>OX422221.1:507352247-507858247 GCA_949130495.1 Sambucus nigra | reverse complement strand
GAAGGTTTTAATGGCCCAGTAGGCTTTGTGTTCTAACTCTACCGGAAGGTGACAGGCTTTTCCGTAGACAAGCCTATACGGGGACATACCAAGTGGTGTTTTGTAGGCAGTACGATAAGCCCACAATGCATCCAATAACCTTAAGGACCAATCCTTTCGGTTTGGATTCACTGTTTTCTCGATGATTTGCTTAATTTGCCTATTGGAAACTTCTACTTGACCACTGGTTTGAGGGTGATAAGAACATCCTACCTTGTGTGTGACCGAGTACTTTTTCATAAGACTCTCGAAGGATCGATTACAGAAATGGGTTCCCTGATCGCTAATGATGGCTCGAGGTGTACCGAAACGGGAGAAAATATTTTCTCGGATAAACTTGACCACCACGTGGCGATCATTCGTCCTACACGGTATGGCTTCTACCCACTTAGACACATAATCAACTGCCAAAAGAATGTAGAGATTTCCTTAGGAATTTGGGAATGGACCCATAAAATCAATGCCCCAACAGTCAAAAACCTCCATAATCTGAATGGGATTTAAGGGCATCATATTCCTACGTGTGATCTTTCCTAACCGTTGGCAACGGTCACAACTCCTACAGTAATCATTCGAGTCACGAAAAATGGTGGGCCAATAGAATCCACACTGCAAAATTTTTGCAGCGGTCTTTTTAGCACTGAAATGACCTCCACAGGCTTGGTCATGGCAGAAAGAGATTACGCTTTGAATCTCGTGATCGGGTACACACTTTCGAATGATTTGATCGGGACAATACTTGAAAAGATACGGGTCATCCCAAAAGAAATGCTTGGCTTCCTTTAAAAATTTGGAACGATCTTGCTTAGACCAATGCAGTGGCATTTCACCCGTCACAAGATAGTTCACAATATCGGCGAACCATGGAAGCTGAGAGACAAGCATCAGTTGCTCATCGGGAAAGGACTCATTCAGTGGCAACAGGTTATCGAATGATTCAATGGTTAGCCTAGACAAGTGATCTGCCACTACATTCTCACATCCCTTCTTATCTCGAATTTCATGGTCAAACTCCTGCAGTAATAGGATCCACCTAATAAGACGGGCCTTAGCATCCTACAAGTTAGAAATATGCAAATTAGCGTGAAAGGTGTTGGTACCACCCACGGGGCCGTTCGGGGGCTGTTTTGAGTTTTCACCCTCTAACGCCATGTTTTTAAGCGAAAGCCATGAAATATGTAAATTACCGTCGTGCTCTCAAACCGGGAGACCCGCGGCTGTGCGGTCAGTTCCTACGAGTTACATTTGTCCCGTGGGAGGTCTTGGTGCCACCCACGGGGCCGTTCGGGGGCTGTTTCGAGTTTTCACCCTCTAACGCCATGTTTTTAAGCCTAAGTCAAGAAAGATGCAAATTAGCGTCGTGCTCTCAAACAGGGAGACCCGCGGCTGCGCGGTAAGTTCCTACGAGTTACGATGGTCCCGTAGGAGGTTTTGGTGCCACCCACGGGGCCGTTCGGGGGCTGTTTCGAATTTTCACCCTCTAACGCCATGTGTTTAAGCCTAAGTCTAGAAATATGCAAATTAGCGTCGTGCTCTCAAACCGGGAGAACCGCGGCTGCGCGGTCATTTCCTACGAGTTACATTGGTCCCGTGGCAGGTGTTGGTGCCACCCACGGGGCCGTTCGGGGGCTGTTTCGAGTTTTCATCCTCTAACGCCATGTTTTTAAGCCTAAGTCTAGAAATATGCAAATTACCGTCGTACTTTCAAACCGGAAGACCCGCGGCTGCGCGGTCAGTTCCTACGAGTTACATTGGTCCCGTGGGAGGTGTTGGTGCCACCCACGGGGCCGTTCGGGGGCTGTTTCGAGTTTTCACCCTCTAACGCCATGTTTTTAAGCCTAAGTCTAGAAATTTGCAAATTACCGTCGAACTCTCAAACCGGGAGACCCGCGGCTGCGCGGTCAGTTCCTACGAGTTACATTGGTCCCGTGGGAGGTGTTGGTGCCACCCACGGGACCGTTCGGGGGCTGTTTCGAGTTTTAACCCTCTAACGCCATGTTTTTAAGCCTAAGTCTAGAAATTTGCAAATTACCGTCGTACTCTCAAACCGAGAGACCCGCGGCTGCGCGGTCAGTTCCTACGAGTTACATTGGTCCCGTGGGAGGGGTTGGTGCCACCCACGGGACTGTTCGGGGGTTGTTTCGAGTTTTCACCCTCTAACGCCATGTTTTTAAGCCTAACTCTAGAAATTTGCAAATTATCGACGTGCTCTCAAACCGGGAGACCCGCGGCTGCGCGGTCAATTCCTGCGAGTTACATTGGTCCCGTGGGAGGTGTTGGTGCCACCCACGGGGCCGTTCGGGAGCTGTTTCGAGTTTTCACCCTCTAACGCCATGTTTTTAAGCCTAAGTCTAGAACTATGCTAATTACCGTCGTACTCTCAAACCGAGAGACCCGCGGCTGCGCGGTCAGTTCCTACGAGTTACATTTGTCCCGTGGGAGGTGTTGGTGACACCCACGGGGCCGTTCGGGGGCTGTTTCGAGTTTTCACCCTCTATCGTCATGTTTTTAAGCCTAAGTCTAGAAATATGCAAATTAGCGTAGTGCTCTCAAACCGGGAGACCCGCGGTTGTGCGGTCAGTTCGTACGAGTTACAATGGTCCCGTGGGAGGTGTTGGTGCCACCCACGGGGCCGTTCGGGGGCTGTTTCTAGTTTTCACCCTCTAACGCCAAGTTTTTAACCCTAAGTCTAGAAATTTGCAAATTAAGGTCGTACTCTCAAACCGAGAGACCCGCGGCTGCGCGGTCAGTTCCTACGAGTTACATTGGTACCGTGAAAGGTATTGGTGCCACCCACGGGGCCATTCGGGGTTGTTTCGAGTTTTCACCCTCTAACGCCATGTTTTTAAGCCTAAGTCTAGAAATATGCAAATTACCGTCGTACTCTCAAACCGGGAGACCCGGGGCTGCGCGATCAGGTTCTGCGAGTTACATTGGTCCCGTGGGAGGTGTTGGTGCCACCCACGGGGCCGTTCGGGGGCTTTTTCGAGTTTTCACCCTCTAACGCCAAGTTTTTAAGCCTAAGTCTGGAAAGATGCAAATTAGCGTCGTGCTCTCAAACCGGGAGACACGCGGCTGCGCGGTCAGTTCCTACGAGTTACATTTGTCCTGTGGGAGGTGTTGGTGCCACCCACGGGTCCGTTCGGGGGCTGTTTCGAGTTTTCACCCTCTAACGCCATGTTTTTAAGCCTAAGTCTAGAAATATGCAAATTAACGTCGTACTCTCAAACCGGGAGACCCGCGGCTGCGCGGTCAGTTCCTACGAGTTACATTTGTCCCGTGGGAGGTGTTGGTGCCACCCACGGGGCCGTTCGGGGGCTGTTTCGAGTTTTCACCCTCTAACGCCATGTTTTTAAGCGAAAGTCTAGAAATATGCAAATTAGCGTCGTGCTCTCAAACCGGGAGACCCGCGGTTGTTCGGTTAGTTCGTACGAGTTACAGTGGTCCCGTGGGAGGTGTTGGTGCCACCCATGGGGCCGTTCGGTGGCTGTTTCTAGTTTTCACCCTCTAACGCCAAGTTTTTAAGTCTAGAAATATGCAAATTACCGTCGTACTCTCAAACCGGGAGACCCGCGGCTGTGCGGTCAGTTCCTATGAATTACATTGGTCCCGTGGGAGGTCTTGGTGCCACCCATGGGGCCGTTCGGGGGCTGTTTCTAGTTTTCACCCTCTAACGCCAAGTTTTTAAGCCTAAGTCTAGAAATATGAAAATTATCGTCGTGCTCTAAAACCGGGAGACCCGCGGCTGCGCGATCAGTTCCTACGAGTTACATTGGTCCCGTGGGAGGTGTTGGTACCACCCACGGGTCCGTTCGGGGGCTGTTTCGAGTTTTCACCCACTAACGCCAAGTTTTTAAGCCTAAGTCTAGAAATTTGCAAATTACCGTCGTACTCTCAAACTGGGAGACCCGCGGCTGCGCGGTCAGTTCCTACGAGTTACATTGGTCCCGTGGGAGGTGTTGGTGCCACCCACGAGGCCATTCGGGGGCTGTTTCGAGTTTTCACCCTCTAACGCCTAGTTTTTAAGCCTAAGTCTAGAAATATGCAAATTACTGTCGTACTCTCAAACCGGGATACCCGCGGCTACGCGGTCAGTTCCTACGAGTTACATTGGTCCCGTGGGAGGTGTTGGTGCCACCCACGGGGCCGTTCTGGGGCTGTTTCGAGTTTTCACCCTCTAACGCCATGTTATTAAGCCTAAGTCTAGAAATTTGCAAATTACCGTCGTACTCTCAAACCGGGAGACCCGCGGCTGCGCGGTCAGTTCCTACGAGTTACATTCGTCCCGTGGGAGGTGTTGGTGCCACCTACGGGGCCGTTCGGGGGCTGTTTCGAGTTTTCACCCTCTAACGCCAAGTTTTTAAGCCTAAATCTAGAAATTTGCAAATTACCGTCGTACTCTCAAACCGGGAGACCCGCGGCTCCGCGGTCAGTTCCTAAGAGTTACATTGGTCCCGTGGGAGGTGTTGGTGCCACCCACGGGGCCGTTCGGGGGTTGTTTCGGGTTTTCACCCTCTAACGCCATGTTTTTAAGCCTAAGTCTAGAAATTTGCAAATTACCGTCGTACTCTCAAACCGGGAGACCCGGGGCTGCGCGGTCAGTTCCTACGAGTTACATTCGTCCCGTGGGAGGTGTTCGTGTCACCCACGGGACCGTTCGGGGGCTGTTTCGGGTTTTCACCCTCTAACGCCATGTTTTTAAGCCTAAGTCTAGAAATTTGCAAATTACCGTCGTACTCTCAAACCGGGAGACCCGCGGCTGCGCGGTCAGTTCCTACGAGTTACATTGGTCCCGTGGGAGGTGTTGGTGCCACCCACGGGGCCCTTCGGGGGCTGTTTCGAGTTTTCACCCTCTAACGCCATGTTTTTAAGCCTAAGTCTAGAAATATGCAAATTACCGTCGTGATCTCAAACCGGGAGACCCGCGGCTGCGCGGTCAGTTCCTACGAGTTACATTCATCCCGTGGGAGGTGTTGGTGCCACCCACGGGGCCGTTCGGGGGCTGTTTCGAGTTTTCATCCTGTAACGCCAAGTTTTTAAGCCTAAGTCTAGAAATTTGCAAATTACCGTCGTACTCTCAAATCGGGAGACCCGTGGCTGCGCGGTCAGTTCCTACGAGTTACATTGGTCCCGTGGCAGGTGTTGGTGCCACCCAAGGGGCCGTTCGGTGGCTGTTTCGAGTTTTCACCCTCTAACGCCAAGTTTTTAAGGCTAAGTCTAGAAATTTACAAATTGGCGTCGTACTCTCAAACCGGGAGACCCGCGGCTGCGCGGTCAGTTCCTACGAGTAACAATGATCCAGTTGGAGGTATTGGTGCCACCCAAGGGGCCGTTCGGGGGCTGTTTCGAGTTTTCACCCTCTAACGCCATGTTTTTAAGCCTAAGTCTAGAAATATGCAATTTAGCGTCGTGCTCTCAAACCGGGACACCCGCGGCTGCGCGGTCAGTTCCTACGAGTTACATTGGTCCCGTGGGAGGTGTTGGTGCCACCCACGGGGCCGTTCGGGTGCTGTTTCGAGTTTTCACCCTCTAACGCCATGTTTTTAAGCCTAAGTCTAGAAATATGCAAATTAACGTCGTACTCTCAAACCGGGAGACCCGCAGCTGCGCGGTCAGTTCCAACGAGTTACATTTGTCCCGTGGGACGTGTTGGTGACACCCACGGTGCCGTTCGGGGGCTGTTTCGAGTTTTCACCCTCTAACGTCATGTTTTTAAGCCTAAGTCTAGAAATATGCAAATTAGCGTCGTGCTCTCAAACCGGGAGACCCGCGGTTGTTCGGTTAGTTCGTACGAGTTACAGTGGTCCCGTGGGAGGTGTTGGTGCCACCCACGGGGCCGTTCGGTGGCTGTTTCTAGTTTTCACCCTTTAACGCCAAGTTTTTAAGTCTAGAAATTTGCAAATTAGCGTCGTACTCTCAAACCGGGAGACCCGCGGCTGCGCGGTCAGTTCCTACGAGTTACATTGGTCCCGTGAAAGGTGTTGGTACCACCCACGGGGCCGTTCGCGGGCTTTTTTGAGTTTTCACCGTCTAACGCCATGTTTTTAAGCGAAAGTCTAGAAATATGCAAATTACCGTCGTTCTCTCAAACCGGGAGACCCGCGGCTGTGCGGTCAGTTCTTACGAGTTACATTTGTCCCGTGGGAGGTGTTGGCGCCACCCACGGGGCCGTTCGGGGGCTGTTTCGAGTTTTCACCCTCTAACGCCTTGTTTTTAAGCCTAAGGCTAGAAATATGCAAATTACCGTCGTACTCTCAAACCGGGATACTCGCGGCTACGCGGTCAGTTCCTACGAGTTACATTGGTCCCGTGGGAGGTGTTGGTGCCACCCACGGGGCCGTTCTGGGGCTGTTTCGAGTTTTCACCCTCTAACGCCATGTTATTAAGCCTAAGTCTAGAAATTTGCAAATTACCTTCGTACTCTCAAACCGGGAGACCCGCGGCTGCGCGGTCAGTTCCTAAGAGTTACATTCGTCCCGTGGGAGGTGTTGGTGCCACCCACTGGGCCGTTCGGGGGCTGTTTCGAGTTTTCACCCTCTAACGCCATGTTTTTATGCCGAAGTATAGAAATATGCAAATTACGGTCGTACTCTAAAACCGGGAGACCGGCGGCTGTGCGGTCCGTTCCTGCGAGTTACATTGGTCCCGTGGGAGGTGTTGGTGGCACCCACGGGACCGTTCGGGGGCTGTTTCGAGTTTTCACCCTCTAACGCCATGTTTTTAAGCCTAAGTCTAGAAATATGCAAATTAGCGTCGTACTCTCAAACCGGGAGACCCGCGGCTGCGCGGTTAGTTCCTACGAGTAACATTGGTCCCGTGGGAGGTGTTGGTGCCACCCACAGGGCCGTTCGGGGGCTGTTTCGAATTTTCACCCTCTAACGGCATGTTTTTAAGGCTAAGTCTAGAAATATGCAAATTACCCTCGTACTTTGAAACCGGGAAACCCGCGGCTGCGCGGTCAGTTCCTACGAGTTACATTTGTCCCGTGGGAGGTGTTGGTGCCACATACGGGTCCGTTCGGGGGCTGTTTCGAGTTTTCATCCTCTAACGCCAAGTTTTTAAGCCCAAGTCTAGAAATTTGTAAATTAGCGTCGTACTCTAAAACCGGGAGACCCACGGCTGCGCGGTCAGTTCCTGCGAGTTTCATTGGTCCCGTGGGAGGTGTTGGTGCCACCCACGGGAGCGTTCGGGGGTTGTTTCGAGTTTTCACCCTCTAACGCCATGTTTTTAAGCCGAAGTCTAGAAATATGCAAATTACTGTCGTGCTCTCAAACCGGGAGACCCGCGGCTGCGCGGTCAGTTCCTACGAGTTACATTGGTCCCGTGGGAGGTGTTGGTGCCACCCACGGGGCCGTTCGGGGGATGTTTCGAGTTTTCACCCTCTAACGCCATGTTTTTAAGGTTAAGTCTAAAAATAAGCAAATTACCGTCGTACAGTGAAACCGGGAGACCCGCGGCTGCGCGGTCAGTTTCTACGAGTTACATTGGTCCCGTGGGAGGTGTTGGTGCCACCCACGGGGACGTTCGGGTGCTGTTTCGAGTTTTCACCCTCTAACGCCATGTTTTTAAGCCTAAGTCTAGAAATATGCAAATTACCGTCGTACTCTCAAACCGGGAGACCCGCGGCTGCGCGGTCAGTTCCTACGAGTTACATTGGTCCCGTGGGAGGTGTTGGTGCCACCCACGGGGCCGTTCGGGGGCAGTTTCGAGGTTTCACCCTCTACCGCCATGTTTTTAAGCCGAAGTCTAGAAATATGCAAATTACCGTCGTGCTCTCAAACCAGGAGACCGCGGCTGCGCGGTCAGTTCCTACGAGTTACATTTGTCCCGTGGGAGGTGTTGGTGCCACACACGGGGCCGTTCGGGGGCTGTTTCGAGTTTTCACCCTCTAACGCCATGTTTTTAAGACTAAGTCTAGAAATATGCAAATTACCGTCGTACTTTGAAACCGGGAGACCCGCGGCTTCGCGGTCAAATCCTACGAGTTACATTGGTCCCGTGGGAGGTGTTGGTGCCACCCACGGGGACGTTCGGGGGCTGTTTCGAGTTTTCACCCTCTAACCCCATGTTTTTAAGCCTAAGTCTAGAAATATGCAAATTACCGTCGTACTCTCAAACCGGGAGACCCGTAGCTGCACCGTCAGTTCCTACGAGTTAGAATGGTCCCGTGGGATGTGTTGGTGCCACCCACGGGGCCGTTCGGGGGCTGTTTCGAGTTTTCACCCTCTAACGCCATGTTTTTAAGCCTAAGTCTAGAAATATGCAAATTACCGTCGTACTCTCAAACCGGGAGACCCGCGGCTGCGCGGTCAGTTCCTACGAGTTACATTGTTCCCGTGGGAGGTGTTGGTGCCACCCACGGGGCCGTTCGGCGGTAGTTTCCAGTTTTCACCCTCTAACGCCATGTGTTTAAGCCTAAGTCTAGAAATATGCAAATTACCGTCGTACTCTCAAACCGGGAGACCCGCGGCTGCGCGGTCAGTTCCTACGAGTTACATTGGTCCCGTGGGAGGTGTTGGTGCCACCCACGGGGCCGTTCGGGGGCTGTTTCGAGTTTTCACCCTCTAACGCCATGTTTTTAAGCCTAAGTCTAGAAATATGCAAATTACCGTCGTACTCTCAAACCGGGAGACCCGCTGCTGCGCGGTCAGTTCCTACGTGTTACATTGGTCCCGTGGGAGGTGTTCGTGCCACCCACGGGACCGTTCGGGGGCTGTTTCGGGTTTTCACCCTCTAACGCCATGTTTTTAAGCCTAAGCTAGAAATTTGCAAATTACCGTCGTACACTCAAACCGGGAGACCCGCGGCTGCGCGGTCAGTTCCTACGAGTTACAAATGTCCCGTGGGAGGTGTTGGTGCCACCCACGGGGCCGTTCGGGGGCTGTTTCGAGTTTTCACCCTCTAACGCCATGTTTTTAAGCGAAAGTCTAGAAATATGCAAATTAGCGTCGTGCTCTCAAACCGGGAGACCCGCGGTTGTTCGGTTAGTTCGTACGAGTTACAGTGGTCCCGTGGGAGGTGTTGGTGCCACCCATGGGGCCGTTCGGTGGCTGTTTCTAGTTTTCACCCTCTAACGCCAAGTTTTTAAGTCTAGAAATATGCAAATTACCGTCGTACTCTCAAACCGGGAGACCCGCGGCTGTGCGGTCAGTTCCTATGAATTACATTGGTCCCGTGGGAGGTCTTGGTGCCACCCATGGGGCCGTTCGGGGGCTGTTTCTAGTTTTCACCCTCTAACGCCAAGTTTTTAAGCCTAAGTCTAGAAATATGAAAATTATCGTCGTGCTCTAAAACCGGGAGACCCGCGGCTGCGCGATCAGTTCCTACGAGTTACATTGGTCCCGTGGGAGGTGTTGGTACCACCCACGGGTCCGTTCGGGGGCTGTTTCGAGTTTTCACCCACTAACGCCAAGTTTTTAAGCCTAAGTCTAGAAATTTGCAAATTACCGTCGTACTCTCAAACTGGGAGACCCGCGGCTGCGCGGTCAGTTCCTACGAGTAACATTGGTCCCGTGGGAGGTGTTGGTGCCACCCACAGGGCCGTTCGGGGGCTGTTTCGAATTTTCGCCCTCTAACGGCATGTTTTTAAGGCTAAGTCTAGAAATATGCAAATTACCCTCGTACTTTGAAACCGGGAAACCCGCGGCTGCGCGGTCAGTTCCTACGAGTTACATTTGTCCCGTGGGAGGTGTTGGTGCCACATACGGGTCCGTTCGGGGGCTGTTTCGAGTTTTCATCCTCTAACGCCAACTTTTTAAGCCCAAGTCTAGAAATTTGTAAATTAGCGTCGTACTCTAAAACCGGGAGACCCACGGCTGCGCGGTCAGTTCCTGCGAGTTTCATTGGTCCCGTGGGAGGTGTTGGTGCCACCCACGGGAGCGTTCGGGGGTTGTTTCGAGTTTTCACCCTCTAACGCCATGTTTTTAAGCCGAAGTCTAGAAATATGCAAATTACTGTCGTGCTCTCAAACCGGGAGACCCGCGGCTGCGCGGTCAGTTCCTACGAGTTACATTGGTCCCGTGGGAGGTGTTGGTGCCACCCACGGGGCCGTTCGGGGGATGTTTCGAGTTTTCACCCTCTAACGCCATGTTTTTAAGGTTAAGTCTAAAAATAAGCAAATTACCGTCGTACAGTGAAACCGGGAGACCCGCGGCTGCGCGGTCAGTTTCTACGAGTTACATTGGTCCCGTGGGAGGTGTTGGTGCCACCCACGGGGACGTTCGGGTGCTGTTTCGAGTTTTCACCCTCTAACGCCATGTTTTTAAGCCTAAGTCTAGAAATATGCAAATTACCGTCGTACTCTCAAACCGGGAGACCCGCGGCTGCGCGGTCAGTTCCTACGAGTTACATTGGTCCCGTGGGAGGTGTTGGTGCCACCCACGGGGCCGTTCGGGGGCAGTTTCGAGGTTTCACCCTCTACCGCCATGTTTTTAAGCCGAAGTCTAGAAATATGCAAATTACCGTCGTGCTCTCAAACCAGGAGACCGCGGCTGCGCGGTCAGTTCCTACGAGTTACATTTGTCCCGTGGGAGGTGTTGGTGCCACACACGGGGCCGTTCGGGGGCTGTTTCGAGTTTTCACCCTCTAACGCCATGTTTTTAAGACTAAGTCTAGAAATATGCAAATTACCGTCGTACTTTGAAACCGGGAGACCCGCGGCTTCGCGGTCAAATCCTACGAGTTACATTGGTCCCGTGGGAGGTGTTGGTGCCACCCACGGGGACGTTCGGGGGCTGTTTCGAGTTTTCACCCTCTAACCCCATGTTTTTAAGCCTAAGTCTAGAAATATGCAAATTACCGTCGTACTCTCAAACCGGGAGACCCGTAGCTGCACCGTCAGTTCCTACGAGTTAGAATGGTCCCGTGGGATGTGTTGGTGCCACCCACGGGGCCGTTCGGGGGCTGTTTCGAGTTTTCACCCTCTAACGCCATGTTTTTAAGCCTAAGTCTAGAAATATGCAAATTACCGTCGTACTCTCAAACCGGGAGACCCGCGGCTGCGCGGTCAGTTCCTACGAGTTACATTGTTCCCGTGGGAGGTGTTGGTGCCACCCACGGGGCCGTTCGGCGGTAGTTTCCAGTTTTCACCCTCTAACGCCATGTGTTTAAGCCTAAGTCTAGAAATATGCAAATTACCGTCGTACTCTCAAACCGGGAGACCCGCGGCTGCGCGGTCAGTTCCTACGAGTTACATTGGTCCCGTGGGAGGTGTTGGTGCCACCCACGGGGCCGTTCGGGGGCTGTTTCGAGTTTTCACCCTCTAACGCCATGTTTTTAAGCCTAAGTCTAGAAATATGCAAATTACCGTCGTACTCTCAAACCGGGAGACCCGCTGCTGCGCGGTCAGTTCCTACGTGTTACATTGGTCCCGTGGGAGGTGTTCGTGCCACCCACGGGACCGTTCGGGGGCTGTTTCGGGTTTTCACCCTCTAACGCCATGTTTTTAAGCCTAAGCTAGAAATTTGCAAATTACCGTCGTACACTCAAACCGGGAGACCCGCGGCTGCGCGGTCAGTTCCTACGAGTTACAAATGTCACGAGTTACATTGGTCCCGTGGCAGGTGTTGGTGCCACCCAAGGGGCCGTTCGGTGGCCGTTTCGAGTTTTCACCCTCTAACGCCAAGTTTTTAAGGCTAAGTCTAGAAATTTACAAATTGGCGTCGTACTCTCAAACCGGGAGACCCGCGGCTGCGCGGTCAGTTCCTACGAGTAACAATGATCCAGTTGGAGGTATTGGTGCCACCCACGGGGCCGTTCGGGGGCTGTTTCGAGTTTTCACCCTCTAACGCCATGCTTTTAAGCCTAAGTCTAGAAATATGCAAATTAGCGTCGTGCTCTCAAACCGGGACACCCGCGGCTGCGCGGTCAGTTCCTACGAGTTACATTGGTCCCGTGGGAGGTGTTGGTGCCACCCACGGGGCCGTTCGGGTGCTGTTTCGAGTTTTCACCCTCTAACGCCATGTTTTTAAGCCTAAGTCTAGAAATATGCAAATTAACGTCGTACTCTCAAACCGGGAGACCCGCAGCTGCGCGGTCAGTTCCTACGAGTTACATTTGTCCCGTGGGACGTGTTGGTGACACCCACGGTGCCGTTCGGGGGCTGTTTCGAGTTTTCACCCTCTAACGTCATGTTTTTAAGCCTAAGTCTAGAAATATGCAAATTAGCGTCGTGCTCTCAAACCGGGAGACCCGCGGTTGTTCGGTTAGTTCGTACGAGTTACAGTGGTCCCGTGGGAGGTGTTGGTGCCACCCACGGGGCCGTTCGGTGGCTGTTTCTAGTTTTCACCCTCTAACGCCAAGTTTTTAAGCCTAAGTCTAGAAATTTGCAAATTAGCGTCGTACTCTCAAACCGGGAGACCCGCGGCTGCGCGGTCAGTTCAAACGAGTTACATTGGTCCCATGGGAGGTGTTGGTGCCACCCACGGGGCCGTTCGCGGGCTTTTTCGAGTTTTCACCCTCTAACGCCATGTTTTTAAGCCGAAGTCTAGAAATATGCAAATTACCGTCGTGCTCTCAAACCGGGAGACCCTCGATTGCGCGGTCAGTTCCTACGAGTTACATTGGTCCCGTGGGAGGTGTTGGTGCCACCCACGGGGCCGTTCGGGGGCTGTTTCGAGTTTTCACCCTCTAACGCCATGTTTTTAAGCCTAAGTCTAGAAATTTGCAAATTACCGTCGTACTCTCAAACCGGGAGACCCGCGGCTGCGCGGTCAGTTCCTACGAGTTACATTCGTCCCGTGGGAGGTGTTGGTGCCACCTACGGGGCCGTTCGGGGGCTGTTTCGAGTTTTCACCCTCTAACGCCAAGTTTTTAAGCCTAAATCTAGAAATTTGCAAATTACCGTCGTACTCTCAAACCGGGAGACCCGCGGCTGCGCGGTCAGTTCCTAAGAGTTACATTGGTCCCGTGGGAGGTGTTGGTGCCACCCACGGGGCCGTTCGGGTGCTGTTTCGAGTTTTCACCCTCTAACGCCATGTTTTTAAGCCTAAGTCTAGAAATATGCAAATTAACGTCGTACTCTCAAACCGGGAGACCCGCAGCTGCGCGGTCAGTTCCTACGAGTTACATTTGTCCCGTGGGACGTGTTGGTGACACCCACGGTGCCGTTCGGGGGCTGTTTCGAGTTTTCACCCTCTAACGTCATGTTTTTAAGCCTAAGTCTAGAAATATGCAAATTAGCGTCGTGCTCTCAAACCGGGAGACCCGCGGTTGTTCGGTTAGTTCGTACGAGTTACAGTGGTCCCGTGGGAGGTGTTGGTGCCACCCACGGGGCCGTTCGGTGGCTGTTTCTAGTTTTCACCCTTTAACGCCAAGTTTTTAAGTCTAGAAATTTGCAAATTAGCGTCGTACTCTCAAACCGGGAGACCCGCGGCTGCGCGGTCAGTTCCTACGAGTTACATTGGTCCCGTGAAAGGTGTTGGTACCACCCACGGGGCCGTTCGCGGGCTTTTTTGAGTTTTCACCGTCTAACGCCATGTTTTTAAGCGAAAGTCTAGAAATATGCAAATTACCGTCGTGCTCTCAAACCGGGAGACCCGCGGCTGTGCGGTCAGTTCCTACGAGTTACATTTGTCCCGTGGGAGGTGTTGGCGCCACCCACGGGGCCGTTCTGGGGCTGTTTCGAGTTTTCACCCTCTAACGCCATGTTATTAAGCCTAAGTCTAGAAATTTGCAAATTACCGTCGTACTCTCAAACCGGGAGACCCGCGGCTGCGCGGTCAGTTCCTACGAGTTACATTCGTCTCGTGGGAGGTGTTGGTGCCACCTACGGGGCCGTTCGGGGGCTGTTTCGAGTTTTCACCCTCTAACGCCAAGTTTTTAAGCCTAAATCTAGAAATTTGCAAATTACCGTCGTACTCTCAAACCGGGAGACCCGCGGCTGCGCGGTCAGTTCCTAAGAGTTACATTGGTCCCGTGGGAGGTGTTGGTGCCACCCACGGGGCCGTTCGGGGGTTGTTTCGGGTTTTCACCCTCTAACGCCATGTTTTTAAGCCTAAGTCTAGAAATTTGCAAATTACCGTCGTACTCTCAAACCGGGAGACCCGGGGCTGCGCGGTCAGTTCCTACGAGTTACATTCGTCCCGTGGGAGGTGTTCGTGTCACCCACGGGACCGTTCGGGGGCTGTTTCGGGTTTTCACCCTCTAACGCCATGTTTTTAAGCCTAAGTCTAGAAATTTGCAAATTACCGTCGTACTCTCAAACCGGGAGACCCGCGGCTGCGCGGTCAGTTCCTACGAGTTACATTGGTCCCGTGGGAGGTGATGGTGCCACCCACGGGGCCCTTCGGGGGCTGTTTCGAGTTTTCACCCTCTAACGCCATGTTTTTAAGCCTAAGTCTAGAAATATGCAAATTACCGTCGTGCTCTCAAACCGGGAGACCCGCGGCTGCGCGGTCAGTTCCTACGAGTTACATTCATCCCGTGGGAGGTGTTGGTGCCACCCACGGGGCCGTTCGGGGGCTGTTTCGAGTTTTCATCCTGTAACGCCAAGTTTTTAAGCCTAAGTCTAGAAATTTGCAAATTACCGTCGTACTCTCAAATCGGGAGACCCGTGGCTGCGCGGTCAGTTCCTACGAGTTACATTGGTCCCGTGGCAGGTGTTGGTGCCACCCAAGGGGCCGTTCGGTGGCCGTTTCGAGTTTTCACCCTCTAACGCCAAGTTTTTAAGGCTAAGTCTAGAAATTTACAAATTGGCGTCGTACTCTCAAACCGGGAGACCCGCGGCTGCGCGGTCAGTTCCTACGAGTAACAATGATCCAGTTGGAGGTATTGGTGCCACCCACGGGGCCGTTCGGGGGCTGTTTCGAGTTTTCACCCTCTAACGCCATGCTTTTAAGCCTAAGTCTAGAAATATGCAAATTAGCGTCGTGCTCTCAAACCGGGACACCCGCGGCTGCGCGGTCAGTTCCTACGAGTTACATTGGTCCCGTGGGAGGTGTTGGTGCCACCCACGGGGCCGTTCGGGTGCTGTTTCGAGTTTTCACCCTCTAACGCCATGTTTTTAAGCCTAAGTCTAGAAATATGCAAATTAACGTCGTACTCTCAAACCGGGAGACCCGCAGCTGCGCGGTCAGTTCCTACGAGTTACATTTGTCCCGTGGGACGTGTTGGTGACACCCACGGTGCCGTTCGGGGGCTGTTTCGAGTTTTCACCCTCTAACGTCATGTTTTTAAGCCTAAGTCTAGAAATATGCAAATTAGCGTCGTGCTCTCAAACCGGGAGACCCGCGGTTGTTCGGTTAGTTCGTACGAGTTACAGTGGTCCCGTGGGAGGTGTTGGTGCCACCCACGGGGCCGTTCGGTGGCTGTTTCTAGTTTTCACCCTCTAACGCCAAGTTTTTAAGCCTAAGTCTAGAAATTTGCAAATTAGCGTCGTACTCTCAAACCGGGAGACCCGCGGCTGCGCGGTCAGTTCAAACGAGTTACATTGGTCCCATGGGAGGTGTTGGTGCCACCCACGGGGCCGTTCGCGGGCTTTTTCGAGTTTTCACCCTCTAACGCCATGTTTTTAAGCCGAAGTCTAGAAATATGCAAATTACCGTCGTGCTCTCAAACCGGGAGACCCACGATTGCGCGGTCAGTTCCTACGAGTTACATTGGTCCCGTGGGAGGTGTTGGTGCCACCCACGGGGCCGTTCGGGGGCTGTTTCGAGTTTTCACCCTCTAACGCCATGTTTTTAAGCCTAAGTCTAGAAATTTGCAAATTACCGTCGTACTCTCAAACCGGGAGACCCGCGGCTGCGCGGTCAGTTCCTACGAGTTACATTCGTCCCGTGGGAGGTGTTGGTGGCACCCACGGGGCCGTTCGGGGGCTGTTTCGAGCCTTCACCCTCTAACGCCATGTTTTTAAGCCTAAGTCTAGAGATATGCAAATTACCGTCGTACTCTCAAACCGGGAGACCCGCGGCTGCGCGGTCAGTTCCTACGAGTTACATTGGTCCCGTGGGAGGTGTTCGTGCCACCCACGGGACCGTTCGGGGGCTGTTTCGGGTTTTCACCCTCTAACGCCATGTTTTTAAGCCTAAGTCTAGAAATTTGCAAATTAGCGTCGTACTCTCAAACCGGGAGACCCGCGGCTGCGCGGTCAGTTCCTACGAGTTACATTGGTCCCGTGAAAGGTGTTGGTACCACCCACGGGGCCGTTCGCGGGCTTTTTTGAGTTTTCACCGTCTAACGCCATGTTTTTAAGCGAAAGTCTAGAAATATGCAAATTACCGTCGTGCTCTCAAACCGGGAGACCCGCGGCTGTGCGGTCAGTTCCTACGAGTTACATTTGTCCCGTGGGAGGTGTTGGCGCCACCCACGGGGCCGTTCGGGGGCTGTTTCGAGTTTTCACCCTCTAACGCCATGTTTTTAAGCCTAAGTCAAGAAATATGCAAATTAGCGTCGTACTCTCAAACCGGGAGACCCGCGGCTGCGCGGTCAGTTCCTATGAGTTACAATGGTCCCGTAGGAGGTTTTGGTGCCACCCACGGGGCCGTTCGGGGGCTGTTTCGAATTTTCACCCTGTAACGCCAAGTTTTTAAGCCTAAGTCTAGAAATTTGCAAATTACCGTCGTACTCTCAAATCGGGAGACCCGTGGCTGCGCGGTCAGTTCCTACGAGTTACATTGGTCCCGTGGCAGGTGTTGGTGCCACCCAAGGGGCCGTTCGGTGGCTGTTTCGAGTTTTCACCCTCTAACGCCAAGTTTTTAAGGCTAAGTCTAGAAATTTACAAATTGGCGTCGTACTCTCAAACCGGGAGACCCGCGGCTGCGCGGTCAGTTCCTACGAGTAACAATGATCCAGTTGGAGGTATTGGTGCCACCCACGGGGCCGTTCGGGGGCTGTTTCGAATTTTCACCCTCTAACGCCATGTTTTTAAGCCTAAGTCTAGAAATATGCAAATTAGCGTCGTGCTCTCAAACCGGGACACCCGCGGCTGCGCGGTCAGTTCCTACGAGTTACATTGGTCCCGTGGGAGGTGTTGGTGCCACCCACGGGGCCGTTCGGGTGCTGTTTCGAGTTTTCACCCTCTAACGCCATGTTTTTAAGCCTAAGTCTAGAAATATGCAAATTAGCGTCGTGCTCTCAAACCGGGACACCCGCGGCTGCGCGGTCAGTTCCTACGAGTTACATTGGTCCCGTGGGAGGTGTTGGTGCCACCCACGGGGCCGTTCGGGTGCAGTTTCGAGTTTTCACCCTCTAACGCCATGTTTTTAAGCCTAAGTCTAGAAATATGCAAATTAGCGTCGTGCTCTCAAACCGGGAGACCCGCGGTTGTTCGGTTAGTTCGTACGAGTTACAGTGGTCCCGTGGGAGGTGTTGGTGCCACCCACGGGGCCGTTCGGTGGCTGTTTCTAGTTTTCACCCTCTAACGCCAAGTTTTTAAGCCTAAGTCTAGAAATTTGCAAATTAGCGTCGTACTCTCAAACTGGGAGACCCGCGGCTGCGCGGTCAGTTCCTACGAGTTACATTGGTCCCGTGGGAGGTGTTGGTGCCACCCACGAGGCCATTCGGGGGCTGTTTCGAGTTTTCACCCTCTAACGCCTAGTTTTTAAGCCTAAGTCTAGAAATATGCAAATTACCGTCGTACTCTCAAACCGGGATACCCGCGGCTACGCGGTCAGTTCCTACGAGTTGCATTGGTCCCGTGGGAGGTGTTGGTGCCACCCACGGGGCCGTTCTTGGGCTGTTTCGAGTTTTCACCCTCTAACGCCATGTTATTAAGCCTAAGTCTAGAAATTTGCAAATTACCGTCGTACTCTCAAACCGGGAGACCCGCGGCTGCGCGGTCAGTTCCTACGAGTTACATTCGTCCCGTGGGAGGTGTTGGTGCCACCTACGGGGCCGTTCGGGGGCTGTTTCGAGTTTTCACCCTCTAACGCCAAGTTTTTAAGCCTAAATCTAGAAATTTGCAAATTACCGTCGTACTCTCAAACCGGGAGACCCGCGGCTGCGCGGTCAGTTCCTAAGAGTTACATTGGTCCCGTGGGAGGTGTTGGTGCCACCCACGGGGCCGTTCGGGGGTTGTTTCGGGTTTTCACCCTCTAACGCCATGTTTTTAAGCCTAAGTCTAGAAATTTGCAAATTACCGTCGTACTCTCAAACCGGGAGACCCGGGGCTGCGCGGTCAGTTCCTACGAGTTACATTCGTCCCGTGGGAGGTGTTCGTGTCACCCACGGGACCGTTCGGGGGCTGTTTCGGGTTTTCACCCTCTAACGCCATGTTTTTAAGCCTAAGTCTAGAAATTTGCAAATTACCGTCGTACTCTCAAACCGGGAGACCCGCGGCTGCGCGGTCAGTTCCTACGAGTTACATTGGTCCCGTGGGAGGTGTTGGTGCCACCCACGGGGCCCTTCGGGGGCTGTTTCGAGTTTTCACCCTCTAACGCCTTGTTTTTAAGCCTAAGTCTAGAAATATGCAAATTACCGTCGTGCTCTCAAACCGGGAGACCCGCGGCTGCGCGGTCAGTTCCTACGAGTTACATTCATCCCGTGGGAGGTGTTGGTGCCACCCACGGGGCCGTTCGGGGGCTGTTTCGAGTTTTCATCCTGTAACGCCAAGTTTTTAAGCCTAAGTCTAGAAATTTGCAAATTACCGTCGTACTCTCAAATCGGGAGACCCGTGGCTGCGCGGTCAGTTCCTACGAGTTACATTGGTCCCGTGGCAGGTGTTGGTGCCACCCAAGGGGCCGTTCGGTGGCTGTTTCGAGTTTTCACCCTCTAACGCCAAGTTTTTAAGGCTAAGTCTAGAAATTTACAAATTGGCGTCGTACTCTCAAACCGGGAGACCCGCGGCTGCGCGGTCAGTTCCTACGAGTAACAATGATCCAGTTGGAGGTATTGGTGCCACCCACGGGGCCGTTCGGGGGCTGTTTCGAGTTTTCACCCTCTAACGCCATGTTTTTAAGCCTAAGTCTAGAAATATGCAAATTAGCGTCGTGCTCTCAAACCGGGACACCCGCGGCTGCGCGGTCAGTTCCTACGAGTTACATTGGTCCCGTGGGAGGTGTTGGTGCCACCCACGGGGCCGTTCGGGTGCTGTTTCGAGTTTTCACCCTCTAACTCCATGTTTTTAAGCCTAAGTCTAGAAATATGCAAATTACCGTCGTACTCTCAAACCAGGAGACCCGCGGCTGCGCGGTCAGTTCCTACGAGTTACATTGGTCCCGTGGGAGGTTTTCGTGCCACCCACGGGACCGTTCGGGGGCTGTTTCCGGTTTTCACCCTCTAACGCCATGTTTTTAAGCCTAAGTCTAGAAATTTGCAAATTACCGTCGTACTCTCAAACCGGGAGACCCGCGGCTGCGCGGTCAGTTCCTACGAGTTACATTGGTCCCGTGGGAGGTGTTGGTGCCACCCACGGGGCCCTTCGGGGGCTGTTTCAAGATTTCACCCTCTAACGCCTTGTTTTTAAGCCTAAGTCTAGAAATAAGCAAATTACCGTCGTACTCTCAAACCGGGAGACCCGCGGCTGCG
The DNA here is from genome assembly GCA_949130495.1 of Sambucus nigra. Lineage (NCBI taxonomy): Eukaryota > Viridiplantae > Streptophyta > Magnoliopsida > Dipsacales > Adoxaceae > Sambucus > Sambucus nigra. The sequence continues at coordinate 507,838,747 of OX422221.1, read as the reverse complement.
CGGTCAGTTCCTACGAGTTACATTCATCCCGTGGGTGGTGTTGGTGCCACCCACGGGGCCTTTCGGGGGCTGTTTCGAGTTTTCATCCTCTAACGCCAGGTTTTTAAGCCTAAGTCTAGAAATATGCAAATTACTGTCGTGCTCTCAAACCGGGAGACCCGCGGCTGGGCGGTCAGATCCTACGAGTTACATTGGTCCCGTGGGAGGTGTTGGTGCCACCCACGGGGCCGCTCGGGGGCTGTTTCGAGTTTTCACCCTCTAACGCCATGTTTTTAAACCTAAGTCTAGAAATATGCAAATTACCGTCGTACTCTCAAACCGGGAGACCCGCGGCTGCGCGGTCAGTTCCTACGAGTTACATTAGTCCCGTGGGAGGTGTTGGTGCCACCCACGGGGCCGTTCGGGGGCAGTTTCGAGTTTTCACCCTCTAACGCCATGTTTTTAAGCCTAAGTCTAGAAATATGCAAATTAGCGTCGTACTCTCAAACCGGGAGACCCGTGGCTGCACGGTCAGTTCCTACGAGTTACAATGGTCCCGTGGGAGGTGTTGGTGCCACCCACGGGGCCGTTCGGGGGCTGTTTCGAGTTTTCACCCTCTAACGCCATGTTTTTAAGCCTAAGTCTAGAAATATGAAAATTACCGTCGTGCTCTCAAACCGGGAGACCCGCGGCTGCGCGGTCAGTTCCTACGAGTTACATTGGTCCCGTGGGAGGTGTTGGTGCAACCCACGGGTCCGTTCGGTGGCTGTTTCGAGTTTTCACCCTCTAACGCCAAGTTTTTAAGGCTAAGTCTAGAAATTTACAAATTGGCGTCGTACTCTCAAACCGGGAGACCCGCGGCTGCGCGGTCAGTTCAAACGAGTTACATTGGTCCCGTGGGAGGTGTTGGTGCCACCCACGGGGCCGTTCGGGGGCTGTTTCGAGTTTTCACCCTCTAACGCCATGTTTTTAAGGCTAAGTCTAGAAATATGCTAATTACCGTCGTACTTTGAAACCGGGAGACCCGCGGCTCCGCGGTCAGTTCCTACGAGTTACATTGGTCCCGTGGGAGGTCTTGGTGCCACCCACGGGGCCTTTCGGGGGCTGTTTCGAGTTTTCACCCTCTAACGCCATGTTTTTAAGCATAAGTCTAGAAATATGCAAATTACCGTCGTACTCTCAAACCGGGAGACCCGCGGCTGCGCGGTCAGTTCCTACGAGTTACATTGATCCCGTGGGAGGTGTTGGTGCCACCCACGGGGCCGTTCGGGGGCTGTTTCGAGTTTTCACCTTCTAACGCCATGTTTTTAAGCCTAAGTCTAGAAATTTGCAAATTACCGTCGTACTCTCAAACCGGGAGACCCGCGGCTGCGCGGTCAGTTCCTACGAGTTACATTGGTCCCGTGGGAGGTGTTGGTGGCACCCACGGGGCCGTTCGGGGGCTGTTTCGAGTTTTCACCCTCTAACGCCATGTTTTTAAGCCTAAGTCTAGAGATATGCAAATTACCGTCGTACTCTCAAACCGGGAGACCCGCGGCTGCGCGGTCAGTTCCTACGAGTTACATTGGTCCCGTGGGAGGTGTTCGTGCCACCCACGGGACCGTTCGGGGGCTGTTTCGGGTTTTCACCCTCTAACGCCATGTTTTTAAGCCTAAGTCTAGAAATTTGCAAATTACCGTCGTACTCTCAAACCGGGAGACCCGCGGCTGCACGGTCAGTTCCTACGAGTTACATTGGTCCCGTGGGAGGTGTTGGTGCCACCCACGGGGCCCTTCGGGGGCTGTTTCGAGTTTTCACCTTCTAACGCCATGTTTTTAAGCCGAAGTCTAGAAATATGAAAATTACCGCCGTACTCTCAAACTGGGAGACCCGCGGCTGCGCGGTCACTTCCTACGAGTTACATTGGTCCCGTGGGAGGTGTTGGTGCCACCCACGAGGCTATTCGGGGGCTGTTTCGAGTTTTCACCCTCTAACGCCTTGTTTTTAAGCCTAAGTCTAGAAATATGCAAATTACCGTCGCACTCTCAAACCGGGAGACCCGCGGCTGCGCGGTCAGTTCCTACGAGTTACATTGGTCCCGTGGGAGGTGTTGGTGCCACCCACGGGGCCCTTCGGGGGCTGTTTCGAGTTTTCACCCTCTAACGCCATGTTTTTAAGCCTAAGTTTAGAAATATGCAAATTACCTTCGTGCTCTCAAACCGGGAGACCCGCGGCTGCGCGGTCAGTTCCTACGAGTTACATTGGTCCCGTGGGAGGTGTTGGTGCCACCCACGGGGCCCTTCGGGGGCTGTTTCGAGTTTTCACCTTCTAACGCCATGTTTTTAAGCCGAAGTCTAGAAATGGGCAAATTACCGTCGTACTCTCAAACTGGGAGACCCGCGGCTGCGCGGTCACTTCCTACGAGTTACATTGGTCCCGTGGGAGGTGTTGGTGCCACCCACGAGGCCATTCGGGGGCTGTTTCGAGTTTTCACCCTCTAACGCCATGTTTTTAAGGCTAAGTCTAGAAATATGCTAATTACCGTCGTACTTTGAAACCGGGAGACCCGCGGCTCCGCGGTCAGTTCCTACGAGTTACATTGGTCCCGTGGGAGGTCTTGGTGCCACCCACGGGGCCGTTCTGGGGCTGTTTCGAGTTTTCACCCTCTAACGCCATGTTTTTAAGCCTAAGTCTAGAAATATGCAAATTACCGTCGTACTCTCAAACCGGGAGACCCGCGGCTGCGCGGTCAGTTCCTACGAGCTACATTGGTCCCGTGGGAGGTGTAGGTGCCACCCACGGGGCCGTTCGGGGGCTGTTTCGAGTTTTCACCCTCTAACGCCATGTTTTTAAGCCTAAATCCAGAAATATGCAAATTACCGTCGTACTCTCAAACCGGGAGACCCGCGGCTGCGCGGTCAGTTCAAACGAGTTACATTGGTCCCGTGGGAGGTGTTGGTGCCACCCACGGGGCCGTTCAGGGGCTGTTTCGAGTTTTCACCCTCTAACGCCATGTTTTTAAGGCTAAGTCTAGAAATATGCTAATTACCGTCGTACTTTGAAACCGGGAGACCCGCGGCTCCGCGGTCAGTTCCTACGAGTTACATTGGTCCCGTGGGAGGTCTTAGTTCCACCCACGGGGCCGTTCGGGGGCTGTTTCGAGTTTTCACCCTCTAACGCCATGTTTTTAAGCCTAAGTCTAGAAATATGCAAATTACCGTCGTACTCTCAAACCGGGAGACCCGCGGCTGCGCGGTCAGTTCCTACGAGTTACATTGGTCCCGTGGGAGGTTTTCGTGCCACCCACGGGACCGTTCGGGGTCTGTTTCCGGTTTTCACCCTCTAACGCCATGTTTTTAAGCCTAAGTCTAGAAATTTGCAAATTACCGTCGTACTCTCAAACCGGGAGACCCGCGGCTGCGCGGTCAGTTCCTACGAGTTACATTGGTCCCGTGGGAGGTGTTGGTGCCACCCACGGGGCCCTTCGGGGGCTGTTTCGAGTTTTCACCTTCTAACGCCATGTTTTTAAACCGAAGTCTAGAAATATGCAAATTACCGTCGTACTCTCAAACTGGGAGACCCGCGGCTGCGCGGTCAGTTCCTACGAGTTACATTGGTCCCGTGGGAGGTGTTGGTGCCACCCACGAGGCCATTCGGGGGCTGTTTCGAGTTTTCACCCTCTAACGCCTTGTTTTTAAGCCCAAGTCCAGAAATAAGCAAATTACCGTCGTACTCTCAAACCGGGAGACCCGCGGCTGCGCGGTCAGTTCCTACGAGTTACATTGATCCCGTGGGAGGTGTTGGTGCCACCCACGGGGCCCTTCGGGGGCTGTTTCGAGTTTTCACCTTCTAACGCCATGTTTTTAAGCCTAAGTCTAGAAATATGCAAATTACCGTCGTGCTCTTAAACCGGGACACCCGCGGCTGAGCGGTCAGTTCCTACGAGTTACATTCATCCCGTGGGTGGTGTTGGTGCCACCCACGGGGCCGTTCGGGGGCTGTTTCGAGTTTTCATCCTCTAACGCCAAGTTTTTAAGCCTAAGTCTAGAAATATGCAAATTACTGTCGTGCTCTCAAACCGGGAGACCTGCGGCTGCGCGGTCAGTTCCTACGAGTTACATTGGTCCCGTGGCAAGTGTTGGTGCCACCCACGGGGCCGTTCGGGTGCTGTTTCGAGTTTTCACCCTCTAACGCCATCTTTTTAAGCCGAAGTCTAGAAATATGCAAATTACCGTCGTACTGTTGAACTGGGAGACCCGCGGCTGCGCGGTCAGTTCCTACGTGTTAAATTGGTCCCGTGGGAGGTGTTGGTGCCACCCACGGGGCCCTTCGGGGGCTGTTTCGAGTTTTCACCTTCTAACGCCATGTTTTTAAACCGAAGTCTAGAAATATGCAAATTACCGTCGTACTCTCAAACTGGGAGACCCGCGGCTGCGCGGTCACTTCCTACGAGTTACATTGGTCCCGTGGGAGGTGTTGGTGCCACCCACGAGGCCATTCGGGGGCTGTTTCGAGTTTTCACCCTCTAACGCCTTGTTTTTAAGCCTAAGTCTAGAAATATGCAAATTACAGTCGTGCTCTCAAACCGGGAGACCCGCGGCTGCGCGGTCAGTTCCTACGAGTTACATTCATCCCGTGGGAGGTGTTGGTGCCACCCACGGGGCGTTCGGGGGCTATTTCGAGTTTTCATCCTGTAACGCCAAGTTTTTAAGCCTAAGTCTAGAAATTTGCAAATTAGCGTCGTACTCTCAAATCGGAAGACCCGCGGCTGCGCGGTCAGTTCCTATGAGTTACATTGGTCCCGTGGCAGGTGTTGGTGACACCCAAGGGGCCGTTCGGTGGCTGTTTCGAGTTTTCACCCTCTAACGCCAAGTTTTTAAGGCTAAGTCTAGAAATTTACAAATTGGCGTCGTACTCTCAAACCGGGAGACCCGCGGATGCGCGGTCAGTTCAAACGAGTTACATTGGTCCCGTGGGAGGTGTTGGTGCCACCCACGGGGCCGTTCGGGGGCTGTTTCGAGTTTTCACCCTCTAACGCCATGTTTTTAAGGCTAAGTCTAGAAATATGCTAATTACCGTCGTACTTTGAAACCGGGAGACCCGCGGCTCCGCGGTCAGTTCCTACGAGTTACATTGGTCCCGTGGGAGGTGTTGGTGCCACCCACGGGGCCGTTCGGGGGCTGTTTCGAGTTTTCACCCTCTAACGCCATGTTTTTAAGCCTAAGTCTAGAAATATGAAAATTACCGTCGTACTCTCAAACCGGGAGACCCGCGGCTGCGCGGTCAGTTCCTACGAGTTACATTGGTTCCGTGGGAGGTGTTGGTGCCACCCACGGGGCCGTTCGGGGGCAGTTTCGAGTTTTCACCCTCTAACGCCATGTTTTTAAGCCTAAGTCTAGAAATATGCAAATTAGCGTCGTACTCTCAAACCGGGAGACCCGTGGCTGCACGGTCAGTTCCTACGAGTTACAATGGTCCCGTGGGAGGTGTTGGTGCCACCCACGGGGCCGTTCGGGGGCTGTTTCGAGTTTTCACCCTCTAACGCCATGTTTTTAAGCCTAAGTCTAGAAATATGCAAATTACCGTCGTACTCTCAAACCGGGAGACCCGCGGTTGCGCGGTCAGTTCCTAAGAGTTACATTGGTCCCGTGGGAGGTGTTGGTGCCACCCACGGGGCCGTTCGGGGGCTGTTTCGAGTTTTCACCCTCTAACGCCATGTTTTTAAGCCTAAGTCTAGAAATATAAAAATTACAGTCGTCCTCTCAAACCGGGAGACCCGCGGCTGCGCGGTCAGTTCCTACGAGTTACATTGGTCCCGTGGCAGGTGTTGGTGCCACCCAAGGGGCCGTTCGGTGGCTGTTTCGAGTTTTCACCCTCTAACGCCAAGTTTTTAAGGCTAAGTCTAGAAATTTACAAATTGGCGTCGTACTCTCAAACCGGGAGACCCGCGGCTGCGCGGTCAGTTCCTACGAGTAACAATGATCCAGTTGGAGGTATTGGTGCCACCCACGGGGCCGTTCGGGGGCTGTTTCGAGTTTTCACCCTCTAACGCCATGTTTTTAAGCCTAAGTCTAGAAATATGCAAATTAGCGTCGTGCTCTCAAACCGGGACACCCGCGGCTGCGCGGTCAGTTCCTACGAGTTACATTGGTCCCGTGGGAGGTGTTGGTGCCACCCACGGGGCCGTTCGGGTGCTGTTTCGAGTTTTCACCCTCTAACGCCATGTTTTTAAGCCTAAGTCTAGAAATATGCAAATTAACGTCGTACTCTCAAACCGGGAGACCCGCAGCTGCGCGGTCAGTTCCTACGAGTTACATTTGTCCCGTGGGACGTGTTGGTGACACCCACGGGGCCGTTCGGGGGCTGTTTCGAGTTTTCACCCTCTAACGCCATGTTTTTAAGCCTAAGTCTAGAAATTTGCAAATTACCGTCGTACTCTCAAACCGGGAGACCCGGGGCTGCGCGGTCAGTTCCTACGAGTTACATTCGTCCCGTGGGAGGTGTTCGTGTCACCCACGGGACCGTTCGGGGGCTGTTTCGGGTTTTCACCCTCTAACGCCATGTTTTTAAGCCTAAGTCTAGAAATTTGCAAATTACCGTCGTACTCTCAAACCGGGAGACCCGCGGCTGCGCGGTCAGTTCCTACGAGTTACATTGGTCCCGTGGGAGGTGTTGGTGCCACCCACGGGGCCCTTCGGGGGCTGTTTCGAGTTTTCACCCTCTAACGCCATGTTTTTAAGCCTAAGTCTAGAAATATGCAAATTACCGTCGTGCTCTCAAACCGGGAGACCCGCGGCTGCGCGGTCAGTTCCTACGAGTTACATTCATCCCGTGGGAGGTGTTGGTGCCACCCACGGGGCCGTTCGGGGGCTGTTTCGAGTTTTCATCCTGTAACGCCAAGTTTTTAAGCCTAAGTCTAGAAATTTGCAAATTACCGTCGTACTCTCAAATCGGGAGACCCGTGGCTGCGCGGTCAGTTCCTACGAGTTACATTGGTCCCGTGGCAGGTGTTGGTGCCACCCAAGGGGCCGTTCGGTGGCTGTTTCGAGTTTTCACCCTCTAACGCCAAGTTTTTAAGGCTAAGTCTAGAAATTTACAAATTGGCGTCGTACTCTCAAACCGGGAGACCCGCGGCTGCGCGGTCAGTTCCTACGAGTAACAATGATCCAGTTGGAGGTATTGGTGCCACCCACGGGGCCGTTCGGGGGCTGTTTCGAGTTTTCACCCTCTAACGCCATGTTTTTAAGCCTAAGTCTAGAAATATGCAAATTAGCGTCGTGCTCTCAAACCGGGACACCCGCGGCTGCGCGGTCAGTTCCTACGAGTTACATTGGTCCCGTGGGAGGTGTTGGTGCCACCCACGGGGCCGTTCGGGTGCTGTTTCGGGTTTTCACCCTCTAACTCCATGTTTTTAAGCCTAAGTCTAGAAATATGCAAATTACCGTCGTACTCTCAAACCAGGAGACCCGCGGCTGCGCGGTCAGTTCCTACGAGTTACATTGGTCCCGTGGGAGGTTTTCGTGCCACCCACGGGACCGTTCGGGGGCTGTTTCCGGTTTTCACCCTCTAACGCCATGTTTTTAAGCCTAAGTCTAGAAATTTGCAAATTACCGTCGTACTCTCAAACCGGGAGACCCGCGGCTGCGCGGTCAGTTCCTACGAGTTACATTGGTCCCGTGGGAGGTGTTGGTGCCACCCACGGGGCCCTTCGGGGGCTGTTTCAAGATTTCACCCTCTAACGCCTTGTTTTTAAGCCTAAGTCTAGAAATAAGCAAATTACCGTCGTACTCTCAAACCGGGAGACCCGCGGCTGCGCGGTCAGTTCCTACGAGTTACATTCATCCCGTGGGTGGTGTTGGTGCCACCCACGGGGCCTTTCGGGGGCTGTTTCGAGTTTTCATCCTCTAACGCCAAGTTTTTAAGCCTAAGTCTAGAAATATGCAAATTACTGTCGTGCTCTCAAACCGGGAGACCCGCGGCTGGGCGGTCAGATCCTACGAGTTACATTGGTCCCGTGGGAGGTGTTGGTGCCACCCACGGGGCCGCTCGGGGGCTGTTTCGAGTTTTCACCCTCTAACGCCATGTTTTTAAACCTAAGTCTAGAAATATGCAAATTACCGTCGTACTCTCAAACCGGGAGACCCGCGGCTGCGCGGTCAGTTCCTACGAGTTACATTAGTCCCGTGGGAGGTGTTGGTGCCACCCACGGGGCCGTTCGGGGGCAGTTTCGAGTTTTCACCCTCTAACGCCATGTTTTTAAGCCTAAGTCTAGAAATATTCAAATTAGCGTCGTACTCTCAAACCGGGAGACCCGTGGCTGCACGGTCAGTTCCTACGAGTTACAATGGTCCCGTGGGAGGTGTTGGTGCCACCCACGGGGCCGTTCGGGGGCTGTTTCGAGTTTTCACCCTCTAACGCCATGTTTTTAAGCCTAAGTCTAGAAATATGAAAATTACCGTCGTGCTCTCAAACCGGGAGACCCGCGGCTGCGCGGTCAGTTCCTACGAGTTACATTGGTCCCGTGGGAGGTGTTGGTGCAACCCACGGTTCCGTTCGGTGGCTGTTTCGAGTTTTCACCCTCTAACGCCAAGTTTTTAAGGCTAAGTCTAGAAATTTACAAATTGGCGTCGTACTCTCAAACCGGGAGACCCGCGGCTGCGCGGTCAGTTCAAACGAGTTACATTGGTCCCGTGGGAGGTGTTGGTGCCACCCACGGGGCCGTTCGGGGGCTGTTTCGAGTTTTCACCCTCTAACGCCATGTTTTTAAGGCTAAGTCTAGAAATATGCTAATTACCGTCGTACTTTGAAACCGGGAGACCCGCGGCTCCGCGGTCAGTTCCTACGAGTTACATTGGTCCCGTGGGAGGTCTTGGTGCCACCCACGGGGCCTTTCGGGGGCTGTTTCGAGTTTTCACCCTCTAACGCCATGTTTTTAAGCATAAGTCTAGAAATATGCAAATTACCGTCGTACTCTCAAACCGGGAGACCCGCGGCTGCGCGGTCAGTTCCTACGAGTTACATTGATCCCGTGGGAGGTGTTGGTGCCACCCACGGGGCCGTTCGGGGGCTGTTTCGAGTTTTCACCTTCTAACGCCATGTTTTTAAGCCTAAGTCTAGAAATTTGCAAATTACCGTCGTACTCTCAAACCGGGAGACCCGCGGCTGCGCGGTCAGTTCCTACGAGTTACATTCGTCCCGTGGGAGGTGTTGGTGGCACCCACGGGGCCGTTCGGGGGCTGTTTCGAGTTTTCACCCTCTAACGCCATGTTTTTAAGCCTAAGTCTAGAGATATGCAAATTACCGTCGTACTCTCAAACCGGGAGACCCGCGGCTGCGCGGTCAGTTCCTACGAGTTACATTGGTCCCGTGGGAGGTGTTCGTGCCACCCACGGGACCGTTCGGGGGCTGTTTCGGGTTTTCACCCTCTAACGCCATGTTTTTAAGCCTAAGTCTAGAAATTTGCAAATTACCGTCGTACTCTCAAACCGGGAGACCCGCGGCTGCGCGGTCAGTTCCTACGAGTTACATTGGTCCCGTGGGAGGTGTTGGTGCCACCCACGGGGCCCTTCGGGGGCTGTTTCGAGTTTTCACCTTCTAACGCCATGTTTTTAAGCCGAAGTCTAGAAATATGAAAATTACCGCCGTACTCTCAAACTGGGAGACCCGCGGCTGCGCGGTCACTTCCTACGAGTTACATTGGTCCCGTGGGAGGTGTTGGTGCCACCCACGAGGCTATTCGGGGGCTGTTTCGAGTTTTCACCCTCTAACGCCTTGTTTTTAAGCCTAAGTCTAGAAATATGCAAATTACCGTCGCACTCTCAAACCGGGAGACCCGCGGCTGCGCGGTCAGTTCCTACGAGTTACATTGGTCCCGTGGGAGGTGTTGGTGCCACCCACGGGGCCCTTCGGGGGCTGTTTCGAGTTTTCACCCTCTAACGCCATGTTTTTAAGCCTAAGTTTAGAAATATGCAAATTACCTTCGTGCTCTCAAACCGGGAGACCCGCGGCTGCGCGGTCAGTTCCTACGAGTTACATTGGTCCCGTGGGAGGTGTTGGTGCCACCCACGGGGCCCTTCGGGGGCTGTTTCGAGTTTTCACCTTCTAACGCCATGTTTTTAAGCCGAAGTCTAGAAATAGGCAAATTACCGTCGTACTCTCAAACTGGGAGACCCGCGGCTGCGCGGTCACTTCCTACGAGTTACATTGGTCCCGTGGGAGGTGTTGGAGCCACCCACGAGGCCATTCGGGGGATGTTTCGAGTTTTCACCCTCTAACGCCATGTTTTTAAGGCTAAGTCTAGAAATATGCTAATTACCGTCGTACTTTGAAACCGGGAGACCCGCGGCTCCGCGGTCAGTTCCTACGAGTTACATTGGTCCCGTGGGAGGTCTTGGTGCCACCCACGGGGCCGTTCTGGGGCTGTTTCGAGTTTTCACCCTCTAACGCCATGTTTTTAAGCCTAAGTCTAGAAATATGCAAATTACCGTCGTACTCTCAAACCGGGAGACCCGCGGCTGCGCGGTCAGTTCCTACGAGCTACATTGGTCCCGTGGGAGGTGTAGGTGCCACCCACGGGGCCGTTCGTGGGCTGTTTCGAGTTTTCACCCTCTAACGCCATGTTTTTAAGCCTAAATCCAGAAATATGCAAATTACCGTCGTACTCTCAAACCGGGAGACCCGCGGCTGCGCGGTCAGTTCAAACGAGTTACATTGGTCCCGTGGGAGGTGTTGGTGCCACCCACGGGGCCGTTCAGGGGCTGTTTCGAGTTTTCACCCTCTAACGCCATGTTTTTAAGGCAAAGTCTAGAAATATGCTAATTACCGTCGTACTTTGAAACCGGGAGACCCGCGGCTCCGCAGTCAGTTCCTACGAGTTACATTGGTCACGTGGGAGGTCTTAGTGCCACCCACGGGGCCGTTCGGGGGCTGTTTCGAGTTTTCACCCTCTAACGCCATGTTTTTAAGCCTAAGTCTAGAAATATGCAAATTACCGTCATACTCTCAAACCGGGAGACCCGCGGCTGCGCGGTCAGTTCCTACGAGTTACATTGGTCCCGTGGGAGGTTTTCGTGCCACCCACGGGACCGTTCGGGGTCTGTTTCCGGTTTTCACCCTCTAACGCCATGTTTTTAAGCCTAAGTCTAGAAATTTGCAAATTACCGTCGTACTCTCAAACCGGGAGACCCGCGGCTGCGCGGTCAGTTCCTACGAGTTACATTGGTCCCGTGGGAGGTGTTGGTGCCACCCACGGGGCCCTTCGGGGGCTGTTTCGAGTTTTCACCTTCTAACGCCATGTTTTTAAACCGAAGTCTAGAAATATGCAAATTACCGTCGTACTCTCAAACTGGGAGACCCGCGGCTGCGCGGTCAGTTCCTACGAGTTACATTGGTCCCGTGGGAGGTGTTGGTGCCACCCACGAGGCCATTCGGGGGCTGTTTCGAGTTTTCACCCTCTAACGCCTTGTTTTTAAGCCCAAGTCCAGAAATAAGCAAATTACCGTCGTACTCTCAAACCGGGAGACCCGCGGCTGCGCGGTCAGTTCCTACGAGTTACATTGATCCCGTGGGAGGTGTTGGTGCCACCCACGGGGCCGTTCGGGGGCTGTTTCGAGTTTTCACCTTCTAACGCCATGTTTTTAAGCCCAAGTCCAGAAATAAGCAAATTACCGTCGTACTCTCAAACCGGGAGACCCGCGGCTGCGCGGTCAGTTCCTACGAGTTACATTCATCCCGTGGGTGGTGTTGGTGCCACCCACGGGGCCGTTCGGGGGCTGTTTCGAGTTTTCATCCTCTAACGCCAAGTTTTTAAGCCTAAGTCTAGAAATATGCAAATTACTGTCGTGCTCTCAAACCGGGAGACCTGCGGCTGCGCGGTCAGTTCCTACGAGTTACATTGGTCCCGTGGGTGGTGTTGGTGCCACCCACGGGGCCGTTCGGGTGCTGTTTCGAGTTTTCACCCTCTAACGCCATCTTTTTAAGCCGAAGTCTAGAAATATGCAAATTACCGTCGTACTGTTGAACTGGGAGACCCGCGGCTGCGCGGTCAGTTCCTACGTGTTAAATTGGTCCCGTGGGAGGTGTTGGTGCCACCCACGGGGCCCTTCGGGGGCTGTTTCGAGTTTTCACCTTCTAACGCCATGTTTTTAAACCGAAGTCTAGAAATATGCAAATTACCGTCGTACTCTCAAACTGGGAGACCCGCGGCTGCGCGGTCAGTTCCTACGAGTTACATTGGTCCCGTGGGAGGTGTTGGTGCCACCCACGAGGCCATTCGGGGGCTGTTTCGAGTTTTCACCCTCTAACGCCTTGTTTTTAAGCCTAAGTCTAGAAATATGCAAATTACCGTCGTGCTCTCAAACCGGGAGACCCGCGGCTGCGCGGTCAGTTCCTACGAGTTACATTCATCCCGTGGGAGGTGTTGGTGCCACCCACGGGGCGTTCGGGGGCTATTTCGAGTTTTCACCCTCTAACGCCTTGTTTTTAAGCCTAAGTCTAGAAATATGCAAATTACCGTCGTACTCTCAAATCGGAAGACCCGCGGCTGCGCGGTCAGTTCCTATGAGTTACATTGGTCCCGTGGCAGGTGTTGGTGACACCCAAGGGGCCGTTCGGTGGCTGTTTCGAGTTTTCACCCTCTAACGCCAAGTTTTTAAGGCTAAGTCTAGAAATTTACAAATTGGCGTCGTACTCTCAAATCGGAAGACCCGCGGCTGCGCGGTCAGTTCCTATGAGTTACATTGGTCCCGTGGCAGGTGTTGGTGACACCCAAGGGGCCGTTCGGTGGCTGTTTCGAGTTTTCACCCTCTAACGCCAAGTTTTTAAGGCTAAGTCTAGAAATTTACAAATTGGCGTCGTACTCTCAAACCGGGAGACCCGCGGATGCGCGGTCAGTTCAAACGAGTTACATTGGTCCCGTGGGAGGTGTTGGTGCCACCCACGGGGCCGTTCGGGGGCTGTTTCGAGTTTTCACCCTCTAACGCCATGTTTTTAAGGCTAAGTCTAGAAATATGCTAATTACCGTCGTACTTTGAAACCGGGAGACCCGCGGCTCCGCGGTCAGTTCCTACGAGTTACATTGGTCCCGTGGGAGGTGTTGGTGCCACCCACGGGGCCGTTCGGGGGCTGTTTCGAGTTTTCACCCTCTAACGCCATGTTTTTAAGCCTAAGTCTAGAAATATGCAAATTACCGTCGTACTCTCAAACCGGGAGACCCGCGGCTGCGCGGTCAGTTCCTACGAGTTACATTGGTCCCGTGGGAGGTGTTGGTGCCACCCACGGGGCCGTTCGGGGGCAGTTTCGAGTTTTCACCCTCTAACGCCATGTTTTTAAGCCTAAGTCTAGAAATATAAAAATTACAGTCGTCCTCTCAAACCGGGAGACCCGCGGCTGCGCGGTCAGTTCCTACGAGTTACATTGGTCCCGTGGGAGGTGTTGGTGCCACCCACGGGGCCGTTCGGGGGCCGTTTCGAGTTTTCACCCTCTAACGCCATGTTTTTAAGCCTAAGTCTAGAAATATGCAAATTAGCGTCGTACTCTCAAACCGGGAGACCCGTGGCTGCACGGTCAGTTCCTACGAGTTACAATGGTCCCGTGGGAGGTGTTGGTGCCACCCACGGGGCCGTTCGGGGGCCGTTTCGAGTTTTCACCCTCTAACGCCATGTTTTTAAGCCTAAGTCTAGAAATATGCAAATTACCGTCGTACTCTCAAACTGGGAGACCCGCGGTTGCGCGGTCAGTTCGTACGAGTTACATTGGTCCCGTGGGAGGTGTTGGTGCCACCCACGGGGCCGTTCGGGGGCTGTTTCGAGTTTTCACCCTCTAACGCCATGTTTTTAAGCCTAAGTCTAGAAATATGAATATTACCGTCGTACTCTCAAACCGGGAGACCCGCGGCTGCGCGGTCAGTTCCTACGAGTTACATTGGTCCCGTGGGAGGTGTTGGTGCCACCCACGGGGCCGTTCGGGGGCAGTTTCGAGTTTTCACCCTCTAACGCCATGTTTTTAAGCCTAAGTCTAGAAATATGCAAATTACCGTCGTACTCTCAAACCGGGAGACCCGCGGTTGCGCGGTCAATTCGTACGAGCTACATTGGTCCCGTGGGAGGTGTTGGTGCCACCCACGGGGCCGCTCGGGGGCTGTTTCGAGTTTTCACCCTCTAACGCCATGTTTTTAAGCCTAAGTCTAGAAATATGAATATTACCGTCGTACTCTCAAACCGGGAGACCCGCGGCTGCGCGGTCAGTTCCTACGAGTTACATTGGTCCCGTGGGAGGTGTTGGTGCCACCCACGGGGCCGTTCGGGGGCTGTTTCGAGTTTTCTCCCTCTAACGCCATGTTTTTAAGCCTAAGTCTAGAAATTTGCAAATTACCGTCGTACTGTCAAACCGGGAGACCCGCGGCTGCGCGGTCAGCTCCTACGAGTTACATTGGTCCCGTGGGAGGTGTTGGTGACACCCACGGGGCCGTTCGGGGTCTGTTTCGAGTTTTCACCCTCTATCGTCATGTTTTTAAGCCTAAGTCTAGAAATATGCAAATTACCGTCGTACTCTCAAACCGGGAGACCCGCGGCTGCACGGTCAGTTCCTACGAGTTACATTGGTCCCGTGGGAGGTGTTGGTGCCACCCACGGGGCCGTTCGGGGGCTGTTTCGAGTTTTCACCCTCTAACGCCATGTTTTTAAGCCTAAGTCTAGAGATATGCAAATTACCGTCGTACTCTCAAACCGGGAGACCCGCGGCTGCGCGGTCAGTTCCTACGACTTACATTGGTCCCGTGGGAGGTGTTCGTGCCACCCACGGGACCGTTCGGGGGCTGGTTCGGGTTTTCACCCTCTAACGCCATGTTTTTAAGCCTAAGTCTAGAAATTTGCAAATTACCGTCGTACTCTCAAACCGGGAGACCCGCGGCTGCACGGTCAGTTCCTACGAGTTACATTGGTCCCGTGGGAGGTGTTGGTGCCACCCACGGGGCCCTTCGGGGGCTGTTTCGAGTTTTCACTTTCTAACGCCATGTTTTTAAGCCGAAGTCTAGAAATATGCAAATTACCGTCGTACTCTCAAACTGGGAGACCCGCGGCTGCGCGGTCACTTCCTACGAGTTACATTGGTCCCGTGGGAGGTGTTGGTGACACCCACGAGGCCATTCGGGGGCTGTTTCGAGTTTTCACCCTCTAACGCCTTGTTTTTAAGCCTAAGTCTAGAAATATGCAAATTACCGTCGCACTCTCAAACCGGGAGACCCGCGGCTGCGCGGTCAGTTCCTACGAGTTACATTGGTCCCGTGGGAGGTGTTGGTGCCACCCACGGGGCCCTTCGGGTGCTGTTTCGAGTTTTCATCCTCTAACGCCATGTTTTTAAGCCTAAGTCTAGAAATATGCAAATTACCGTCGTGCTCTCAAACCAGGAGACCCGCGGCTGCGCGGTCAGTTCCTACGAGTTACATTGGTCCCGTGGGAGGTGTTGGTGCCACCCACGGGGCCGTTCGGGTGCTATTTCGAGTTTTCATCCTGTAAGGCCAAGTTTATAAGCCTAAGTCTAGAAATTTGCAAATTAGCGTCG
The DNA here is from genome assembly GCA_949130495.1 of Sambucus nigra. Classification (NCBI taxonomy): domain Eukaryota; kingdom Viridiplantae; phylum Streptophyta; class Magnoliopsida; order Dipsacales; family Adoxaceae; genus Sambucus; species Sambucus nigra. The sequence continues at coordinate 507,823,231 of OX422221.1, read as the reverse complement.
TACTCTCAAATCGGGAAACCCGCGGCTGCGCGGTCAGTTCCTACGAGTTACATTGGTCCCGTGGCAGGTGTTGGTGACACCCAAGGGGCCGTTCGGTGGCTGTTTCGAGTTTTCACCCTCTAACGCCAAGTTTTTAAGCCTAAGTCTAGAAATTTACAAATTGGCGTCGTACTCTCAAACCGGGAGACCCGCGGCTGCGCGGTCAGTTCAAACGAGTTACATTGGTCCCGTGGGAGGTGTTGGTGCCACCCACGGGGCCGTTCGGGGGCTGTTTCGAGTTTTCACCCTCTAACGCCATGTTTTTAAGGCTAAGTCTAGAAATATGCTAATTACCGTCGTACTTTGAAACCGGGAGACCCGCGGCTCCGCGGTCAGTTCCTACGAGTTACATTGGTCCCGTGGGAGGTGTTGGTGCCACCCACGGGGCCGTTCGGGGGCAGTTTCGAGTTTTCACCCTCTAACGCCATGTTTTTAAGCCTAAGTCTAGAAATATGAAAATTACCGTCGTACTCTCAAACCGGGAGACCCGTGGCTGCACGGTCAGTTCCTACGAGCTACAATGGTCCCGTGGGAGGTGTTGGTGCCACCCACGGGGCCGTTCGGGGGCTGTTTCGAGTTTTCACCCGCTAACGCCATGTTTTTAAGCCTAAGTCTAAAAATATGAAAATTACCGTCGTACTCTCAAACCGGGAGACCCGCGGCTGCGCGGTCAGTTCCTACGAGTTACATTGGTCCCGTGGGAGGTGTTGGTGCCACCCACGGGGCCGTTCGGGGGCAGTTTCGAGTTTTCACCCTCTAACGCCATGTTTTTAAGCCTAAGTCTAGAAATATGCAAATTAGCGTCGTACTCTCAAACCGGGAGACCCGTGGCTGCACGGTCAGTTCCTACGAGTTACAATGGTCCCGTGGGAGGTGTTGGTGCCACCCACGGGGCCGTTCGGGGGCTGTTTCGAGTTTTCACCCTCTAACGCCATGTTTTTAAGCCTAAGTCTAGAAATATGCAAATTACCGTCGTACTCTCAAACCGGGAGACCTGCGGTTGCGCGGTCAGTTCCTAAGAGTTACATTGGTCCCGTGGGAGGTGTTGGTGCCACCCACGGGGCCGTTCGGGGGCTGTTTCGAGTTTTCACCCTCTAACGCCATGTTTTTAAGCCTAAGTCTAGAAATATGCAAATTACCGTCGTACTCTCAAACCGGGAGACCCGCGGCTGCACGGTCAGTTCCTACGAGTTACATTGGTCCCGTGGGAGGTGTTGGTGCCACCCACGGGGCCGTTCGGGGGCTGTTTCGAGTTTTCACCCTCTAACGCCATGTTTTTAAGCCTAAGTCTAGAAATTTGCAAATTACCGTCGTACTCTCAAACCGGGAGACCCGCGGCTGCGCGGTCAGTTCCTACGAGTTACATTCGTCCCGTGGGAGGTGTTGGTGGCACCCACGGGACCGTTCGGGGGCTGTTTCGAGTTTTCACCCTCTAACGCCATGTTTTTAAGCCTAAGTCTAGAGATATGCAAATTACCGTCGTACTCTCAAACCGGGAGACCCGCGGCTGCGCGTTCAGTAACTACGAGTTACATTGGTCCCGTGGGAGGTGTTGGTGCCACCCACGGGGCCGCTCGGGGGCTGTTTCGAGTTTTCACCCTCTAACGCCATGTTTTTAAGCCTAAGTCTAGAAATATGCAAATTACCGTCGTACTCTCAAACCGGGAGACCCGCGGCTGGGCGGTCAGATCCTACGAGTTACATTGGTCCCGTGGGAGGTGTTGGTGCCACCCACGGGGCCGCTCGGGGGCTGTTTCGAGTTTTCACACTCTAACGCCATGTTTTTAAGCCTAAGTCTAGAAATATGAAAATTACCGTCGTACTCTCAAACCGGGAGACCCGCGGCTGCGCGGTATGTTCCTACGAGTGACATTGGTCCCGTGGGAGGTGTTGGTGCCACCCACGGGGCCGTTCGGGGGCAGTTTCGAGTTTTCACCCTCTAACGCCATGTTTTTAAGCCTAAGTCTAGAAATATGCAAATTAGCGTCGTACTCTCAAACCGGGAGACCCGTGGCTGCACAGTCAGTTCCTACGAGTTACAATGGTCCCGTGGGAGGTGTTGGTGCCACCCACGGGGCCGTTCGGGGGCTGTTTCGAGTTTTCACCCTCTAACGCCATGTTTTTAAGCCTAAGTCTAGAAATATGCAAATTACCGTCGTACTCTCAAACCGGGAGACCCGCGGTTGCGCGGTCAGTTCCTAAGAGTTACATTGGTCCCGTGGGAGGTGTTGGTGCCACCCACGGGGCCGTTCGGGGGCTGTTTCGAGTTTTCACCCTCTAACGCCATGTTTTTAAGCCTAAGTCTAGAAATATGCAAATTACCGTCGTACTCTCAAACCGGGAGACCCGCGGCTGCACGGTCAGTTCCTACGAGTTACATTGGTCCCGTGGGAGGTGTTGGTGCCACCCACGGGGCCGTTCGGGGGATGTTTCGAGTTTTCACCCTCTAACGCCATGTTTTTAAGCCTAAGTCTAGAAATTTGCAAATTACCGTCGTACTCTCAAACCGGGAGACCCGCGGCTGCGCGGTCAGTTCCTACGAGTTACATTCGTCCCGTGGGAGGTGTTGGTGGCACCCACGGGGCCGTTCGGGGGCTGTTTCGAGTTTTCACCCTCTAACGCCATGTTTTTAAGCCTAAGTCTAGAGATATGCAAATTATCGTCGTACTCTCAAACCGGGAGACCCGCGGCTGCGCGGTCAGTTCCTACGAGTTACATTGGTCCCGTGGGAGGTGTTCGTGCCACCCACGGGACCGTTCGGGGGCTGTTTCGGGTTTTCACCCTCTAACGCCATGTTTTTAAGCCTAAGTCTAGAAATTTGCAAATTACCGTCGTACTCTCAAACCGGGAAACCCGCGGCTGCGCGGTCAGTTCCTACGAGTTACATTGGTCTCGTGGGAGGTGTTGGTGCCACCCACGGGGCCCTTCGGGGGCTGTTTCGAGTTTTCACCTTCTAACGCCATGTTTTTAAGCCGAAGTCTAGAAATATGCAAATTACCGTCGTACTCTCAAACTGGGAGACCCGCGGCTGCGCGGTCACTTCCTACGAGTTACATTGGTCCCGTGGGAGGTGTTGGTGCCACCCACGAGGCCATTCGGGGGCTGTTTCGAGTTTTCACCCTCTAACGCCTTGTTTTTAAGCCTAAGTCTAGAAATATGCAAATTACCGTCGTGCTCTCAAACCGGGAGACCCGCGGCTGCGCGGTCAGTTCCTACGAGTTACATTCATCCCGTGGGAGGTGTTGGTGCCACCCACGGGGCGTTCGGCGGCTATTTCGAGTTTTCATCCTGTAACGCCAAGTTTTTAAGCCTAAGTCTAGAAATTTGCAAATTAGCGTCGTACTCTCAAATCGGAAGACCCGCGGCTGCGCGGTCAGTTCCTATGAGTTACATTGGTCCCGTGGCAGGTGTTGGTGACACCCAAGGGGCCGTTCGGTGGCTGTTTCGAGTTTTCACCCTCTAACGCCAAGTTTTTAAGGCTAAGTCTAGAAATTTACAAATTGGCGTCGTACTCTCAAACCGGGAGACCCGCGGATGCGCGGTCAGTTCAAACGAGTTACATTGGTCCCGTGGGAGGTGTTGGTGCCACCCACGGGGCCGTTCGGGGGCTGTTTCGAGTTTTCACCCTCTAACGCCATGTTTTTAAGGCTAAGTCTAGAAATATGCTAATTACCGTCGTACTTTGAAACCGGGAGACCCGCGGCTCCGCGGTCAGTTCCTACGAGTTACATTGGTCCCGTGGGAGGTGTTGGTGCCACCCACGGGGCCGTTCGGGGGCTGTTTCGAGTTTTCACCCTCTAACGCCATGTTTTTAAGCCTAAGTCTAGAAATATGCAAATTACCGTCGTACTCTCAAACCGGGAGACCCGCGGCTGCGCGGTCAGTTCCTACGAGTTACATTGGTCCCGTGGGAGGTGTTGGTGCCACCCACGGGGCCGTTCGGGGGCTGTTTCGAGTTTTCACCCTCTAACGCCATGTTTTTAAGCCTAAGTCTAGAAATATGAAAATTACCGTCGTACTCTCAAACCGGGAGACCCGCGGCTGCGCGGTCAGTTCCTACGAGTTACATTGGTTCCGTGGGAGGTGTTGGTGCCACCCACGGGGCCGTTCGGGGGCAGTTTCGAGTTTTCACCCTCTAACGCCATGTTTTTAAGCCTAAGTCTAGAAATATGCAAATTAGCGTCGTACTCTCAAACCGGGAGACCCGTGGCTGCACGGTCAGTTCCTACGAGTTACAATGGTCCCGTGGGAGGTGTTGGTGCCACCCACGGGGCCGTTCGGGGGCTGTTTCGAGTTTTCACCCTCTAACGCCATGTTTTTAAGCCTAAGTCTAGAAATATGCAAATTACCGTCGTACTCTCAAACCGGGAGACCCGCGGTTGCGCGGTCAGTTCCTAAGAGTTACATTGGTCCCGTGGGAGGTGTTGGTGCCACCCACGGGGCCGTTCGGGGGCTGTTTCGAGTTTTCACCCTCTAACGCCATGTTTTTAAGCCTAAGTCTAGAAATATAAAAATTACAGTCGTACTCTCAAACCGGGAGACCCGCGGCTGCGCGGTCAGTTCCTACGAGTTACATTGGTCCCGTGGGAGGTGTTGGTGCCACCCACGGGGCCGTTCGGGGGCAGTTTCGAGTTTTCACCCTCTAACGCCATGTTTTTAAGCCTAAGTCTAGAAATATGCAAATTAGCGTCGTACTCTCAAACCGGGAGACCCGAGGCTGCACGGTCAGTTCCTATGAGTTACATTGGTCCCGTGGGAGGTGTTGGTGACACCCAAGGGGCCGTTCGGTGGCTGTTTCGAGTTTTCACCCTCTAACGCCAAGTTTTTAAGGCTAAGTCTAGAAATTTACAAATTGGCGTCGTACTCTCAAACCGGGAGACCCGCGGATGCGCGGTCAGTTCAAACGAGTTACATTGGTCCCGTGGGAGGTGTTGGTGCCACCCACGGGGCCGTTCGGGGGCCGTTTCGAGTTTTCACCCTCTAACGCCATGTTTTTAAGCCTAAGTCTAGAAATATGCAAATTACCGTCGTACTCTCAAACCGGGAGACCCGCGGTTGCGCGGTCAGTTCCTAAGAGTTACATTGGTCCCGTGGGAGGTGTTGGTGCCACCCACGGGGCCGTTCGGGGGCTGTTTCGAGTTTTCACCCTCTAACGCCATGTTTTTAAGCCTAAGTCTAGAAATATGCAAATTACCGTCGTACTCTCAAACCGGGAGACCCGCGGCTGCACGGTCAGTTCCTACGAGTTACATCGGTCCCGTGGGAGTTGTTGGTGCCACCCACGGGGCCGTTCGGGGGCTGTTTCGAGTTTTCACCCTCTAACGCCATGTTTTTAAGCCTAAGTCTAGAAATTTGCAAATTACCGTCGTACTCTCAAACCGGGAGACCCGCGGCTGCGCGGTCAGTTCCTACGAGTTACATTCGTCCCGTGGGAGGTGTTGGTGGCACCCACGGGGCCGTTCGGGGGCTGTTTCGAGTTTTCACCCTCTAACGCCATGTTTTTAAGCCTAAGTCTAGAGATATGCAAATTACCGTCGTACTCTCAAACCGGGAGACCCGCGGCTGCGCGGTCAGTTCCTACGAGTTACATTGGTCCCGTGGGAGGTGTTCGTGCCACCCACGGGACCGTTCGGGGGCTGTTTCGGGTTTTCACCCTCTAACGCCATGTTTTTAAGCCTAAGTCTAGAAATTTGCAAATTACCGTCGTACTCTCAAACCGGGAGACCCGCGGCTGCGCGGTCAGTTCCTACGAGTTACATTGGTCTCGTGGGAGGTGTTGGTGCCACCCACGGGGCCCTTCGGGGGCTGTTTCGAGTTTTCACCTTCTAACGCCATGTTTTTAAGCCGAAGTCTAGAAATATGCAAATTACCGTCGTACTCTCAAACTGGGAGACCCGCGGCTGCGCGGTCACTTCCTACGAGTTACATTGGTCCCGTGGGAGGTGTTGGTGCCACCCACGAGGCCATTCGGGGGCTGTTTCGAGTTTTCACCCTCTAACGCCTTGTTTTTAAGCCTAAGTCTAGAAATATGCAAATTACCGTCGTGCTCTCAAACCGGGAGAACCGCGGCTGCGCGGTCAGTTCCTACGAGTTACATTCATCCCGTGGGAGGTGTTGGTGCCACCCACGGGGCGTTCGGGGGCTATTTCGATTTTTCATCCTGTAACGCCAAGTTTTTAAGCCTAAGTCTAGAAATTTGCAAATTAGCGTCGTACTCTCAAATCGGAAGACCCGCGGCTGCGCGGTCAGTTCCTACGAGTTACATTGGTCCCGTGGCAGGTGTTGGTGACACCCAAGGGGCCGTTCGGTGGCTGTTTCGAGTTTTCACCCTCTAACGCCAAGTTTTTAAGGCTAAGTCTAGAAATTTACAAATTGGCGTCGTACTCTCAAACCGGGAGACCCGCGGCTGCGCGGTCAGTTCAAACGAGTTACATTGGTCCCGTGGGAGGTGTTGGTGCCACCCACGGGGCCGTTCGGGGGCTGTTTCGAGTTTTCACCCTCTAACGCCATGTTTTTAAGGCTAAGTCTAGAAATATGCTAATTACCGTCGTACTTTGAAACCGGGAGACCCGCGGCTCCGCGGTCAGTTCCTACGAGTTACATTGGTCCCGTGGGAGGTGTTGATGCCACCCACGGGGCCGTTCGGGGGCTGTTTCGAGTTTTCACCCTCTAACGCCATGTTTTTAAGCCTAAGTCTAGAAATATGCAAATTACCGTCGTACTCTCAAACCGGGAGACCCGCGGCTGCTCGGTCAGTTCCTACGAGTTACATTGGTCCCGTGGGAGGTGTTGGTGCAACCCACGGGTCCGTTCGGTGGCTGTTTCGAGTTTTCACCCTCTAACGCCAAGTTTTTAAGCCTAAGTCTAGAAATACGCAAATTACCGTCGTGCTCTCAAACCGGGAGACCCGCGGCTGCGCGGTCAGTTCCTACGAGTTACATTGGTCCCGTGGGAGGTGTTGGTGCCACCCACGGGGCCCTTCGGTGGCTGTTTCGAGTTTTCACCCTCTAACGCCATGTTTTTAAGCCTAAGTCTAGAAATATGCAAATTACCGTCGTGCTCTCAAACCGGGAGACCCGTGGCTGCACGGTCAGTTCCTACGAGTTACAATGGTCCCGTGGGAGGTGTTGGTGCCACCCACGGGGCCGTTCGGGGGCTGTTTCGAGTTTTCACCCTCTAACGCCATGTTTTTAAGCCTAAGTCTAGAAATATGCAAATTACCGTCGTACTCTCAAACCGGGAGACCCGCGGTTGCGCGGTCAGTTCCTAAGAGTTACATTGGTCCCGTGGGAGGTGTTGGTGCCACCCACGGGGCCGTTCGGGGGCTGTTTCGAGTTTTCACCCTCTAACGCCATGTTTTTAAGCCTAAGTCTAGAAATATAAAAATTACAGTCGTACTCTCAAACCGGGAGACCCGCGGCTGCGCGGTCAGTTCCTACGAGTTACATTGGTCCCGTGGGAGGTGTTGGTGCCACCCACGGGGCCGTTCGGGGGCAGTTTCGAGTTTTCACCCTCTAACGCCATGTTTTTAAGCCTAAGTCTAGAAATATGCAAATTAGCGTCGTACTCTCAAACCGGGAGACCCGTGGCTGCACGGTCAGTTCCTACGAGTTACAATGGTCCCGTGGGAGGTGTTGGTGCCACCCACGGGGCCGTTCGGGGGCCGTTTCGAGTTTTCACCCTCTAACGCCATGTTTTTAAGCCTAAGTCTAGAAATATGCAAATTACCGTCGTACTCTCAAACCGGGAGACCCGCGGTTGCGCGGTCAGTTCCTAAGAGTTACATTGGTCCCGTGGGAGGTGTTGGTGCCACCCACGGGGCCGTTCGGGGGCTGTTTCAAGTTTTCACCCTCTAACGCCATGTTTTTAAGCCTAAGTCTAGAAATTTGCAAATTACCGTCGTACTCTCAAACCGGGAGACCCGCGGCTGCGCGGTCAGTTCCTACGAGTTACATTCGTCCCGTGGGAGGTGTTGGTGGCACCCACGGGACCGTTCGGGGGCTGTTTCGAGTTTTCACCCTCTAACGCCATGTTTTTAAGCCTAAGTCTAGAGATATGCAAATTACCGTCGTACTCTCAAACCGGGAGACCCGCGGCTGCGCGGTCAGTAACTACGAGTTACATTGGTCCCGTGGGAGGTGTTCGTGCCACCCACGGGACCGTTCGGGGGCTGTTTCGGGTTTTCACCCTCTAACGCCATGTTTTTAAGCCTAAGTCTAGAAATTTGCAAATTACCGTCGTACTCTCAAACCGGGAGACCCGCGGCTGCGCGGTCAGTTCCTACGAGTTACAATGGTCCCGTGGGAGGTGTTGGTGCCACCCACGGGGCCGTTCGGGGGCTGTTTCGAGTTTTCACCCTCTAACGCCATGTTTTTAAGCCTAAGTCTAGAAATATGCAAATTACCGTCGTACTCTCAAACCGGGAGACCCGCGGCTGGGCGGTCAGATCCTACGAGTTACATTGGTCCCGTGGGAGGTGTTGGTGCCACCCACGGGGCCGCTCGGGGGCTGTTTCGAGTTTTCACCCTCTAACGCCATGTTTTTAAGCCTAAGTCTAGAAATATGCAAATTACCGTCGTACTCTCAAACCGGGAGACCCGCGGCTGCGCGGTCAGTTCCTACGAGTGACATTGGTCCCGTGGGAGGTGTTGGTGCCACCCACGGGGCCGTTCGGGCGCAGTTTCGAGTTTTCACCCTCTAACGCCATGTTTTTAAGCCGAAGTCTAGAAATATGCAAATTACCGTCGTACTCTCAAACTGGGAGACCCGCGGCTGCGCGGTCACTTCCTACGAGTTACATTGGTCCCGTGGGAGGTGTTGGTGCCACCAACGAGGCCATTCGGGGGTTGTTTCGAGTTTTCACCCTCTAACGCCTTGTTTTTAAGCCTAAGTCTAGAAATATGCAAATTACCGTCGTGCTCTCAAACCGGGAGACCCGCGGCTGCGCGGTCAGTTCCTACGAGTTACATTCATCCCGTGGGAGGTGTTGGTGCCACCCACGGGGCGTTCGGGGGCTATTTCGAGTTTTCATCCTGTAACGCCAAGTTTTTAAGCCTAAGTCTAGAAATTTGCAAATTAGCGTCGTACTCTCAAATCGGAAGACCCGCGGCTGCGCGGTCAGTTCCTACGAGTTACATTGGTCCCGTGGCAGGTGTTGGTGACACCCAAGGGGCCGTTCGGTGGCTGTTTCGAGTTTTCACCCTCTAACGCCAAGTTTTTAAGGCTAAGTCTAGAAATTTACAAATTGGCGTCGTACTCTCAAACCGGGAGACCCGCGGCTGCGCGGTCAGTTCAAACGAGTTACATTGGTCCCGTGGGAGGTGTTGGTGCCACCCACGGGGCCGTTCGGGGGCTGTTTCGAGTTTTCACCCTCTAACGCCATGTTTTTAAGCCTAAGTCTAGAAATATGCTAATTACCGTCGTACTTTGAAACCGGGAGACCCGCGGCTCCGCGGTCAGTTCCTACGAGTTACATTGGTCCCGTGGGAGGTGTTGGTGCCACCCACGGGGCCGTTCGGGTTCTGTTTCGAGTTTTCACCCTCTAACGCCATGTTTTTAAGCCTAAGTCTAGAAATATGCAAATTACCGTCGTACTCTCAAACCGGGAGACCCGCGGCTGCGCGGTCAGTTCCTACGAGTTACATTGGTCCCGCGGGAGGTGTTGGTGCCACCCACGGGGCCGTTCGGGGGCTGTTTCGAGTTTTCACCCGCTAACGCCATGTTTTTAAGCCTAAGTCTAGCAATATGAAAATTACCGTCGTACTCTCAAACCGGGAGACCCGCGGCTGCGCGGTCAGTTCCTACGAGTTACATTGGTTCCGTGGGAGGTGTTGGTGCCACCCACGGGGCCGTTCGGGGGCAGTTTCGAGTTTTCACTATCTAACGCCATGTTTTTAACCTAAGTCTAGAAATTTGCAAATTAGCGTCGTACTCTCTCACCGGGAGACCCGCGGCTGCGCGGTCAGTTCCTACGAGTTACATTGGTCCCGTGAAAGGTGTTGGTACCACCGACGGGGCCGTTCGGTGGCTGTTTCGAGTTTTCACCCTCTAACGCCATGTTTTTAAGCCTAAGTCTAGAAATATGCAAATTACCGTCGTACTCTCAAACCGGGAGACCCGTGGCTGCACGGTCAGTTCCTACGAGTTACAATGGTCCCGTGGGAGGTGTTGGTGCCACCCACGGTGCCGTTCGGGGGCTGTTTCGAGTTTTCACCCTCTAACGCCATGTTTTTAAGCCTAAGTCTAGAAATATAAAAATTACCGTCGTACTCTCAAACCGGGAGACCCGCGGCTGCGCGGTCCGTTCCTAAGAGTTACATTGGTCCCGTGGGAGGTGTTGGTGCCACCCACGGGGCCGTTCGGGGGCTGTTTCAAGTTTTCACCCTCTAACGCCATGTTTTTAAGCCTAAGTCTAGAAATATAAAAATTACAGTCGTACTCTCAAACCGGGAGACCCGCGGCTGCGCGGTCAGTTCCTACGAGTTACATTGGTCCCGTGGGAGGTGTTGGTGCCACCCACGGGGCTGTTCGGGGGCAGTTTCGAGTTTTCACCCTCTAACGCCATGTTTTTAAGCCTAAGTCTAGAAATATGCAAATTACCGTCGTACTCTCAAACCGGGAGACCCGTGGCTGCACGGTCAGTTCCTACGAGTTACAATGGTCCCGTGGGAGGTGTTGGTGCCACCCACGGGGCCGTTCGGGGGCCGTTTCGAGTTTTCACCCCCTAACGCCATGTTTTTAAGCCTAAGTCTAGAAATATGCAAATTACCGTCGTACTCTCAAACCGGGAGACCCGCGGTTGCGCGGTCAGTTCCTAAGAGTTACATTGGTCCCGTGGGAGGTGTTGGTGCCACCCACGGGGCCGTTCGGGGGCTGTTTCGAGTTTTCACCCTCTAACGCCATGTTTTTAAGCCTAAGTCTAGAAATATGCAAATTACCGTCGTACTCTCAAACTGGTAGACCCGCGGCTGCGCGGTCACTTCCTACGAGTTACATTGGTCCCGTGGGAGGTGTTGGTGCCACCCACGAGGCCATTCGGGGGCTGTTTCGAGTTTTCACCCTCTAACGCCTTGTTTTTAAGCCTAAGTCTAGAAATATGCAAATTACCGTCGTGCTCTCAAACCGGGAGACCCGCGGCTGCGCGGTCAGTTCCTACGAGTTACATTCATCCCGTGGGAGGTGTTGGTGCCACCCACGGGGCGTTCGGGGGCTATTTCGAGTTTTCATCCTGTAACGCCAAGTTTTTAAGCCTAAGTCTAGAAATTTGCAAATTAGCGTCGTACTCTCAAATCGGAAGACCCGCGGCTGCGCGGTCAGTTCCTACGAGTTACATTGGTCCCGTGGCAGGTGTTGGTGACACCCAAGGGGCCGTTCGGTGGCTGTTTCGAGTTTTCACCCTCTAACGCCAAGTTTTTAAGGCTAAGTCTAGAAATTTACAAATTGGCGTCGTACTCTCAAACCGGGAGACCCGCGGCTGCGCGGTCAGTTCAAACGAGTTACATTGGTCCCGTGGGAGGTGTTGGTGCCACCCACGGGGCCGTTCGGGGGCTGTTTCGAGTTTTCACCCTCTAACGCCATGTTTTTAAGGCTAAGTCTAGAAATATGCTAATTACCGTCGTACTTTGAAACCGGGAGACCCGCGGCTCCGCGGTCAGTTCCTACGAGTTACATTGGTCCCGTGGGAGGTGTTGGTGCCACCCACGGGGCCGTTCGGGGGCTGTTTCGAGTTTTCACCCTCTAACGCCATGTTTTTAAGCCTAAGTCTAGAAATATGCAAATTACCGTCGTACTCTCAAACCGGGAGACCCGCGGCTGCGCGGTCAGTTCCTACGAGTTACATTGGTCCCGTGGGAGGTGTTGGTGCCACCCACGGGGCCGTTCGGGGGCTGTTTCGAGTTTTCACCCTCTAACGCCTTATTTTTAAGCCTAAGTCTAGAAATATGCAAATTACCGTCGCACTCTCAAACCGGGAGACCCGCTGCTGCGCGGTCAGTTCCTACGAGTTACATTGGTCCCGTGGGAGGTGTTGGTGCCACCCACGGGGCCCTTCGGTGGCTGTTTCGAGTTTTCACCCTCTAACGCCATGTTTTTAAGCCTAAGTCTAGAAATATGCAAATTACCGTCGTGCTCTCAAACCGGGAGACCCGCGGCTGCTCGGTCAGTTCCTACGAGTTACATTGGTCCCGTGGGAGGTGTTGGTGCAACCCACGGGTCCGTTCGGTGGCTGTTTCGAGTTTTCACCCTCTAACGCCAAGTTTTTAAGCCTAAGTCTAGAAATACGCAAATTACCGTCGTGCTCTCAAACCGGGAGACCCGCGGCTGCGCGGTCAGTTCCTACGAGTTACATTGGTCCCGTGGGAGGTGTTGGTGCCACCCACGGGGCCCTTCGGTGGCTGTTTCGAGTTTTCACCCTCTAACGCCATGTTTTTAAGCCTAAGTCTAGAAATATGCAAATTACCGTCGTGCTCTCAAACCGGGAGACCCGCGGCTGCGCGGTCAGTTCCTACGAGTTACATTGGTCCCGTGGGAGGTGTTGGTGCAACCCACGGGTCCGTTCGGTGGCTGTTTCGAGTTTTCACCCTCTAACGCCAAGTTTTTAAGGCTAAGTCTAGAAATTTACAAATTAGCGTCGTACTCTCAAACCGGGAGACCCGCGGCTGCGCGGTCAGTTCAAACGAGTTACATTGGTCCCGTGGGAGGTGTTGGTGCCACCCACAGGGCCGTTCGGGGGCTGTTTCGAGTTTTCACCCTCTAACGCCATGTTTTTAAGCCGAAGTCTAGAAATATGCAAATTACCGTCGTGCTCTCAAACCGGGAGACCCACGATTGCGCGGTCAGTTCCTACGAGTTACATTGGTCCCGTGGGAGGTGTTGGTGCCACCCACGGGGCCGTTCGGGGGCTGTTTCGAGTTTTCACCCTCTAACGCCATGTTTTTAAGCCTAAGTCTAGAAATTTGCAAATTACCGTCGTACTCTCAAACCGGGAGACCCGCGGCTGCGCGGTCAGTTCCTACGAGTTACATTCGTCCCGTGGGAGGTGTTGGTGGCACCCACGGGGCCGTTCGGGGGCTGTTTCGAGCCTTCACCCTCTAACGCCATGTTTTTAAGCCTAAGTCTAGAGATATGCAAATTACCGTCGTACTCTCAAACCGGGAGACCCGCGGCTGCGCGGTCAGTTCCTACGAGTTACATTGGTCCCGTGGGAGGTGTTCGTGCCACCCACGGGACCGTTCGGGGGCTGTTTCGGGTTTTCACCCTCTAACGCCATGTTTTTAAGCCTAAGTCTAGAAATTTGCAAATTAGCGTCGTACTCTCAAACCGGGAGACCCGCGGCTGCGCGGTCAGTTCCTACGAGTTACATTGGTCCCGTGGGAGGTGTTGGTGCCACCCACGGGGCCCTTCGGGGGCTGTTTCGAGTTTTCACCTTCTAACGCCATGTTTTTAAGCCGAAGTCTAGAAATATGCAAATTACCGTCGTACTCTCAAACTGGGAGACCCGCGGCTGCGCGGTCACTTCCTACGAGTTACATTGGTCCCGTGGGAGGTGTTGGTGCCACCCACGAGGCCATTCGGGGGCTGTTTCGAGTTTTCACCCTCTAACGCCTTGTTTTTAAGCCTAAGTCTAGAAATATGCAAATTACCGTCGTGCTCTCAAACCGGGAGACCCGCGGCTGCGCGGTCAGTTCCTACGAGTTACATTCATCCCGTGGGAGGTGTTGGTGCCACCCACGGGGCCGTTCGGGGGCTATTTCGAGTTTTCATCCTGTAACGCCAAGTTTTTAAGCCTAAGTCTAGAAATTTGCAAATTAGCGTCGTACTCTCAAATCGGACGACCCGCGGGTGCGCGGTCAGTTCCTACGAGTTACATTGGTCCCGTGGCAGGTGTTGGTGACACCCAAGGGGCCGTTCGGTGGCTGTTTCGAGTTTTCACCCTCTTTAGCCAAGTTTTTAAGGCTAAGTCTAGAAATTTACAAATTGGCGTCGTACTCTCAAACCGGGAGACCCGCGGCTGCGCGGTCAGTTCAAACGAGTTACATTGGTCCCGTGGGAGGTGTTGGTGCCACCCACGGGGCCGTTCGGGGGCTGTTTCGAGTTTTCACCCTCTAACGCCATGTTTTTAAGGCTAAGTCTAGAAATATGCTAATTACCGTCGTACTTTGAAACCGGGAGACCCGCGGCTCCGCGGTCAGTTCCTACGAGTTACGTTGGTCCCGTGGGAGGTGTTGGTGCCACCCACGGGGCCGGTCGGGGGCTGTTTCGAGTTTTCACCCTCTAACGCCACGTTTTTAAGCCTAAGTCTAGAAATATGCAAATTACCGTCGTACTCTCAAACCGGGAGACCCGCGGCTGCGCGGTCAGTTCCTACGAGTTACATTGGTCCCGTGGGAGGTGTTCGTGCCACCCACGGGACCGTTCGGGGGCTGTTTCGGGTTTTCACCCTCTAACGCCATGTTTTTAAGCCTAAGTCTAGAAATTTGCAAATTAGCGTCGTACTCTCAAACCGGGAGACCCGCGGCTGCGCGGTCAGTTCCTACGAGTTACATTGGTCCCGTGGGAGGTGTTGGTGCCACCCACGGGGCCCTTCGGGGGCTGTTTCGAGTTTTCACCTTCTAACGCCATGTTTTTAAGCCGAAGTCTAGAAATATGCAAATTACCGTCGTACTCTCAAACTGGGAGACCCGCGGCTGCGCGGTCACTTCCTACGAGTTACATTGGTCCCGTGGGAGGTGTTGGTGCCACCCACGAGGCCATTCGGGGGCTGTTTCGAGTTTTCACCCTCTAACGCCTTGTTTTTAAGCCTAAGTCTAGAAATATGCAAATTACCGTCGTGCTCTCAAACCGGGAGACCCGCGGCTGCGCGGTCAGTTCCTACGAGTTACATTCATCCCGTGGGAGGTGTTGGTGCCACCCACGGGGCCGTTCGGGGGCTATTTCGAGTTTTCATCCTGTAACGCCAAGTTTTTAAGCCTAAGTCTAGAAATTTGCAAATTAGCGTCGTACTCTCAAATCGGACGACCCGCGGGTGCGCGGTCAGTTCCTACGAGTTACATTGGTCCCGTGGCAGGTGTTGGTGACACCCAAGGGGCCGTTCGGTGGCTGTTTCGAGTTTTCACCCTCTAACGCCATGTTTTTAAGGCTAAGTCTAGAAATATGCTAATTACCGTCGTACTTTGAAACCGGGAGACCCGCGGCTCCGCGGTCAGTTCCTACGAGTTACGTTGGTCCCGTGGGAGGTGTTGGTGCCACCCACGGGGCCGGTCGGGGGCTGTTTCGAGTTTTCACCCTCTAACGCCACGTTTTTAAGCCTAAGTCTAGAAATATGCAAATTACCGTCGTACTCTCAAACCGGGAGACCCGCGGCTGCGCGGTCAGTTCCTACGAGTTACATTGGTCCCGTGGGAGGTGTTGGTGCCACCCACGGGGCCGTTCGGGGGCTGTTTCGAGTTTTCACCCTCTAACGCCATGTTTTTAAGCCTAAGTCTAGAAATATGCAAATTACCGTCGTACTCTCAAACCGGGAGACCCGCGGCTGCGCGGTCAGTTCCTACTAGTTACATTGGTCTCGTGGGAGGTGTTGGTGCCACCCACGGGGCCGTTCGGGGGCTGTTTCGAGTTTTCTCCCTCTAACGCCATGTTTTTAAGCCTAAGTCTAGAGATATGCAAATTACCGTCGTACTCTCAAACCGGGAGACCCGCGGCTGCGCGGTCAGTTCCTACGATTTACATTGGTCCCGTGGGAGGTGTTCGTGCCACCCACGGGACCGTTCGGGGGCTGTTTCGGGTTTTCACCCTCTAACGCCATGTTTTTAAGCCTAAGTCTAGAAATTTGCAAATTACCGTCGTACTCTCAAACCGGGAGACCCGCGGCTGCGCGGTCAGTTCCTACGAGTTACATTATTCCCGTGGGAGGTGTTGGTGCCACCCACGGGGCCGTTCGGGGGCTGTTTCGAGTTTTCACCCTCTAACGCCTTGTTTTTAAGCCTAAGTCTAGAAATATGCAAATTACCGTCGCACTCTCAAACCGGGAGACCCGCTGCTGCGCGGTCAGTTCCTACGAGTTACATTGGTCCCGTGGGAGGTGTTGGTGCCACTCACGGGGCCCTTCGGTGGCTGTTTCGAGTTTTCACCCTCTAACGCCATGTTTTTAAGCCTAAGTCTAGAAATATGCAAATTACCGTCGTGCTCTCAAACCGGGACACCCGCGGCTGCGCGGTCAGTTCCTACGAGTTACATTGGTCCCGTGGGAGGTGTTGGTGCAACCCACGGGTCCGTTCGGTGGCTGTTTCGAGTTTTCACCCTCTAACGCCAAGTTTTTAAGGCTAAGTCTAGAAATTTACAAATTAGCGTCGTACTCTCAAACCGGGAGACCCGCGGCTGCGCGGTCAGTTCAAACGAGTTACATTGGTCCCGTGGGAGGTGTTGGTGCCACCCACGGGGCCGTTCGGGGGCTGTTTCGAGTTTTCACCCTCTAACGCCATGTTTTTAAGGCTAAGTCTAGAAATATGCTAATTACCGTCGTACTTTGATACCGGGAGACCCGCGGCTGCGCGGTCAGTTCCTACGAGTTACATTGGTCCCGTGGGAGGTGTTGGTGCCACCCACGGGGCCGTTCGGGGGCTGTTTCGAGTTTTCACCCTCTAACGCCATGTTTTTAAGCCTAAGTCTAGAAATATGCAAATTACCGTCGTACTCTCAAACCGGGAGACCCGCGGCTGCGCGGTCAGTTCCTACGAGTTACATTGGTCCCGTGGGAGGTGTTGGTGCCACCCACGGGGCCGTTCGGGGGCTGTTTCGAGTTTTCACCCTCTAACGCCACGTTTTTAA
The DNA here is from genome assembly GCA_949130495.1 of Sambucus nigra. Classification (NCBI taxonomy): domain Eukaryota; kingdom Viridiplantae; phylum Streptophyta; class Magnoliopsida; order Dipsacales; family Adoxaceae; genus Sambucus; species Sambucus nigra. The sequence goes on along the minus strand of OX422221.1, from coordinate 507,806,368 downwards.
GCCTAAGTCTAGAAATATGCAAATTACCGTCGTACTCTCAAACCGGGAGACCCGCGGCTGCGCGGTCAGTTCCTACGAGTTACATTGGTCCCGTGGGAGGTGTTGGTGCCACCCACGGGGCCGTTCGGGGGCTGTTTCGAGTTTTCACCCTCTAACGCCATGTTTTTAAGCCTAAGTCTAGAAATATGCAAATTACCGTCGTACTCTCAAACCGGGAGACCCGCGGCTGCGCGGTCAGTTCCTACGAGTTACATTGGTCTCGTGGGAGGTGTTGGTGCCACCCACGGGGCCGTTCGGGGGCTGTTTCGAGTTTTCTCCCTCTAACGCCATGTTTTTAAGCCTAAGTCTAGAGATATGCAAATTACCGTCGTACTCTCAAACCGGGAGACCCGCGGCTGCGCGGTCAGTTCCTACGATTTACATTGGTCCCGTGGGAGGTGTTCGTGCCACCCACGGGACCGTTCGGGGGCTGTTTCGGGTTTTCACCCTCTAACGCCATGTTTTTAAGCCTAAGTCTAGAAATTTGCAAATTACCGTCGTACTCTCAAACCGGGAGACCCGCGGCTGCGCGGTCAGTTCCTACGAGTTACATTATTCCCGTGGGAGGTGTTGGTGCCACCCACGGGGCCGTTCGGTGGCTGTTTCGAGTTTTCACCCTCTAACGCCTTGTTTTTAAGCCTAAGTCTAGAAATATGCAAATTACCGTCGCACTCTCAAACCGGGAGACCCGCTGCTGCGCGGTCAGTTCCTACGAGTTACATTGGTCCCGTGGGAGGTGTTGGTGCCACTCACGGGGCCCTTCGGTGGCTGTTTCGAGTTTTCACCCTCTAACGCCATGTTTTTAAGCCTAAGTCTAGAAATATGCAAATTACCGTCGTGCTAACAAACCGGGAGACCCGCGGCTGCGCGGTCAGTTCCTACGAGTTACATTGGTCCCGTGGGAGGTGTTGGTGCAACCCACGGGTCCGTTCGGTGGCTGTTTCGAGTTTTCACCCTCTAACGCCAAGTTTTTAAGGCTAAGTCTAGAAATTTACAAATTAGCGTCGTACTCTCAAACCGGGAGACCCGCGGCTGCGCGGTCAGTTCAAACGAGTTACATTGGTCCCGTGGGAGGTGTTGGTGCCACCCACGGGGCCGTTCGGGGGCTGTTTCGAGTTTTCACCCTCTAACGCCATGTTTTTAAGGCTAAGTCTAGAAATATGCTAATTACCGTCGTACTTTGATACCGGGAGACCCGCGGCTGCGCGGTCAGTTCCTACGAGTTACATTGGTCCCGTGGGAGGTGTTGGTGCCACCCACGGGGCCGTTCGGGGGCTGTTTCGAGTTTTCACCCTCTAACGCCATGTTTTTAAGCCTAAGTCTAGAAATATGCAAATTACCGTCGTGCTCTCAAACCGGGAGACCCGCGGCTGCGCGGTCAGTTCCTACGAGTTACATTCATCCCGTGGGAGGTGTTGGTGCCACCCACGGGGCCGTTCGGGGGCTGTTTCGAGTTTTCATCCTGTAACGCCAAGTTTTTATGCCTAAGTCTAGAAATTTGCAAATTACCGTCGTACTCTCAAATCGGGAGACCCGTGGCTGCGCGGTCAGTTCCTACGAGTTACATTGGTCCCGTGGGAGGTGTTGGTGCCACCCACGGGGCCGTTCGGGGGCTGTTTCGAGTTTTCACCCTCTAACGCCTTGTTTTTAAGCCTAAGTCTAGAAATATGCAAATTACCGTCGCACTCTCAAACCGGGAGACCCGCTGCTGCGCGGTCAGTTCCTACGAGTTACATTGGTCCCGTGGGAGGTGTTGGTGCCACCCACGGGGCCGTTCGTTGGCTGTTTCGAGTTTTCATCCTCTAACGCCATGTTTTTAAGCCTAAGTCTAGAAATATGCAAATTACCGTCGTGCTCTCAAACCGGGAGACCCGCGGCTGCGCGGTCAGTTCCTACGAGTTACATTCATCCCGTGGGAGGTGTTAGTGCCACCCACGGGGCCGTTCGGGGGCTGTTTCGAGTTTTCACCCTCTAACGCCTTGTTTTTAAGCCTAAGTCTAGAAATATGCAAATTACCGTCGCACTCTCAAACCGGGAGACCCGCTGCTGCGCGGTCAGTTCCTACGAGTTACATTGGTCCCGTGGGAGGTGTTGGTGCCACCCACGGGGCCCTTCGGGGGCTGTTTCGAGTTTTCATCCTCTAACGCCATGTTTTTAAGCCTAAGTCTAGAAATATGCAAATTACCGTCGTGCTCTCAAACCGGGAGACCCGCGGCTGCGCGGTCAGTTCCTACGAGTTACATTCATCCCGTGGGAGGTGTTGGTGCAACCCACGGGTCCGCTCGGTGGCTGTTTCGAGTTTTCACCCTCTAACGCCAAGTTTTTAAGGCTAAGTCTAGAAATTTACAAATTAGCGTCGTACTCTCAAACCGGGAGACCCGCTGCTGCGCGGTCAGTTCAAACGAGTTACATTGGTCCCGTGGGAGGTGTTGGTGCAACCCACGGGTCCGTTCGGGGGCTGTTTCGAGTTTTCACCCTCTAACGCCATGTTTTTAAGCCTAAGTCTAGAAATATGCAAATTACCGTCGTACTCTCAAACCGGGAGACCCGCGGTTGCGCGGTCAGTTCCTAAGAGTTACATTGGTCCCGTGGGAGGTGTTGGTGCCACCCACGGGGCCGTTCGGGGGCTGTTTCGAGTTTTCACCCTCTAACGCCATGTTTTTAAGCCTAAGTCTAGAAATATGCAAATTACCGTCGTGCTCTCAAACCGGGAGACCCGCGGCTGCGCGGTCAGTTCCTACGAGTTACATTGGTCCCGTGGGAGGTGTTCGTGCCACCCACGGGACCGTTCGGGGGTTGTTTCGAGTTTTCACCCTCTAACGCCATGTTTTTAAGCCTAAGTCTAGAAATTTGCAAATTACCGTCGTCCTCTCAAACCGGGAGACCCGCGGCTGCGCGGTCAGTTCCTACGAGTTACATTCGTCCCGTGGTAGGTGTTGGTGGCACTCACGGGGCCGTTCGGGGGTTGTTTCGAGTTTTCACCCTCTAACGCCATGTTTTTAAGCCTAAGTCTAGAGATATGCAAATTACCGTCGTACTCTCAAACCGGGAGACCCGCGGCTGCGCGGTCACTTCCTACGAGTTACATTGGTCCCGTGGGAGGTGTTGGTGCCACCCACGAGGCCATTCGGGGGCTGTTTCGAGTTTTCACCCTCTAACGCCTTGTTTTTAAGCCTAAGTCTAGAAATATGCAAATTACCGTCGTGCTCTCAAACCGGGAGACCCGCGGCTGCGCGGTCAGTTCCTACGAGTTACATTCATCCCGTGGGAGGTGTTGGTGCCACCCACGGGGCGTTCGGGGGCTATTTCGAGTTTTCATCCTGTAACGCCAAGTTTTTAAGCCTAAGTCTAGAAATTTGCAAATTAGCGTCGTACTCTCAAATCGGAAGACCCGCGGCTGCGCGGTCAGTTCCTACGAGTTACATTGGTCCCGTGGCAGGTGTTGGTGACACCCAAGGGGCCGTTCGGTGGCTGTTTCGAGTTTTCACCCTCTAACGCCAAGTTTTTAAGGCTAAGTCTAGAAATTTACAAATTGGCGTCGTACTCTCAAACCGGGAGACCCGCGGCTGCGCGGTCAGTTCAAACGAGTTACATTGGTCCCGTGGGAGGTGTTGGTGCCACCCACGGGGCCGTTCGGGGGCTGTTTCGAGTTTTCACCCTCTAACGCCATGTTTTTAAGGCTAAGTCTAGAAATATGCTAATTACCGTCGTACTTTGAAACCGGGAGACCCGCGGCTCCGCGGTCAGTTCCTACGAGTTACATTGGTCCCGTGGGAGGTGTTGGTGCCACCCACGGGGCCGTTCGGGGGCTGTTTCGAGTTTTCACCCTCTAACGCCATGTTTTTAAGCCTAAGTCTAGAAATATGCAAATTACCGTCGTACTCTCAAACCGGGAGACCCGCGGCTGCGCGGTCAGTTCCTACGAGTTACATTGGTCCCGTGGGAGGTGTTGGTGCCACCCACGGGGCCGTTCGGGGGCTGTTTCGAGTTTTCACCCTCTAACGCCTTGTTTTTAAGCCTAAGTCTAGAAATATGCAAATTACCGTCGTACTCTCAAACCGGGAGACCCGCTGCTGCGCGGTCAGTTCCTACGAGTTACATTGGTCCCGTGGGAGGTGTTGGTGCCACCCACGGGGCCGTTCGGGGGCAGTTTCGAGTTTTCACCCTCTAACGCCATGTTTTTAAGCCTAAGTCTAGAAATATGAAAATTACCGTCGTACTCTCAAACCGGGAGACCCGTGGCTGCACGGTCAGTTCCTACGAGTTACAATGGTCCCGTGGGAGGTGTTGGTGCCACCCACGGGGCCGTTCGGGGGCGGTTTCGAGTTTTCACCCGCTAACGCCATGTTTTTAAGCCTAAGTCTAGAAATATGAAAATTACCGTCGTACTCTCAAACCGGGAGACCCGCGGCTGCGCGGTCAGTTCCTACGAGTTACATTGGTTCCGTGGGAGGTGTTGGTGCCACCCACGGGGCCGTTCGGGGGCAGTTTCGAGTTTTCACCCTCTAACGCCATGTTTTTAAGCCTAAATCTAGATATATGCAAATTACCGTCGTACTCTCAAACCGGGAGACCCGCGGCTGCGCGGTCAGTTCCTACGAGTTACATTCGTCCCGTGGGAGGTGTTGGTGGCACTCACGGGGCCGTTCGGGGGCTGTTTCGAGTTTTCACCCTCTAACGCCATGTTTTTAAGCCTAAGTCTAGAGATATGCAAATTACCGTCGTACTCTCAAACCGGGAGACCCGCGGCTGCGCGGTCAGTTCCTACGAGTTACATTGGTCCCGTGGGAGGTGTTCGTGCCACCCACGGGGCCGTTCGGGGGCTGTTTCGGGTTTTCACCCTCTAACGCCATGTTTTTAAGCCTAAGTCTAGAAATTTGCAAATTACCGTCGTACTCTCAAACCGGGAGACCCGCGGCTGCGCGGTCAGTTCCTACGAGTTACAATGGTCCCGTGGGAGGTGTTGGTGCCACCCACGGGGCCGTTCGGCGGCTGTTTCGAGTTTTCACCCTCTAACGCCATGTTTTTAAGCCTAAGTCTAGAAATATGCAAATTACCGTCGTACTCTCAAACCGGGAGACCCGCGGCTGGGCGGTCAGATCCTACGAGTTACATTGGTCCCGTGGGAGGTGTTGGTGCCACCCACGGGGCCGCTCGGGGGCTGTTTCGAGTTTTCACCCTATAACGCCATGTTTTTAAGCCTAAGTCTAGAAATATGAAAATTACCGTCGTACTCTCAAACCGGGAGACCCGCGGCTGCGCGGTCAGTTCCTACGAGTGACATTGGTCCCGTGGGAGGTGTTGGTGCCACCCACGGGGCCGTTCGGGCGCAGTTTCGAGTTTTCACCCTCTAACGCCATGTTTTTAAGCCTAAGTCTAGAAATATGCAAATTAGCGTCGTACTCTCAAACCGGGAGACCCGTGGCTGCACGGTCAGTTCCTACGAGTTACTATGGTCCCGTGGGAGGTGTTGGTGCCACCCACGGGGCCGTTCGGGGGCTGTTTCGAGTTTTCACCCTCTAACGCCATGTTTTTAAGCCTAAGTCTAGAAATATGCAAATTACCGTCGTACTCTCAAACCGGGGTTCCCGCGGTTGCGCGGTCAGTTCCTAAGAGTTACATTGGTCCCGTGGGAGGTGTTGGTGCCACCCACGGGGCCGTTCGGGGGCTGTTTCGAGTTTTCACCCTCTAACGCCATGTTTTTAAGCCTAAGTCTAGAAATATGCAAATTACCGTCGTACTCTCAAACCGGGAGACCCGCGGCTGCGCGGTCAGTTCCTACGAGTTACATTGGTCCCGTGGGAGGTGTTCGTGCCACCCACGGGACCGTTCGGGGGTTGTTTCGAGTTTTCACCCTCTAACGCCATGTTTTTAAGCCTAAGTCTAGAAATTTGCAAATTACCGTCGTACTCTCAAACCGGGAGACCCGCGGCTGCGCGGTCAGTTCCTACGAGTTACATTCGTCCCGTGGGAGGTGTTGGTGGCACTCACGGGGCCGTTCGGGGGCTGTTTCGAGTTTTCACCCTCTAACGCCATGTTTTTAAGCCTAAGTCTAGAGATATGCAAATTACCGTCGTACTCTCAAACCGGGAGACCCGCGGCTGCGCGGTCACTTCCTACGAGTTACATTGGTCCCGTGGGAGGTGTTGGTGCCACCCACGAGGCCATTCGGGGGCTGTTTCGAGTTTTCACCCTCTAACGCCTTGTTTTTAAGCCTAAGTCTAGAAATATGCAAATTACCGTCGTGCTCTCAAACCGGGAGACCCGCGGCTGCGCGGTCAGTTCCTACGAGTTACATTCATCCCGTGGGAGGTGTTGGTGCCACCCACGGGGCGTTCGGGGGCTATTTCGAGTTTTCATCCTGTAACGCCAAGTTTTTAAGCCTAAGTCTAGAAATTTGCAAATTAGCGTCGTACTCTCAAATCGGAAGACCCGCGGCTGCGCGGTCAGTTCCTACGAGTTACATTGGTCCCGTGGCAGGTGTTGGTGACACCCAAGGGGCCGTTCGGTGGCTGTTTCGAGTTTTCACCCTCTAACGCCAAGTTTTTAAGGCTAAGTCTAGAAATTTACAAATTGGCGTCGTACTCTCAAACCGGGAGACCCGCGGCTGCGCGGTCATTTCAAACGAGTTACATTGGTCCCGTGGGAGGTGTTGGTGCCACCCACGGGGCCGTTCGGGGGCTGTTTCGAGTTTTCACCCTCTAACGCCATGTTTTTAAGGCTAAGTCTAGAAATATGCTAATTACCGTCGTACTTTGAAACCGGGAGACCCGCGGCTCCGCGGTCAGTTCCTACGAGTTACATTGGTCCCGTGGGAGGTGTTGGTGCCACCCACGGGGCCGTTCGGGGGCTGTTTCGAGTTTTCACCCTCTAACGCCATGTTTTTAAGCCTAAGTCTAGAAATATGCAAATTACCGTCGTACTCTCAAACCGGGAGACCCGCGGCTGCGCGGTCAGTTCCTACGAGTTACATTGGTCCCGTGGGAGGTGTTGGTGCCACCCACGGGGCCGTTCGGGGGCTGTTTCGAGTTTTCACCCTCTAACGCCTTGTTTTTAAGCCTAAGTCTAGAAATATGCAAATTACCGTCGCACTCTCAAACCGGGAGACCCGCTGCTGCGCGGTCAGTTCCTACGAGGTACATTGGTCCCGTGGGAGGTGTTGGTGCCACCCACGGGGCCGTTCGGGGGCAGTTTCGAGTTTTCACCCTCTAACGCTATGTTTTTAAGCCTAAGTCTAGAAATATGAAAATTACCGTCGTACTCTCAAACCGGGAGACCCGTGGATGCACGGTCAGTTCCTACGAGTTACAATGGTCCCGTGGGAGGTGTTGGTGCCACCCACGGGGCCGTTCGGGGGCTGTTTCGAGTTTTCACCCGCTAACGCCATGTTTTTAAGCCTAAGTCTAGAAATATGAAAATTACCGTCGTACTCTCAAACCGGGAGACCCGCGGCTGCGCGGTCAGTTCCTACGAGTTACATTGGTTCCTTGGGAGGTGTTGGTGCCACCCACGGGGCCGTTCGGGGGCAGTTTCGAGTTTTCACCCTCTAACGCCATGTTTTTAAGCCTAAATCTAGAAATATGCAAATTACCGTCGTACTCTCAAACCGGGAGACCCGCGGCTGCGCGGTCAGTTCCTACGAGTTACATTCGTCCCGTGGGAGGTGTTGGTGGCACTCACGGGGCCGTTCGGGGGCTGTTTCGAGTTTTCACCCTCTAACGCCATGTTTTTAAGCCTAAGTCTAGAGATATGCAAATTACCGTCGTACTCTCAAACCGGGAGACCCGCGGCTGCGCGGTCAGTTCCTACGAGTTACATTGGTCCCGTGGCAGGTGTTGGTGACACCCAAGGGGCCGTTCGGTGGCTGTTTCGAGTTTTCACCCTCTAACGCCAAGTTTTTAAGGCTAAGTCTAGAAATTTACAAATTGGCGTCGTACTCTCAAACCGGGAGACCCGCGGCTGCGCGGTCAGTTCAAACGAGTTACATTGGTCCCGTGGGAGGTGTTGGTGCCACCCACGGGGCCGTTCGGGGGCTGTTTCGAGTTTTCACCCTCTAACGCCATGTTTTTAAGGCTAAGTCTAGAAATATGCTAATTACCGTCGTACTTTGAAACCGGGAGACCCGCGGCTTCGCGGTCAGTTCCTACGAGTTACATTGGTCCCGTGGGAGGTGTTGGTGCCACCCACGGGGCCGTTCGGGGGCTGTTTCGAGTTTTCACCCTCTAACGCCATGTTTTTAAGCCTAAGTCTAGAAATATGCAAATTACCGTCGTACTCTCAAACCGGGAGACCCGCGGCTGCGCGGTCAGTTCCTACGAGTTACATTGGTCCCGTGGGAGGTGTTGGTGCCACCCACGGGGCCGTTCGGGGGCTGTTTCGAGTTTTCACCCTCTAACGCCATGTTTTTAAGGCTAAGTCTAGAAATATGCTAATTACCGTCGTACTTTGAAACCGGGAGACCCGCGGCTCCGCGGTCAGTTCCTACGAGTTACATTGGTCCCGTGGGAGGTGTTGGTGCCACCCACGGGGCCGTTCGGGGGCTGTTTCGGATTTTCACCCTCTAACGCCATGTTTTTAAGCCTAAGTCTAGAAATATGCAAATTACCGTCGTACTCTCAAACCGGGAGACCCGCGGCTGCGCGGTCAGTTCCTACGAGTTACATTGGTCCCGTGGGAGGTGTTGGTGCCACCCACGGGGCCGTTCGGGGGCTGTTTCGAGTTTTCACCCGCTAACGCCATGTTTTTAAGCCTAAGTCTAGCAATATGAAAATTACCGTCGTACTCTCAAACCGGGAGACCCGCGGCTGCGCGGTCAGTTCCTACGAGTTACATTGGTTCCGTGGGAGGTGTTGGTGCCACCCACGGGGCCGTTCGGGGGCAGTTTCGAGTTTTCACTATCTAACGCAATGTTTTTAAGCCTAAGTCTAGAAATATGCAAATTAGCGTCGTACTCTCAAACCGGGAGACCCGTGGCTGCACGGTCAGTTCCTACGAGTTACAATGGTCCCGTGGGAGGTGTTGGTGCCACCCACGGGGCCGTTCGGGGGCTGTTTCGAGTTTTCACCCTCTAACGCCATGTTTTTAAGCCTAAGTCTAGAAATATGCAAATTACCGTCGTACTCTCAAATCGGAAGACCCGCGGCTGCGCGGTCAGTTCCTACGAGTTGCATTGGTCCCGTGGCAGGTGTTGGTGACACCCAAGGGGCCGTTCGGTGGCTGTTTCGAGTTTTCACCCTCTAACGCCAAGTTTTTAAGGCTAAGTCTAGAAATTTACAAATTGGCGTCGTACTCTCAAACCGGGAGACCCGCGGCTGCGCGGTCAGTTCAAACGAGTTACATTGGTCCCGTGGGAGGTGTTGGTGCCACCCACGGGGCCGTTCGGGGGCTGTTTCGAGTTTTCACCCTCTAACGCCATGTTTTTAAGGCTAAGTCTAGAAATATGCTAATTACCGTCGTACTTTGAAACCGGGAGACCCGCGGCTCCGCGGTCAGTTCCTACGAGTTACATTGGTCCCGTGGGAGGTGTTGGTGCCACCCACGGGGCCGTTCGGGGGCTGTTTCGAGTTTTCACCCTCTAACGCCATGTTTTTAAGCCTAAGTCTAGAAATATGCAAATTACCGTCGTACTCTCAAACCGGGAGACCCGCGGCTGCGCGGTCAGTTCCTACGAGTTACATTGGTCCCGTGGGAGGTGTTGGTGCCACCCACGGGGCCGTTCGGGGGCTGTTTCGAGTTTTCACCCTCTAACGCCATGTTTTTAAGCCTAAGTCTAGAAATATGCAAATTACCGTCGTACTCTCAAACCGGGAGACCCGCGGCTGCGCGGTCAGTTCCTACGAGTTACATTGGTCCCGTGGGAGGTGTTGGTGCCACCCACGGGGCCGTTCGGGGGCTGTTTCGAGTTTTCACCCTCTAACGCCTTGTTTTTAAGCCTAAGTCTAGAAATATGCAAATTACCGTCGTACTCTCAAACCGGGAGACCCGCTGCTGCGCGGTCAGTTCCTACGAGTTACATTGGTCCCGTGGGAGGTGTTGGTGCCACCCACGGGGCCGTTCGGGGGCAGTTTCGAGTTTTCACCCTCTAACGCCATGTTTTTAAGCCTAAGTCTAGAAATATGAAAATTACCGTCGTACTCTCAAACCGGGAGACCCGTGGCTGCACGGTCAGTTCCTACGAGTTACAATGGTCCCGTGGGAGGTGTTGGTGCCACCCACGGGGCCGTTCGGGGGCGGTTTCGAGTTTTCACCCGCTAACGCCATGTTTTTAAGCCTAAGTCTAGAAATATGAAAATTACCGTCGTACTCTCAAACCGGGAGACCCGCGGCTGCGCGGTCAGTTCCTACGAGTTACATTGGTTCCGTGGGAGGTGTTGGTGCCACCCACGGGGCCGTTCGGGGGCAGTTTCGAGTTTTCACCCTCTAACGCCATGTTTTTAAGCCTAAATCTAGAAATATGCAAATTACCGTCGTACTCTCAAACCGGGAGACCCGCGGCTGCGCGGTCAGTTCCTACGAGTTACATTCGTCCCGTGGGAGGTGTTGGTGGCACTCACGGGGCCGTTCGGGGGCTGTTTCGAGTTTTCACCCTCTAACGCCATGTTTTTAAGCCTAAGTCTAGAGATATGCAAATTACCGTCGTACTCTCAAACCGGGAGACCCGCGGCTGCGCGGTCAGTTCCTACGAGTTACATTGGTCCCGTGGGAGGTGTTCGTGCCACCCACGGGGCCGTTCGGGGGCTGTTTCGGGTTTTCACCCTCTAACGCCATGTTTTTAAGCCTAAGTCTAGAAATTTGCAAATTACCGTCGTACTCTCAAACCGGGAGACCCGCGGCTGCGCGGTCAGTTCCTACGAGTTACAATGGTCCCGTGGGAGGTGTTGGTGCCACCCACGGGGCCGTTCGGGGGCTGTTTCGAGTTTTCACCCTCTAACGCCATGTTTTTAAGCCTAAGTCTAGAAATATGCAAATTACCGTCGTACTCTCAAACCGGGAGACCCGCGGCTGGGCGGTCAGATCCTACGAGTTACATTGGTCCCGTGGGAGGTGTTGGTGCCACCCACGGGGCCGCTCGGGGGCTGTTTCGAGTTTTCACCCTATAACGCCATGTTTTTAAGCCTAAGTCTAGAAATATGAAAATTACCGTCGTACTCTCAAACCGGGAGACCCGCGGCTGCGCGGTCAGTTCCTACGAGTGACATTGGTCCCGTGGGAGGTGTTGGTGCCACCCACGGGGCCGTTCGGGCGCAGTTTCGAGTTTTCACCCTCTAACGCCATGTTTTTAAGCCTAAGTCTAGAAATATGCAAATTAGCGTCGTACTCTCAAACCGGGAGACCCGTGGCTGCACGGTCAGTTCCTACGAGTTACTATGGTCCCGTGGGAGGTGTTGGTGCCACCCACGGGGCCGTTCGGGGGCTGTTTCGAGTTTTCACCCTCTAACGCCATGTTTTTAAGCCTAAGTCTAGAAATATGCAAATTACCGTCGTACTCTCAAACCGGGGTTCCCGCGGTTGCGCGGTCAGTTCCTAAGAGTTACATTGGTCCCGTGGGAGGTGTTGGTGCCACCCACGGGGCCGTTCGGGGGCTGTTTCGAGTTTTCACCCTCTAACGCCATGTTTTTAAGCCTAAGTCTAGAAATATGCAAATTACCGTCGTACTCTCAAACCGGGAGACCCGCGGCTGCGCGGTCAGTTCCTACGAGTTACATTGGTCCCGTGGGAGGTGTTCGTGCCACCCACGGGACCGTTCGGGGGTTGTTTCGAGTTTTCACCCTCTAACGCCATGTTTTTAAGCCTAAGTCTAGAAATTTGCAAATTACCGTCGTACTCTCAAACCGGGAGACCCGCGGCTGCGCGGTCAGTTCCTACGAGTTACATTCGTCCCGTGGGAGGTGTTGGTGGCACTCACGGGGCCGTTCGGGGGCTGTTTCGAGTTTTCACCCTCTAACGCCATGTTTTTAAGCCTAAGTCTAGAGATATGCAAATTACCGTCGTACTCTCAAACCGGGAGACCCGCGGCTGCGCGGTCACTTCCTACGAGTTACATTGGTCCCGTGGGAGGTGTTGGTGCCACCCACGAGGCCATTCGGGGGCTGTTTCGAGTTTTCACCCTCTAACGCCTTGTTTTTAAGCCTAAGTCTAGAAATATGCAAATTACCGTCGTGCTCTCAAACCGGGAGACCCGCGGCTGCGCGGTCAGTTCCTACGAGTTACATTCATCCCGTGGGAGGTGTTGGTGCCACCCACGGGGCGTTCGGGGGCTATTTCGAGTTTTCATCCTGTAACGCCAAGTTTTTAAGCCTAAGTCTAGAAATTTGCAAATTAGCGTCGTACTCTGAAATCGGAAGACCCGCGGCTGCGCGGTCAGTTCCTACGAGTTACATTGGTCCCGTGGCAGGTGTTGGTGACACCCAAGGGGCCGTTCGGTGGCTGTTTCGAGTTTTCACCCTCTAACGCCAAGTTTTTAAGGCTAAGTCTAGAAATTTACAAATTGGCGTCGTACTCTCAAACCGGGAGACCCGCGGCTGCGCGGTCAGTTCAAACGAGTTACATTGGTCCCGTGGGAGGTGTTGGTGCCACCCACGGGGCCGTTCGGGGGCTGTTTCGAGTTTTCACCCTCTAACGCCATGTTTTTAAGGCTAAGTCTAGAAATATGCTAATTACCGTCGTACTTTGAAACCGGGAGACCCGCGGCTCCGCGGTCAGTTCCTACGAGTTACATTGGTCCCGTGGGAGGTGTTGGTGCCACCCACGGGGCCGTTCGGGAGCTGTTTCGAGTTTTCACCCTCTAACGCCATGTTTTTAAGCCTAAGTCTAGAAATATGCAAATTACCGTCGTACTCTCAAACCGGGAGACCCGCGGCTGCGCGGTCAGTTCCTACGAGTTACATTGGTCCCGTGGGAGGTGTTGGTGCCACCCACGGGGCCGTTCGGGGGCTGTTTCGAGTTTTCACCCTCTAACGCCTTGTTTTTAAGCCTAAGTCTAGAAATATGCAAATTACCGTCGCACTCTCAAACCGGGAGACCCGCTGCTGCGCGGTCAGTTCCTACGAGGTACATTGGTCCCGTGGGAGGTGTTGGTGCCACCCACGGGGCCGTTCGGGGGCAGTTTCGAGTTTTCACCCTCTAACGCCATGTTTTTAAGCCTAAGTCTAGAAATATGAAAATTACCGTCGTACTCTCAAACCGGGAGACCCGTGGCTGCACGGTCAGTTCCTACGAGTTACAATGGTCCCGTGGGAGGTGTTGGTGCCACCCACGGGGCCGTTCGGGGGCTGTTTCGAGTTTTCACCCGCTAACGCCATGTTTTTAAGCCTAAGTCTAGAAATATGAAAATTACCGTCGTACTCTCAAACCGGGAGACCCGCGGCTGCGCGGTCAGTTCCTACGAGTTACATTGGTTCCTTGGGAGGTGTTGGTGCCACCCACGGGGCCGTTCGGGGGCAGTTTCGAGTTTTCACCCTCTAACGCCATGTTTTTAAGCCTAAATCTAGAAATATGCAAATTACCGTCGTACTCTCAAACCGGGAGACCCGCGGCTGCGCGGTCAGTTCCTACGAGTTACATTCGTCCCGTGGGAGGTGTTGGTGGCACTCACGGGGCCGTTCGGGGGCTGTTTCGAGTTTTCACCCTCTAACGCCATGTTTTTAAGCCTAAGTCTAGAGATATGCAAATTACCGTCGTACTCTCAAACCGGGAGACCCGCGGCTGCGCGGTCAGTTCCTACGAGTTACATTGGTCCCGTGGCAGGTGTTGGTGACACCCAAGGGGCCGTTCGGTGGCTGTTTCGAGTTTTCACCCTCTAACGCCAAGTTTTTAAGGCTAAGTCTAGAAATTTACAAATTGGCGTCGTACTCTCAAACCGGGAGACCCGCGGCTGCGCGGTCAGTTCAAACGAGTTACATTGGTCCCGTGGGAGGTGTTGGTGCCACCCACGGGGCCGTTCGGGGGCCTTTTTCGAGTTTTCACCCTCTAACGCCATGTTTTTAAGGCTAAGTCTAGAAATATGCTAATTACCGTCGTACTTTGAAACCGGGAGACCCGCGGCTTCGCGGTCAGTTCCTACGAGTTACATTGGTCCCGTGGGAGGTGTTGGTGCCACCCACGGGGCCGTTCGGGGGCTGTTTCGAGTTTTCACCCTCTAACGCCATGTTTTTAAGCCTAAGTCTAGAAATATGCAAATTACCGTCGTACTCTCAAACCGGGAGACCCGCGGCTGCGCGGTCAGTTCCTACGAGTTACATTGGTCCCGTGGGAGGTGTTGGTGCCACCCACGGGGCCGTTCGGGGGCTGTTTCGAGTTTTCACCCTCTAACGCCATGTTTTTAAGGCTAAGTCTAGAAATATGCTAATTACCGTCGTACTTTGAAACCGGGAGACCCGCGGCTCCGCGGTCAGTTCCTACGAGTTACATTGGTCCCGTGGGAGGTGTTGGTGCCACCCACGGGGCCGTTCGGGGGCTGTTTCGGGTTTTCACCCTCTAACGCCATGTTTTTAAGCCTAAGTCTAGAAATATGCAAATTACCGTCGTACTCTCAAACCGGGAGACCCGCGGCTGCGCGGTCAGTTCCTACGAGTTACATTGGTCCCGTGGGAGGTGTTGGTGCCACCCACGGGGCCGTTCGGGGGCTGTTTCGAGTTTTCACCCGCTAACGCCATGTTTTTAAGCCTAAGTCTAGCAATATGAAAATTACCGTCGTACTCTCAAACCGGGAGACCCGCGGCTGCGCGGTCAGTTCCTACGAGTTACATTGGTTCCGTGGGAGGTGTTGGTGCCACCCACGGGGCCGTTCGGGGGCAGTTTCGAGTTTTCACTATCTAACGCAATGTTTTTAAGCCTAAGTCTAGAAATATGCAAATTAGCGTCGTACTCTCAAACCGGGAGACCCGTGGCTGCACGGTCAGTTCCTACGAGTTACAATGGTCCCGTGGGAGGTGTTGGTGCCACCCACGGGGCCGTTCGGGGGCTGTTTCGAGTTTTCACCCTCTAACGCCATGTTTTTAAGCCTAAGTCTAGAAATATGCAAATTACCGTCGTACTCTCAAATCGGAAGACCCGCGGCTGCGCGGTCAGTTCCTACGAGTTACATTGGTCCCGTGGCAGGTGTTGGTGACACCCAAGGGGCCGTTCGGTGGCTGTTTCGAGTTTTCACCCTCTAACGCCAAGTTTTTAAGGCTAAGTCTAGAAATTTACAAATTGGCGTCGTACTCTCAAACCGGGAGACCCGCGGCTGCGCGGTCAGTTCAAACGAGTTACATTGGTCCCGTGGGAGGTGTTGGTGCCACCCACGGGGCCGTTCGGGGGCTGTTTCGAGTTTTCACCCTCTAACGCCATGTTTTTAAGGCTAAGTCTAGAAATATGCTAATTACCGTCGTACTCTCAAACCGGGAGACCCGTGGCTGCACGGTCAGTTCCTACGAGTTACAATGGTCCCGTGGGAGGTGTTGGTGCCACCCACGGGGCCGTTCGGGGGCCGTTTCGAGTTTTCACCCTCTAACGCCATGTTTTTAAGCCTAAGTCTAGAAATATGCAAATTACCGTCGTACTCTCAAACCGGGAGACCCGCGGTTGCGCGGTCAGTTCCTAAGAGTTACATTGGTCCCGTGGGAGGTGTTGGTGCCACCCACGGGGCCGTTCGGGGGCTGTTTCGAGTTTTCACCCTCTAACGCCATGTTTTTAAGCCTAAGTCTAGAAATATGCAAATTACCGTCGTACTCTCAAACCGGGAGACCCGCGGCTGCACGGTCAGTTCCTACGAGTTACATTGGTCCCGTGGGAGGTGTTGGTGCCACCCACGGGGCCGTTCGGGGGCTGTTTCGAGTTTTCACCCTCTAACGCCATGTTTTTAAGCCTAAGTCTAGAAATTTGCAAATTACCGTCGTACTCTCAAACCGGGAGACCCGCGGCTGCGCGGTCAGTTCCTACGAGTTACATTCGTCCCGTGGGAGGTGTTGGTGGCACCCACGGGACCGTTCGGGGGCTGTTTCGAGTTTTCACCCTCTAACGCCATGTTTTTAAGCCTAAGTCTAGAGAAATGCAAATTACCGTCGTACTCTCAAACCGGGAGACCCGCGGCTGCGCGGTCAGTAACTACGAGTTACATTGGTCCCGTGGGAGGTGTTCGTGCCACCCACGGGACCGTTCGGGGGCTGTTTCGGGTTTTCACCCTCTAACGCCATGTTTTTAAGCCTAAGTCTAGAAATTTGCAAATTACCGTCGTACTCTCAAACCGGGAGACCCGCGGCTGCGCGGTCAGTTCCTACGAGTTACATTGGTCCCGTGGCAGGTGTTGGTGACACCCAAGGGGCCGTTCGGTGGCTGTTTCGAGTTTTCACCCTCTAACGCCAAGTTTTTAAGGCTAAGTCTAGAAATTTACAAATTGGCGTCGTACTCTCAAACCGGGAGACCCGCGGCTGCGCGGTCAGTTCAAACGAGTTACATTGGTCCCGTGGGAGGTGTTGGTGCCACCCACGGGGCCGTTCGGGGGCTGTTTCGAGTTTTCACCCTCTAACGCCATGTTTTTAAGGCTAAGTCTAGAAATATGCTAATTACCGTCGTACTTTGAAACCGGGAGACCCGCGGCTTCGCGGTCAGTTCCTACGAGTTACATTGGTCCCGTGGGAGGTGTTGGTGCCACCCACGGGGCCGTTCGGGGGCTGTTTCGAGTTTTCACCCTCTAACGCCATGTTTTTAAGCCTAAGTCTAGAAATATGCAAATTACCGTCGTACTCTCAAACCGGGAGACCCGCGGCTGCGCGGTCAGTTCCTACGAGTTACATTGGTCCCGTGGGAGGTGTTGGTGCCACCCACGGGGCCGTTCGGGGGCTGTTTCGAGTTTTCACCCTCTAACGCCTTGTTTTTAAGCCTAAGTCTAGAAATATGCAAATTACCGTCGCACTCTCAAACCGGGAGACCCGCTGCTGCGCGGTCAGTTCCTACGAGTTACATTGGTCCCGTGGGAGGTGTTGGTGCCACCCACGGGGCCCTTCGGTGGCTGTTTCGAGTTTTCACCCTCTAACGCCATGTTTTTAAGCCTAAGTCTAGAAATATGCAAATTACCGTCGTGCTCTCAAACCGGGAGACCCGCGGCTGCTCGGTCAGTTCCTACGAGTTACATTGGTCCCGTGGGAGGTGTTGGTGCAACCCACGGGTCCGTTCGGTGGCTGTTTCGAGTTTTCACCCTCTAACGCCAAGTTTTTAAGCCTAAGTCTAGAAATACGCAAATTACCGTCGTGCTCTCAAACCGGGAGACCCGCGGCTGCGCGGTCAGTTCCTACGAGTTACATTGGTCCCGTGGGAGGTGTTGGTGCCACCCACGGGGCCCTTCGGTGGCTGTTTCGAGTTTTCACCCTCTAACGCCATGTTTTTAAGCCTAAGTCTAGAAATATGCAAATTACCGTCGTGCTCTCAAACCGGGAGACCCGCGGCTGCGCGGTCAGTTCCTACGAGTTACATTGGTCCCGTGGGAGGTGTTGGTGCCACCCACGGGTCCGTTCGGTGGCTGTTTCGAGTTTTCACCCTCTAACGCCAAGTTTTTAAGGCTAAGTCTAGAAATTTACAAATTAGCGTCGTACTCTCAAACCGGGAGACCCGCGGCTGCGCGGTCAGTTCAAACGAGTTACATTGGTCCCGTGGGAGGTGTTGGTGCCACCCACGGGGCCGTTCGGGGGCTGTTTCGAGTTTTCACCCTCTAACGCCATGTTTTTAAGCCGAAGTCTAGAAATATGCAAATTACCATCGTGCTCTCAAACCGGGAGACCCACGATTGCGCGGTCAGTTCCTACGAGTTACATTGGTCCCGTGGGAGGTGTTGGTGCCACCCACGGGGCCGTTCGGTGGCTGTTTCGAGTTTTCACCCTCTAACGCCAAGTTTTTAAGGCTAAGTCTAGAAATTTACAAATTAGCGTCGTACTCTCAAACCGGGAGACCCGCGGCTGCGCGGTCAGTTCAAACGAGTTACATTGGTCCCGTGGGAGGTGTTGGTGCCACCCACGGGGCCGTTCGGGGGCTGTTTCGAGTTTTCACCCTCTAACGCCATGTTTTTAAGCCGAAGTCTAGAAATATGCAAATTACCATCGTGCTCTCAAACCGGGAGACCCACGATTGCGCGGTCAGTTCCTACGAGTTACATTGGTCCCGTGGGAGGTGTTGGTGCCACCCACGGGGCCGTTCGGGGGCTGTTTCGAGTTTTCACCCTCTAACGCCATGTTTTTAAGCCTAAGTCTAGAAATTTGCAAATTACCGTCGTACTCTCAAACCGGGAGACCCGCGGCTGCGCGGTCAGTTCCTACGAGTTACATTCGTCCCGTGGGAGGTGTTGGTGGCACCCACGGGGCCGTTCGGGGGCTGTTTCGAGCCTTCACCCTCTAACGCCATGTTTTTAAGCCTAAGTCTAGAGATATGCAAATTACCGTCGTACTCTCAAACCGGGAGACCCGCGGCTGCGCGGTCAGTTCCTACGAGTTACATTGGTCCCGTGGGAGGTGTTCGTGCCACCCACGGGACCGTTCGGGGGCTGTTTCGGGTTTTCACCCTCTAACGCCATGTTTTTAAGCCTAAGTCTAGAAATTTGCAAATTACCGTCGTACTCTCAAACCGGGAGACCCGCGGCTGCGCGGTCAGTTCCTACGAGTTACATTGGTCCCGTGGGAGGTGTTGGTGCCACCCACGGGGCCCTTCGGGGGCTGTTTCGAGTTTTCACCTTCTAACGCCATGTTTTTAAGCCGAAGTCTAGAAATACGCAAATTACCGTCGTACTCTCAAACTGGGAGACCCGCGGCTGCGCGGTCACTTCCTACGAGTTACATTGGTCCCGTGGTAGGTGTTGGTGCCACCTACGGGGCCGTTCGGGGGCTGTTTCGAGTTTTCATCCTCTAACGCCAAGTTTTTAAGCCTAAGTCTAGAAATTTGCAAATTAGCGTCGTACTCTCAAATCGGGAGACCCGCGGCTACGCGGTCAGTTCCTACGAGTTACATTGGTCCCGTGGGAGGTGATGGTGCCACCCACGGGGCCGTTCGGAGGCTGTTTCGAGTTTTCACCCTCTAACGCCATGTTTTTAAGCCGAAGTCTAGAAATATGCAAATTACCGTCGTGCTCTCAAACCGGGAGACCCAGGGCTGCGCGGTCAGTTCCTACGAGTTACATTGGTCCCGTGGGAGGTGTTGGTGCCACCCAAGGGGCCGTTCGGTGGATGTTTCGAGTTTTCACCCTCTAACGCCATGCTTTTAAGCCGAAGTCTAGAAATATGCAAATTACCGTCGTACTCTGAAACCGGGAGACCCGCGGCTGCGCGGTCAGTTCCTACGAGTTACATTGGTCCCGTGGGAGGTGTTGGTGCCACCCACGGGTCCGTTCGGGGGCTGTTTCGAGTTTTCACCCTCTAACGCCAAATTTTTAAGCCCAAGTCTAGAAATATGCAAATTACCGTCGTACTCTCAAACTGGGAGACCCGCGGCTGCCCGGTCAGTTCCTACGAGTTACATTGGTCCCGTGGGAGGTGTTGGTGCCACCCACGAGGCCATTCGGGGGCTGTTTCGAGTTTTCACCCTCTAACGCCATGTTTTTAAGCCTAAGTCTAGAAATATGCAAATTACCGTCGTACTCTCAAACCGGGAGACCCGCGGCTGCGCGGTCAGTTCCTACGAGTTACATTGGTCCCGTAGGAGGTGTTGGTGCCACCCACGGGGCCTTTCGGGGGCTGTTTCGAGTTTTCACCCTCTAACTCCAAGTGTTTAAGCCTAAGTCTAGAAATATGCAAATTACCGTCGTACTCTCAAACCGGGAGAACCGCGGCTGCACGGTCCGTTCCTACGAGTTACATTGGTCCGGTGGGAGGTGTTCGTGCCACCCACGGGGCCGTTCGGGGTCAGTTTAGGGTTTTCACCCTCTAACGCCAAGTTTTTAAGCCCAAGTCTAGAAATATGCAAATTACCGTCGTACTCTCAAACTGGGAGACCCGCGGCTGCCCGGTCAGTTCCTACGAGTTACATTGGTCCCGTGGGAAGTGTTGGTGCCACCCACGAGGCCATTCGGGGGCTGTTTCGAGTTTTCACCTTCTAACGCCTTGTTTTTAAGCCTAAGTCTAGAAATATGCAAATTACCGCCGTACTCTCAAACCGGGAGACCCGCGGCTGCGCGGTGAGTTCCTACAAGTTACATTGGTCTCGTGGGAGGTGTTGGTGCCACCCACGGGGCCGTTCGGTGGCTCTTTCGAGTTTTCACCCTCTAACGCCATGTTTTTAAGCCGAAGTCTAGAAATATGCAAATTACCGTCGTGCTCTCAAACCGGGAGACCCAGGGCGGCGCGGTCAGTTCCTACGAGTTACATTGGTCCCGTGGGAGGTGTTGGTGCCACCCACGGGGCCGTTCGGTGGCTCTTTCGAGTTTTCACCCTCTAACGCCATGTTTTTAAGCCGAAGTCTAGAAATATGCAAATTACCGTCGTGCTCTCAAACCGGGAGACCCAGGGCTGCGCGGTCAGTTCCTACGAGTTACATTTGTCCCGTGGGAGGTGTTGGTTCCACCCACGGGGCCGTTCGGGGGCTGTTTCGAGTTTTCACCCTCTAACGCCATGTTTTTAAGCCTAAGTCTAGAAATATGCAAATTACCGTCGTACTCTCAAACTGGGAGACCCGCGGCTGCCCGGTCAGTTCCTACGAGTTACATTGGTCCCGTGGGAGGTGTTGGTGCCACCCACGAGGCCACTCGGGGGCTGTTTCGAGTTTTCACCCTCTAACGCCTTGTTTTTAAGCCTAAGTCTAGAAATATGCAAATTACCGTCGTGCTCTCAAACCGGGAGACCCGCGGCTGCGCGGTCAGTTCCTACGAGTTACATTGGTCCCGTGGGAGGTGTTGGTGCCACCTACGGGGCCGTTCGGGGGCTGTTTCGAGTTTTCATCCTCTAATGCCAAGTTTTTAAGCCTAAGTCTAGAAATTTGCAAATTAGCGTCGTACTCTCAAATCGGGAGACCCGCGGCTGCGCGGTCAGTTCCTACGAGTTACATTGGTCCCGTGGGAGGTGTTGGTGCCACCCACGGAGCCGTTCGGAGGCTGTTTCGAGTTTTCACCCTCTAACGCCATGTTTTTAAGCCGAAGTCTAGAAATATGCAAATTACCGTCGTGCTCTCAAACCGGGAGACCCAGGGCTGCGCGGTCAGTTCCTACGAGTTACATTGGTCCCGTGGGAGGTGTTGGTGCCACCCACGGGGCCGTTCGGTGGATGTTTCGAGTTTTCACCCTCTAACGCCATGCTTTTAAGCCGAAGTCTAGAAATATGCAAATTACCGTCGTACTCTCAAACCGGGAGACCCGCGGCTGCGCGGTCAGTTCCTACGAGTTACATTGGTCCCGTGGGCGGTGTTGGTGCCACCCACGGGGCCGTTCGGAGGCTGTTTCGAGTTTTCACCCTCTAACGCCATGTTTTTAAGCCCAAGTCTAGAAATATGCAAATTACCGTCGTGCTCTCAAACCGGGAGACCCAGGGCAGCGCGGTCAGTTCCTACGAGTTACATTGGTCCCGTGGGAGGTGTTGGTGCCAGCCACGAGGCCATTCGGGGGCTGTTTCGAGTTTTCACCCTCTAACGCCTTGTTTTTAAGCCTAAGTCTAGAAATTTGCAAATTACCGTCGTGCTCTCAAACCGGGAGACCCGCGGCTGCGCGGTCAGTTCCTACGAGTTACATTGGTCCCGTGGGAGGTGTTGGTTCCACCCACGGGGCCGTTCGGGGGCTGTTTCGAGTTTTCACCCTCTAACGCCTTGTTTTTAAGCCTAAGTCTAGAAATATGCAAATTACCGTCGTACTCTCAAACCGGGAGACCCGCGGCTGCGCGGTGAGTTCCTACGAGTTACATTGGTCCCGTGGGAGGTGTTGGTGCCACCCACGGGGCCGTTCGGTGGCTTTTTCGAGTTTTCACCCTCTAACGCCATGTTTTTAAGCCGAAGTCTAGAAATATGCAAATTACCGTCGTGCTCTCAAACCGGGAGACCCGGGGCGGCGCGGTCAGTTCCTACGAGTTACATTTGTCCCGTGGGAGGTGTTGGTGCCACCCACGGGGCCGTTCAGGGGCTGTTTCGAGTTTTCACCCTCTAACGCCATGTTTTTAAGCCTAAGTCTAGAAATATGCAAATTACCGTCGTGCTCTCAAACTGGGAGACCCGCGGCTGCCCGGTCAGTTCCTACGAGTTACATTGGTCCCGTGGGAGGTGTTGGTGCCACCCACGAGGCCATTCGGGGGCTGTTTCGAGTTTTCACCCTCTAACGCCTTGTTTTTAAGCCTAAGTCTAGAAATATGCAAATTACCGTCGTACTCTCAAACCGGGAGACCCGCGGCTGCGCGGTCAGTTCCTACGAATTACATTGGTCCCGTGGGAGGTGTTGGTTCCACCCACGGGGCCGTTCGGGGGCTGTTTCGAGTTTTCACCCTCTAACGCCATGATTTTAAGCCTAAGTCTAGAAATACGCAAATTACCGTCGTGCTCTCAAACCGGGAGACCCGCGGCTGCGCGGTCAGTTCCTACGAGTTACATTCGTCCCGTGGGAGGTGTTGGTGCCACCTACGGGGCCGTTCGGGGGCTGTTTCGAGTTTTCATCCTCTAACGCCAAGTTTTTAAGCCTAAGTCTAGAAATTTGCAAATTAGCGTCGTACTCTCAAATCGGGAGACCCGCGGCTGCGCGGTCAGTTCCTACGAGTTACATTGGTCTCGTGGGAGGTGTTGGTGCCACCCACGGGGCCGTTCGGAGGCTGTTTCGAGTTTTCACCCTCTAACGCCATGTTTTTAAGCCGAAGTCTAGAAATATGCAAATTACCGTCGTGCTCTCAAACCGGGAGACCCAGGGCAGCCCGGTCAGTTCCTACGAGTTACATTGGTCCCGTGGGAGGTGTTGGTGCCACCCACGGGTCCGTTCGGGAGCTGTATCGAGTTTTCACCCTCTAACGCCAAATTTTTAAGCCCAAGTCTAGAAATATGCAAATTACCATCGTACTCTCAAACTGGGAGACCCGCGGTTGCCCGGTCAGTTCCTACGAGTTACATTGGTCCCGTGGGAGGTGTTGGTGCCACCCACGAGGCCATTCGGGGGCTGTTTCGAGTTTTCACCCTCTAACGCCTTGTTTTTAAGCCTAAGTCTAGAAATATGCAAATTACCGTCGTACTCTCAAACCGGGAGACCCGCGGCTGCGCGGTCAGTTCCTACGAGTTACATTGGTCCCGCAGGAGGTGTTGGTGCCACCCACGGGGCCTTTCGGGGGCTGTTTCGAGTTTTCACCCTCTAACTCCAAGTGTTTAAGCCTAAGTCTAGAAATATGCAAATTACCGTCGTACTCTCAAACCGGGAGACCCGCGGCTGCACGGTCCGTTCCTACGAGTTACATTGGTCCGGTGGGAGGTGTTCGTGCCACCCACGGGGCCGTTCGGGGTCTGTTTAGGGTTTTCACCCTCTAACGCCAAGTTTTTAAGCCCAAGTCTAGAAATATGCAAATTACCGTCGTACTCTCAAACTGGGAGACCCGCTGCTGCCCGGTCAGTTCCTACGAGTTACATTGGTCCCGTGGGAAGTGTTGGTGCCACCCACGAGGCCATTCGGGGGCTGTTTCGAGTTTTCACCTTCTAACGCCTTGTTTTTAAGCCTAAGTCTAGAAATATGCAAATTACCGTCGTACTCTCAAACCGGGAGACCCGCGGCTGCGCGGTGAGTTCCTACGAGTTACATTGGTCCCGTGGGAGGTGTTGGTGCCACCCACGGGGCCGTTCGGTGGCTCTTTCGAGTTTTCACCCTCTAACGCCATGTTTTTAAGCCGAAGTCTAGAAATATGCAAATTACCGTCGTGCTCTCAAACCGGGAGACCCAGGGCGGCGCGGTCAGTTCCTACAAGTTACATTGGTCCCGTGGGAGGTGTTGGTGCCACCCACGGGGCCGTTCGGTGGCTCTTTCGAGTTTTCACCCTCTAACGCCATGTTTTTAAGCCGAAGTCTAGAAATATGCAAATTACCGTCGTGATCTCAAACCGGGAGACCCGGGGCGGCGCGGTCAGTTCCTACGAGTTACATTTGTCCCGCGGGAGGTGTTGGTGCCACCCACGGGGCCGTTCGGGGGCTGTTTCGAGTTTTCACCCTCTAACGCCATGTTTTTAAGCCTAAGTCTAGAAATATGCAAATTACCGTCGTACTCTCAAACTGGGAGACCCGCGGCTGCCCGGTCAGTTCCTACGAGTTACATTGGTCCCGTGGGAGGTGTTGGTGCCACCCACGAGGCCACTCGGGGGCTGTTTCGAGTTTTCACCCTCTAACGCCTTGTTTTTAAGCCTAAGTCTAGAAATATGCAAATTACCGTCGTACTCTCAAACCGGGAGACCCGCGGCTGCGCGGTCAGTTCCTACGAGTTACATTGGTCCCGTGGGAGGTGTTGGTTCCACCCACGGGGCCGTTCGGGGGCTGTTTCGAGTTTTCACCCTCTAACGCCATGTTTTTAAGCCTAAGTCTAGAAATACGCAAATTACCGTCGTGCTCTCAAACCGGGAGACCCGCGGCTGCGCGGTCAGTTCCTACGAGTTACATTCGTCCCGTGGGAGGTGTTGGTGCCACCCACGGAGCCGTTCGGAGGCTGTTTCGAGTTTTCACCCTCTAACGCCATGTTTTTAAGCCGAAGTCTAGAAATATGCAAATTACCGTCGTGCTCTCAAACCGGGAGACCCGGGGCTGCGCGGTCAGTTCCTACGAGTTACATTGGTCCCGTGGGAGGTGTTGGTGCCACCCACGGGTCCGTTCGGGGGCTGTTTCGAGTTTTCACCCTCTAACGCCAAATTTTTAAGCCCAAGTCTAGAAATATGCAAATTACCGTCGTACTCTCAAACTGGGAGACCCGCGGCTGCCCGGTCAGTTCCTACGAGCTACATTGGTCCCGTGGGAGGTGTTGGTGCCACCCACGGAGCCGTTCGGAGGCTGTTTCGAGTTTTCATCCCGTGGGAGGTGTTGGTGCCACCTACGGGTCCGTTCGGGGGCTGTTTCGAGTTTTCATCCTCTAACGCCAAGTTTTTAAGCCTAAGTCTAGAAATTTGCAAATTAGCGTCGTACTCTCAAATTGGGAGACCCGCGGCTGCGCGGTCAGTTCCTACGAGTTACATTGGTCCCGTGGGAGGTGTTGGTGCCACCCACGGAGCCGTTCGGAGGCTGTTTCGAGTTTTCACCCTCTAACGCCATGTTTTTAAGCCGAAGTCTAGAAATATGCAAATTACCGTCGTGCTCTCAAACCGGGAGACCCGGGGCTGCGCGGTCAGTTCCTACGAGTTACATTGGTCCCGTGGGAGGTGTTGGTGCCACCCACGGGGCCGTTCGGTGGATGTTTCGAGTTTTCACCCTCTAACGCCATGCTTTTAAGCCGAAGTCTAGAAATATGCAAATTACCGTCGTACTCTCAAACCGGGAGACCCGCGGCTGCGCGGTCAGTTCCTACGAGTTACATTGGTCCCGTGGGAGGTGTTGGTGCCACCCACGGGTCCGTTCGGGGGCTGTTTCGAGTTTTCACCCTCTAACGCCAAATTTTTAAGCCCAAGTCTAGAAATATGCAAATTACCGTCGTACTCTCAAACTGGGAGACCCGCGGCTGCCCGGTCAGTTCCTACGAGCTACATTGGTCCCGTGGGAGGTGTTGGTGCCACCCACGAGGCCATTCGGGGGCTGTTTCGAGTTTTCACCCACTAACGCCTTGTTTTTAAGCCTAAGTCTAGAAATATGCAAATTACCGTCGTACTCTCAAACCGGGAGACCCGCGGCTGCGCGGTCAGTTCCTACGAGTTACATTGGTCCCGTAGGAGGTGTTGGTGCCACCCACGGGGCCTTTCGGGGGCTGTTTCGAGTTTTCACCCTCTAACTCCAAGTGTTTAAGCCTAAGTCTTGAAATATACAAATTACCGTCGTACTCTCAAACCGGGAGACCCGCGGCTGTGCGGTCCGTTCCTACTAGTTACATTGGTCCCGTGGGAGGTGTTCGTGCCACCCACGGGACCGTTCGGGGTCTGTTTAGGGTTTTCACCCTCTAACGCCAAGTTTTTAAGCCTAAGTCTAGGAATTTGCAAATTACCGTCGTACTCTCAAACCGGGAGACCCGCGGCTGCGCGGTCAGTTCCTACGAGTTACATTGGTCCCGTGGGAGGTGTTCGTGTCACCCACGGGGCCGTTCGGGGGCTGTTTCGAGTTTTCACCCTCTAACGCCATGTTTTTAAGCCGAAGTCTAGAAATATGCAAATTACCGTCGTACTCTCAAACCGGGAGACCCGCGGCTGCGCGGTCAGTTCCTACGAGTTACATTGGTCCCGTGGGAGGTGTTGGTGCCACCCACGAGGCCGTTCGGGGGTTGTTTCAAGTTTTCACCCTCTAACGCCAAGTTTTTAAGCCCAAGTCTAGAAATATGCAAATTACCGTCGTACTCTCAAACCGGGAGACCCGCGGCTGCGCGGTGAGTTCCTACGAGTTACATTGGTCCCGTGGGAGGTGTTGGTTCCACCCACGGGGCCGTTCGGGGGCTGTTTCGGGTTTTCACCCTCTAACGCCATGTTTTTAAGCCTAAGTCTAGAAATATGCAAATTACCGTCGTGCTCTCAAACCGGGAGACCCGCGGCTGCGCGGTCAGTTTCTACGAGTTACATTCGTCCCGTGGGAGGTGTTGGTGCCACCTACGGGGCCGTTCGGGGGCTGTTTAGAATTTTCACCCTCTAACGCCAAGTTTTTAAGCCTAAGTCTAGAAATTTGCAAATTAGCGTCGTACTCTCAAATCGGGAGACCCGCGGCTGCGCGGTTTGTTACTATGAGTTACATTGGTCCCGTGGGAGGTGTTGGTGCCACCCACGGGGCCGTTCGGGGGCTGTTTCGAGTTTTCACCCTCTAACGCCATGTTTTTAAGCCGATGTCTAGAAATATGCAAATTACCGTCGTGCTCTCAAACCGGGAGACCCGCGGCTGCGCGGTCAGTTCCTACGAGTTACATTTGTCCCGTGGGAGGTGTTGGTGCCACCCACCGGGCCGTTCGGGGGCTGTTTCGAGTTTTCATCCTCTAACACCAAATTTTTAAGCCTAAGTCTTGAAATTTGCAAATTACCGTCGTACTCTCAAACCGGGAGACCCGCGGCTGCCCGGTCAGTTCCTACGAGTTACATTGGTCCCGTGGGAGGTGTTGGTGCCACCCACGAAGCCATTCGGGGGCTGTTTCGAGTTTTCACCCTGTAACGCCTTGTTTTTAAGCCTAAGTCTAGAAATATGCAAATTACCGTCGTACTCTCAAACCGGGAGACCCGCGGCTGCGCGGTGAGTTCCTACGAGTTACATTGGTCCCGTGGGAGGTGTTGGTGCCACCCACGGGGCCGTTCGGTGGCTTTTTCGAGTTTTCACCCTCTAACGCCATGTTTTTAAGCCGAAGTCTAGAAATATGCAAATTACCGTCGTGCTCTCAAACCGGGAGACCCGGGGTGGCGCGGTCAGTTCCTACGAGTTACATTTTCCCCGTGGGAGGTGTTGGTGCCACCCACGGGGCCGTTCGGGGGCTGTTTCGAGTTTTCATCCTCTAACACCAAATTTTTAAGCCTAAGTCTTGAAATTTGCAAATTACCGTCGTACTCTCAAACCGGGAGACCCGCGGCTGCCCGGTCAGTTCCTACGAGTTACATTGGTCCCGTGGGAGGTGTTGGTGCCACCCACGAGGCCATTCGGGGGCTGTTTCGAGTTTTCACCCTGTAACGCCTTGTTTTTAAGCCTAAGTCTAGAAATATGCAAATTACTGTCGTACTCTCAAACCGGGAGACCCGCGGCTGCGCGGTGAGTTCCTACGAGTTACATTGGTCCCGTAGGAGGTGTTGGTGCCACCCACGGGGCCGTTCGGTGGCTTTTTCGAGTTTTCACCCTCTAACGCCATGTTTTTAAGGCTAAGTCTAGAAATATGCAAATTACCGTCGTGCTCTCAAACCGGGAGACCCGGGGCGGCGCGATCAGTTCCTACGAGTTACATTTGTCCCGTGGGAGGTGTTGGTGCCACCCACGGGGCCGTTCGGGGGCTGTTTCGAGTTTTCACCCTCTAACGCCATGTTTTTAAGCCCAAGTCTAGAAATATGCAAATTACCGTCGTACTCTCAAACTGGGAGACCCGCGGCTGCCCGGTCAGTTCCTACGAGTTACATTGGTCCCGTGGGAGGTGTTGGTGCCACCCACGAGGCCATTCGGGGGCTGTTTCGAGTTTTCACCCTCTAACGCCTTGTTTTTAAGCCGAAGTCTAGAAATTTGCAAATACCCGTCGTACTCTCAAACCGGGAGACCCGCGGCTGCGCGGTCAGTTCCTACGAGTTACATTGGTCCCGTGGGAGGTGTTGGTTCCACCCACGGGGCCGTTCGGGGGCTGTTTCGGGTTTTTACCCTCTAACGCCATGTTTTTAAGCCTAAGTCTAGAAATACGCAAATTACCGTCGTGCTCTCAAACCGGGAGACCCGCGGCTGCGCGGTCAGTTCCTACGAGTTACATTCGTCCCGTAGGAGGTGTTGGTGTCACCTTCGGGGCCGTTCGGGGGCTGTTTCGAGTTTTCATCCTCTAACGCCAAGTTTTTAAGCCTAAGTCTAGAAATTTGCAAATTAGCGTCGTACTCTCAAATTGGGAGACCCGCGGCTGCGCGGTCAGTTCCTATGAGTTACATTGGTCCCGTGGGAGGTGTTGATGCCACCCACGAGGCCATTCGGGGGCTGTTTCAAGTTTTCACCCTCTAACGCCTTATTTTTAAGCCTAAGTCTAGAAATATGCAAATTACCGTCGTACTCTCAAACCGGGAGACCCGCGGCTGTGCGGTCAGTTCCTACGAGTTATATTGGTCCCGTGGGATGTGTTGGTGCCACCCACGGGGCCGTTCGGGGGCTGTTTCGAGTTTTCACCTCTAACGCCATGTTTTTAAGCCTAAGTCTAGAAAAATGCAAATTACCGTCGTGCTCTCAAACCGGGAGACCCGCGGCTACGCGGTCAGTTCGTACGAGTTACATTCGTCCCGTGGGACGTGTTGGTGCCACCTACAGGGCCGTTCGGGGGCTGTTTCGAGTTTTCATCCTCTAACGCCAAGTTTTTAAGCCTAAGTCTAGAAATTTGCAAATTAGCGTCGTACTCTCAAATCGGGAGACCCGCGGCTGCGCGGTTTGTTCCTATGAGTTACATTGGTCCCGTGGGAGGTGTTGGTGCCACCCACGAGGCCATTCGGGGGCTGTTTCGAGTTTTCACCCTCTAACGCCTTGTTTTTAAGCCTAAGTCTAGAAATATGCAAATTACCGTCATACTCTCAAACCGGGAGACCCGCGGCTGCGCGGTGAGTTCCTACGAGTTACATTGGTCCCGTGGGAGGTGTTGGTGCCACCCACGGGGACGTTCGGTGGCTTTTTCGAGTTTTCACCCTCTAACGCCATGTTTTTAAGCCGAAGTCTAGAAATATGCAAATTACCGTCGTGCTCTCAAACCGGGAGACCCGGGGTGGCGCGGTCAGTTCCTACGAGTTACATTTGTCCCGTGGGAGGTGTTGGTGCCACCCACGGGGCCGTTCGGGGGCTGTTTCGAGTTTTCACCCTCTAACGCCATGTTTTTAAGCCTAAGTCTAGAAATATGCAAATTACCGTCGTGCTCTCAAACTGGGAGACCCGCGGCTGCCCGGTCAGTTCCTATGAGTTACATTGGTCCCGTGGGAGGTGTTGGTGCCACCCACGAGGCCATTCGGGGGCTGTTTCGAGTTTTCACCCTCTAACGCCTTGTTTTTAAGCCTAAGTCTAGAAATATGCAAATTACCGTCGTACTCTCAAACCGGGAGACCCGCGGCTACGCGGTCAGTTCCTACGAGTTACATTGGTCCCGTGGGAGGTGTTGGTTCCACCCACGGGGCCGTTCGGGGGCTGTTTCGAGTTTTCACCCTCTAACGCCATGTTTTTAAGCCTAAGTCTAGAAATACGCAAATTACCGTCGTGCTCTCAAACCGGGAGACCCGCGGCTGCGCGGTCAGTTCCTACGAGTTACATTCGTCCCGTGGGAGGTGTTGGTGCCACCTACGGGGCCGTTCGGGGGCTGTTTCGAGTTTTCATCCTCTAACGCCAAGTTTTTAAGCCTAAGTCTAGAAATTTGCAAATTAGCGTCGTACTCTCAAATCGGGAGACCCGCGGCTGCGCGGTCAGTTCCTACGAGTTACATTGGTCCCGTGGGAGGTGTTGGTGCCACCCACGGGGCCGTTCGGAGGCTGTTTCGAGTTTTCACCCTCTAACGCCATGTTTTTAAGCCGAAGTCTAGAAATATGCAAATTACCGTCGTGCTCTCAAACCGGGAGACCCAGGGCTGCGCGGTCAGTTCCTACGAGTTACATTTGTCCCGTGGGAGGTGTTGGTGCCACCCACGGGGCCGTTCGGTGGATGTTTCGAGTTTTCACCCTCTAACGCCATGCCTTTAAGCCGAAGTCTAGAAATATGCAAATTACCGTCGTACTCTCAAACCGGGAGACCCGCGGCTGCGCGGTCAGTTCCTACGAGTTACATTGGTCTCGTGGGAGGTGTTGGTGCCACCCACGAGGCCGTTCGGGGGTTGTTTCAAGTTTTCACCCTCTAACGCCAGGTTTTTAAGCCCAAGTCTAGAAATATGCAAATTACCGTCGTACTCTCAAACCGGGAGACCCGCGGCTGCGCGGTGAGTTCCTACGACTTACATTGGTCCCGTGGGAGGTGTTGGTTCCACCCACGGGTCCGTTCGGGGGCTGTTTCGAGTTTTCACCCTCTAACGCCATGTTTTTAAGCCGAAGTCTAGAAATATGCAAATTACCGTCGTACTCTCAAACCGGGAGACCCGCGGCTGCGCGGTCAGTTCCTACGAGTTACATTGGTCTCGTGGGAGGTGTTGGTGCCACCCACGAGGCCGTTCGGGGGTTGTTTC
This sequence comes from Sambucus nigra, assembly GCA_949130495.1. Taxonomy (NCBI): domain Eukaryota; kingdom Viridiplantae; phylum Streptophyta; class Magnoliopsida; order Dipsacales; family Adoxaceae; genus Sambucus; species Sambucus nigra. The sequence goes on along the minus strand of OX422221.1, from coordinate 507,775,416 downwards.
AAGTTTTCACCCTCTAACGCCAGGTTTTTAAGCCCAAGTCTAGAAATATGCAAATTACCGTCGTACTCTCAAACCGGGAGACCCGCGGCTGCGCGGTGAGTTCCTACGACTTACATTGGTCCCGTGGGAGGTGTTGGTTCCACCCACGGGGCCGTTCGGTGGCTGTTTCGAGTTTTCACCCTCTAACGCCTTGTTTTTAAGCCTAAGTCTAGAAATATGCAAATTACCGTCGTACTCTCAAACCGGGAGACCCGCGGCTGCACGGTCCGTTCCTACGAGTTACATTGGTCCGGTGGGAGGTGTTCGTGCCACCCACGGGGCCGTTCGGGGTCTGTTTAGGGTTTTCACCCTCTAACGCCAAGTTTTTAAGCCCAAGTCTAGAAATATGCAAATTACCGTCGTACTCTCAAACTGGGAGACCCGCTGCTGCCCGGTCAGTTCCTACGAGTTACATTGGTCCCGTGGGAAGTGTTGGTGCCACCCACGAGGCCATTCGGGGGCTGTTTCGAGTTTTCACCTTCTAACGCCTTGTTTTTAAGCCTAAGTCTAGAAATATGCAAATTACCGTCGTACTCTCAAACCGGGAGACCCGCGGCTGCGCGGTGAGTTCCTACGAGTTACATTGGTCCCGTGGGAGGTGTTGGTGCCACCCACGGGGCCGTTCGGTGGCTCTTTCGAGTTTTCACCCTCTAACGCCATGTTTTTAAGCCGAAGTCTAGAAATATGCAAATTACCGTCGTGCTCTCAAACCGGGAGACCCAGGGCGGCGCGGTCAGTTCCTACAAGTTACATTGGTCCCGTGGGAGGTGTTGGTGCCACCCACGGGGCCGTTCGGTGGCTCTTTCGAGTTTTCACCCTCTAACGCCATGTTTTTAAGCCGAAGTCTAGAAATATGCAAATTACCGTCGTGATCTCAAACCGGGAGACCCGGGGCGGCGCGGTCAGTTCCTACGAGTTACATTTGTCCCGCGGGAGGTGTTGGTGCCACCCACGGGGCCGTTCGGGGGCTGTTTCGAGTTTTCACCCTCTAACGCCATGTTTTTAAGCCTAAGTCTAGAAATATGCAAATTACCGTCGTACTCTCAAACTGGGAGACCCGCGGCTGCCCGGTCAGTTCCTACGAGTTACATTGGTCCCGTGGGAGGTGTTGGTGCCACCCACGAGGCCACTCGGGGGCTGTTTCGAGTTTTCACCCTCTAACGCCTTGTTTTTAAGCCTAAGTCTAGAAATATGCAAATTACCGTCGTACTCTCAAACCGGGAGACCCGCGGCTGCGCGGTCAGTTCCTACGAGTTACATTGGTCCCGTGGGAGGTGTTGGTTCCACCCACGGGGCCGTTCGGGGGCTGTTTCGAGTTTTCACCCTCTAACGCCATGTTTTTAAGCCTAAGTCTAGAAATACGCAAATTACCGTCGTGCTCTCAAACCGGGAGACCCGCGGCTGCGCGGTCAGTTCCTACGAGTTACATTCGTCCCGTGGGAGGTGTTGGTGCCACCCACGGAGCCGTTCGGAGGCTGTTTCGAGTTTTCACCCTCTAACGCCATGTTTTTAAGCCGAAGTCTAGAAATATGCAAATTACCGTCGTGCTCTCAAACCGGGAGACCCGGGGCTGCGCGGTCAGTTCCTACGAGTTACATTGGTCCCGTGGGAGGTGTTGGTGCCACCCACGGGTCCGTTCGGGGGCTGTTTCGAGTTTTCACCCTCTAACGCCAAATTTTTAAGCCCAAGTCTAGAAATATGCAAATTACCGTCGTACTCTCAAACTGGGAGACCCGCGGCTGCCCGGTCAGTTCCTACGAGCTACATTGGTCCCGTGGGAGGTGTTGGTGCCACCCACGGAGCCGTTCGGAGGCTGTTTCGAGTTTTCATCCCGTGGGAGGTGTTGGTGCCACCTACGGGTCCGTTCGGGGGCTGTTTCGAGTTTTCATCCTCTAACGCCAAGTTTTTAAGCCTAAGTCTAGAAATTTGCAAATTAGCGTCGTACTCTCAAATTGGGAGACCCGCGGCTGCGCGGTCAGTTCCTACGAGTTACATTGGTCCCGTGGGAGGTGTTGGTGCCACCCACGGAGCCGTTCGGAGGCTGTTTCGAGTTTTCACCCTCTAACGCCATGTTTTTAAGCCGAAGTCTAGAAATATGCAAATTACCGTCGTGCTCTCAAACCGGGAGACCCGGGGCTGCGCGGTCAGTTCCTACGAGTTACATTGGTCCCGTGGGAGGTGTTGGTGCCACCCACGGGGCCGTTCGGTGGATGTTTCGAGTTTTCACCCTCTAACGCCATGCTTTTAAGCCGAAGTCTAGAAATATGCAAATTACCGTCGTACTCTCAAACCGGGAGACCCGCGGCTGCGCGGTCAGTTCCTACGAGTTACATTGGTCCCGTGGGAGGTGTTGGTGCCACCCACGGGTCCGTTCGGGGGCTGTTTCGAGTTTTCACCCTCTAACGCCAAATTTTTAAGCCCAAGTCTAGAAATATGCAAATTACCGTCGTACTCTCAAACTGGGAGACCCGCGGCTGCCCGGTCAGTTCCTACGAGCTACATTGGTCCCGTGGGAGGTGTTGGTGCCACCCACGAGGCCATTCGGGGGCTGTTTCGAGTTTTCACCCACTAACGCCTTGTTTTTAAGCCTAAGTCTAGAAATATGCAAATTACCGTCGTACTCTCAAACCGGGAGACCCGCGGCTGCGCGGTCAGTTCCTACGAGTTACATTGGTCCCGTAGGAGGTGTTGGTGCCACCCACGGGGCCTTTCGGGGGCTGTTTCGAGTTTTCACCCTCTAACTCCAAGTGTTTAAGCCTAAGTCTTGAAATATACAAATTACCGTCGTACTCTCAAACCGGGAGACCCGCGGCTGTGCGGTCCGTTCCTACTAGTTACATTGGTCCCGTGGGAGGTGTTCGTGCCACCCACGGGACCGTTCGGGGTCTGTTTAGGGTTTTCACCCTCTAACGCCAAGTTTTTAAGCCTAAGTCTAGGAATTTGCAAATTACCGTCGTACTCTCAAACCGGGAGACCCGCGGCTGCGCGGTCAGTTCCTACGAGTTACATTGGTCCCGTGGGAGGTGTTCGTGTCACCCACGGGGCCGTTCGGGGGCTGTTTCGAGTTTTCACCCTCTAACGCCATGTTTTTAAGCCGAAGTCTAGAAATATGCAAATTACCGTCGTACTCTCAAACCGGGAGACCCGCGGCTGCGCGGTCAGTTCCTACGAGTTACATTGGTCCCGTGGGAGGTGTTGGTGCCACCCACGAGGCCGTTCGGGGGTTGTTTCAAGTTTTCACCCTCTAACGCCAAGTTTTTAAGCCCAAGTCTAGAAATATGCAAATTACCGTCGTACTCTCAAACCGGGAGACCCGCGGCTGCGCGGTGAGTTCCTACGAGTTACATTGGTCCCGTGGGAGGTGTTGGTTCCACCCACGGGGCCGTTCGGGGGCTGTTTCGGGTTTTCACCCTCTAACGCCATGTTTTTAAGCCTAAGTCTAGAAATATGCAAATTACCGTCGTGCTCTCAAACCGGGAGACCCGCGGCTGCGCGGTCAGTTTCTACGAGTTACATTCGTCCCGTGGGAGGTGTTGGTGCCACCTACGGGGCCGTTCGGGGGCTGTTTAGAATTTTCACCCTCTAACGCCAAGTTTTTAAGCCTAAGTCTAGAAATTTGCAAATTAGCGTCGTACTCTCAAATCGGGAGACCCGCGGCTGCGCGGTTTGTTACTATGAGTTACATTGGTCCCGTGGGAGGTGTTGGTGCCACCCACGGGGCCGTTCGGGGGCTGTTTCGAGTTTTCACCCTCTAACGCCATGTTTTTAAGCCGATGTCTAGAAATATGCAAATTACCGTCGTGCTCTCAAACCGGGAGACCCGCGGCTGCGCGGTCAGTTCCTACGAGTTACATTTGTCCCGTGGGAGGTGTTGGTGCCACCCACCGGGCCGTTCGGGGGCTGTTTCGAGTTTTCATCCTCTAACACCAAATTTTTAAGCCTAAGTCTTGAAATTTGCAAATTACCGTCGTACTCTCAAACCGGGAGACCCGCGGCTGCCCGGTCAGTTCCTACGAGTTACATTGGTCCCGTGGGAGGTGTTGGTGCCACCCACGAAGCCATTCGGGGGCTGTTTCGAGTTTTCACCCTGTAACGCCTTGTTTTTAAGCCTAAGTCTAGAAATATGCAAATTACCGTCGTACTCTCAAACCGGGAGACCCGCGGCTGCGCGGTGAGTTCCTACGAGTTACATTGGTCCCGTAGGAGGTGTTGGTGCCACCCACGGGGCCGTTCGGTGGCTTTTTCGAGTTTTCACCCTCTAACGCCATGTTTTTAAGGCTAAGTCTAGAAATATGCAAATTACCGTCGTGCTCTCAAACCGGGAGACCCGGGGCGGCGCGATCAGTTCCTACGAGTTACATTTGTCCCGTGGGAGGTGTTGGTGCCACCCACGGGGCCGTTCGGGGGCTGTTTCGAGTTTTCACCCTCTAACGCCATGTTTTTAAGCCCAAGTCTAGAAATATGCAAATTACCGTCGTACTCTCAAACTGGGAGACCCGCGGCTGCCCGGTCAGTTCCTACGAGTTACATTGGTCCCGTGGGAGGTGTTGGTGCCACCCACGAGGCCATTCGGGGGCTGTTTCGAGTTTTCACCCTCTAACGCCTTGTTTTTAAGCCGAAGTCTAGAAATTTGCAAATACCCGTCGTACTCTCAAACCGGGAGACCCGCGGCTGCGCGGTCAGTTCCTACGAGTTACATTGGTCCCGTGGGAGGTGTTGGTTCCACCCACGGGGCCGTTCGGTGGCTTTTTCGGGTTTTTACCCTCTAACGCCATGTTTTTAAGCCTAAGTCTAGAAATACGCAAATTACCGTCGTGCTCTCAAACCGGGAGACCCGCGGCTGCGCGGTCAGTTCCTACGAGTTACATTCGTCCCGTAGGAGGTGTTGGTGCCACCCACGGGGCCGTTCGGGGGCTGTTTCGAGTTTTCATCCTCTAACGCCAAGTTTTTAAGCCTAAGTCTAGAAATTTGCAAATTAGCGTCGTACTCTCAAATTGGGAGACCCGCGGCTGCGCGGTCAGTTCCTACGAGTTACATTGGTCCCGTGGGAGGTGTTGGTGCCACCCACGAGGCCATTCGGGGGCTGTTTCGAGTTTTCACCCTCTAACGCCTTGTTTTTAAGCCGAAGTCTAGAAATTTGCAAATACCCGTCGTACTCTCAAACCGGGAGACCCGCGGCTGCGCGGTCAGTTCCTACGAGTTACATTGGTCCCGTGGGAGGTGTTGGTTCCACCCACGGGGCCGTTCGGGGGCTGTTTCGGGTTTTTACCCTCTAACGCCATGTTTTTAAGCCTAAGTCTAGAAATACGCAAATTACCGTCGTGCTCTCAAACCGGGAGACCCGCGGCTACGCGGTCAGTTCGTACGAGTTACATTCGTCCCGTGGGAGGTGTTGGTGCCACCTTCGGGGCCGTTCGGGGGCTGTTTCGAGTTTTCATCCTCTAACGCCAAGTTTTTAAGCCTAAGTCTAGAAATTTGCAAATTAGCGTCGTACTCTCAAATTGGGAGACCCGCGGCTGCGCGGTCAGTTCCTATGAGTTACATTGGTCCCGTGGGAGGTGTTGGTGCCACCCACGAGGCCATTCGGGGGCTGTTTCGAGTTTTCACCCTCTAACGCCTTATTTTTAAGCCTAAGTCTAGAAATATGCAAATTACCGTCGTACTCTCAAACCGGGAGACCCGCGGCTGTGCGGTCAGTTCCTACGAGTTATATTGGTCCCGTGGGATGTGTTGGTGCCACCCACGGGGCCGTTCGGGGGCTGTTTCGAGTTTTCACCTCTAACGCCATGTTTTTAAGCCGAAGTCTAGAAATATGCAAATTACCGTCGTGCTCTCAAACCGGGAGACCCGGGGTGGCGCGGTCAGTTCCTACGAGTTACATTTGTCCCGTGGGAGGTGTTGGTGCCACCCACGGGGCCGTTCGGGGGCTGTTTCGAGTTTTCACCCTCTAACGCCATGTTTTTAAGCCTAAGTCTAGAAATATGCAAATTACCGTCGTGCTCTCAAACTGGGAGACCCGCGGCTGCCCGGTCAGTTCCTATGAGTTACATTGGTCCCGTGGGAGGTGTTGGTGCCACCCACGAGGCCATTCGGGGGCTGTTTCGAGTTTTCACCCTCTAACGCCTTGTTTTTAAGCCTAAGTCTAGAAATATGCAAATTACCGTCGTACTCTCAAACCGGGAGACCCGCGGCTACGCGGTCAGTTCCTACGAGTTACATTGGTCCCGTGGGAGGTGTTGGTTCCACCCACGGGGCCGTTCGGGGGCTGTTTCGAGTTTTCACCCTCTAACGCCATGTTTTTAAGCCTAAGTCTAGAAATACGCAAATTACCGTCGTGCTCTCAAACCGGGAGACCCGGGGTGGCGCGGTCAGTTCCTACGAGTTACATTTGTCCCGTGGGAGGTGTTGGTGCCACCCACGGGGCCGTTCGGGGGCTGTTTCGAGTTTTCACCCTCTAACGCCATGTTTTTAAGCCTAAGTCTAGAAATATGCAAATTACCGTCGTGCTCTCAAACTGGGAGACCCGCGGCTGCCCGGTCAGTTCCTATGAGTTACATTGGTCCCGTGGGAGGTGTTGGTGCCACCCACGAGGCCATTCGGGGGCTGTTTCGAGTTTTCACCCTCTAACGCCTTGTTTTTAAGCCTAAGTCTAGAAATATGCAAATTACCGTCGTACTCTCAAACCGGGAGACCCGCGGCTACGCGGTCAGTTCCTACGAGTTACATTGGTCCCGTGGGAGGTGTTGGTTCCACCCACGGGGCCGTTCGGGGGCTGTTTCGAGTTTTCACCCTCTAACGCCATGTTTTTAAGCCTAAGTCTAGAAATACGCAAATTACCGTCGTGCTCTCAAACCGGGAGACCCGCGGCTGCGCGGTCAGTTCCTACGAGTTACATTCGTCCCGTGGGAGGTGTTGGTGCCACCTACGGGGCCGTTCGGGGGCTGTTTCGAGTTTTCATCCTCTAACGCCAAGTTTTTAAGCCTAAGTCTAGAAATTTGCAAATTAGCGTCGTACTCTCAAATCGGGAGACCCGCGGCTGCGCGGTCAGTTCCTACGAGTTACATTGGTCCCGTGGGAGGTGTTGGTGCCACCCACGGGGCCGTTCGGAGGCTGTTTCGAGTTTTCACCCTCTAACGCCATGTTTTTAAGCCGAAGTCTAGAAATATGCAAATTACCGTCGTGCTCTCAAACCGGGAGACCCAGGGCTGCGCGGTCAGTTCCTACGAGTTACATTTGTCCCGTGGGAGGTGTTGGTGCCACCCACGGGGCCGTTCGGTGGATGTTTCGAGTTTTCACCCTCTAACGCCATGCCTTTAAGCCGAAGTCTAGAAATATGCAAATTACCGTCGTACTCTCAAACCGGGAGACCCGCGGCTGCGCGGTCAGTTCCTACGAGTTACATTGGTCTCGTGGGAGGTGTTGGTGCCACCCACGAGGCCGTTCGGGGGTTGTTTCAAGTTTTCACCCTCTAACGCCAGGTTTTTAAGCCCAAGTCTAGAAATATGCAAATTACCGTCGTACTCTCAAACCGGGAGACCCGCGGCTGCGCGGTGAGTTCCTACGACTTACATTGGTCCCGTGGGAGGTGTTGGTTCCACCCACGGGTCCGTTCGGGGGCTGTTTCGAGTTTTCACCCTCTAACGCCATGTTTTTAAGCCGAAGTCTAGAAATATGCAAATTACCGTCGTGCTCTCAAACCGGGAGACCCGGGGCGGCGCTGTCAGTTCCTACGAGTTACATTTGTCCCGTGGGAGGTGTTGGTGCCACCCACGAGGCCGTTCGGGGGTTGTTTCGAGTTTTCACCCTCTAACGCCAAGTTTTTAAGCCCAAGTCTAGAAATATGCAAATTACCGTCGTACTCTCAAACCGGGAGACCCGCGGCTGCGCGGTGAGTTCCTACGAGTTACATTGGTCCCGTGGGAGGTGTTGGTTCCATCCACGGGGCCGTTCGGGGGCTGTTTCGGGTTTTCACCCTCTAACGCCATGTTTTTAAGCCTAAGTCAAGAAATACGCAAATTACCGTCGTGCTCTCAAACCGGGAGACCCGCGGCTGCGCGGTCAGTTCCTACGAGTTACATTCGTCCCGTGGGAGGTGTTGGTGCCACCTACGGGGCCGTTCGGGGGCTGTTTCGAGTTTTCATCCTCTAACGCCAAGTTTTTAAGCCTAAGTCTAGAAATTTGCAAATTAGCGTCGTACTCTCAAATCGGGAGACCCGCGGCTGCGCGGTTTGTTCCTATGAGTTACATTGGTCCCGTGGGAGGTGTTGGTGCCACCCACGGGGCCGTTCGGGGGCTCTTTCGAGTTTTCACCCTCTAACGCCATGTTTTTAAGCCGAAGTCTAGAAATATGCAAATTACCGTCGTGCTCTCAAACCGGGAGACCCGCGGCTGCGCGGTCAGTTCCTACGAGTTACATTTGTCCCGTGGGAGGTGTTGGTGCCACCCACGGGGCCGTTCGGGGGCTGTTTCGAGTTTTCATCCTCTAACGCCAAATTTTTAAGCCTAAGTCTAGAAATTTGCAAATTACCGTCGTACTCTCAAACTGGGAGACCCGCGGCTGCCCGGTCAGTTCCTACGAGTTACATTGGTCCCGTGGGAGGTGTTGGTGCCACCCACGAGGCCATTCGGGGGCTGTTTCGAGTTTTCACCCTCTAACGCCTTGTTTTTAAGCCTAAGTCTAGAAAATATGCAAATTACCGTCGTACTCTCAAACCGGGAGACCCGCGGCTGCGCGGTGAGTTCCTACGAGTTACATTGGTCCCGTGGGAGGTGTTGGTGCCACCCACGGGGCCGTTCGGTGGCTTTTTCGAGTTTTCACCCTCTAACGCCATGTTTTTAAGCCGAAGTCTAGAAATATGCAAATTACCGTCGTGCTCTCAAACCGGGAGACCCGGGGCGGCGCGGTCAGTTCCTACGAGTTACATTGGTCCCGTGGGAGGTGTTGGTGCCACCCACGGGGCCGTTCGGGGGCTGTTTCGAGTTTTCACCCTCTAACGCCATGTTTTTAAGCCCAAGTCTCGAAATATGCAAATTACCGTCGTACTCTCAAACTGGGAGACCCGCGGCTGCCCGGTCAGTTCCTACGAGTTACATTGGTCCCGTGGGAGGTGTTGGTGCCACCCACGAGGCCATTCGGGGGCTGTTTCGAGTTTTCACCCTCTAACGCCTTCTTTTTAAGCCTAAGTCTAGAAATATGCAAATACCCGTCGTACTCTCAAACCGGGAGACCCGCGGCTGCGCGGTCAGTTCCTACGAGTTACATTGGTCCCGTGGGAGGTGTTGGTTCCACCCACGTGGCCGTTCGGAGGCTGTTTCGAGTTTTCACCCTCTAACGCCATGTTTTTAACCCTAAGTCTAGAAATACGCAAATTAAAGTCGTGCTCTCAAACCGGGAGACCCGCGGCTGCGCGGTCAGTTCCTACGAGTTACATTCGTCCCGTGGGAGGTGTTGGTGCCACCTTCGGGGCGGTTCGGGGGCTGTTTCGAGTTTTCATCCTCTAACGCCAAGTTTTTAAGCCTAAGTCTAGAAATTTGCAAATTAGCGTCGTACTCTCAAATTGGGAGACCCGCGGCTGCGCGGTCAGTTCGTACGAGTTACATTGGTCCCGTGGGAGGTGTTGATTCCACCCACGAGGCCATTCGGGGGCTGTTTCAAGTTTTCACCCTCTAACGCCTTGTTTTTAAGCCTAAGTCTAGAAATATGCAAATTACCGTCGTACTCTCAAACCGGGAGACCCGCGGCTGTGCGGTCAGTTCCTACGAGTTATATTGGTCCCGTGGGATGTGTTGGTGCCACCCACGGGGCCGTTCGGTGGATGTTTCGAGTTTTCACCCTCTAACGCCATGCTTTTAAGCCGAAGTCTAGAAATATGCAAATTACCGTCGTACTCTCAAACCGGGAGACCCGCGGCTGCGCGGTCAGTTCCTACGAGTTACATTGGTCCCGTGGGAGGTGTTGGTGCCACCCACGGGTCCGTTCGGGGGCTGTTTCGAGTTTTCACCCTCTAACGCCAAATTTTTAAGCCCAAGTCTAGAAATATGCAAATTACCGTCGTACTCTCAAACTGGGAGACCCGCGGCTGCCCGGTCAGTTCCTACGAGTTACATTGGCCCCGTGGGAGGTGTTGGTGCCACCCACGAGGCCATTCGGGGGCTGTTTCGAGTTTTCACCCTCTAACGCCTTGTTTTTAAGCCTAAGTCTAGAAATATGCAAATTACCGTCGTACTCTCAAACCGGGAGACCCGCGGCTGCGCGCTCAGTTCCTACGAGTTACATTGGTCCCGTGGGAGGTGTTGGTGCCACCCACGGGGCCTTTCGGGGGCTGTTTCGAGTTTTCACCCTCTAACTCCAAGTGTTTAAGCCTAAGTCTAGAAATATGCAAATTACCGTCGTACTCTCAAACCGGGAGACCCGCGGCTGCGCGGTCCGTTCCTACGAGTTACATTGGTCCCGTGGGAGGTGTTCGTGCCACCCACGGGGCCGTTCGGGGTCTGTTTAGGGTTTTCACCCTCTAACGCCAAGTTTTTATGCCTAAGTCTAGGAATTTGCAAATTACCGTCGTACTCTCAAACCGGGAGACCCGCGGCTGCGCGGTCAGTTCCTACGAGTTACATTGGTACCGTGGGAGGTGTTCGTGTCACCCACGGGGCCGTTCGGGGACTGTTTCGAGTTTTCACCCTCTAACGCCATGTTTTTAAGCCGAAGTCTAGAAATATGCAAATTACCGTCGTACTCTCAAACCGGGAGACCCGCGGCTGCGCGGTCAGTTCCTACGAGTTACATTGGTCCCGTGGGAGGTGTTGGTGCCACCCACGAGGCCGTTCGGGGGTTGTTTCAAGTTTTCACCCTCTAACGCCAAGTTTTTAAGCCCAAGTCTAGAAATATGCAAATTACCGTCGTACTCTCAAACCGGGAGACCCGCGGCTGCGCGGTGAGTTCCTACGAGTTACATTGGTCCCGTGGGAGGTGTTGGTTCCACCCACGGGGCCGTTCGGGGGCTGTTTCGGGTTTTCACCCTCTAACGCCATGTTTTTAAGCCTAAGTCAAGAAATACGCAAATTACCGTCGTGCTCTCAAACCGGGAGACCCGCGGCTGCGCGGTCAGTTCCTACGAGTTACATTCGTCCCGTGGGAGGTGTTGGTGCCACCTACGGGGCCGTTCGGGGGCTGTTTCGAGTTTTCACCCTCTAACGCCATGTTTTTAAGCCTAAGTCTAGAAATACGCAAATTACCGTCGTGCTCTCAAACCGGGAGACCCGCGGCTGCGCGGTCAGTTCCTACGAGTTACATTCGTCCCGTGGGAGGTGTTGGTGCCACCTACGGGGCCGTTCGGGGGTTGTTTCGAGTTTTCATCCTCTAACGCCAAGTTTTTAAGACTAAGTCTAGAAATTTGCAAATTAGCGTCGTACTCTCAAATCGGGAGACCCGCGGCTGCGCGGTCAGTTCCTACGAGTTACATTGGTCCCGTGGGAGGTGTTGGTGCCACCCACGGGGCCGTTCGGAGGCTGTTTCGAGTTTTCACCCTCTAACGCCACGTTTTTAAGCCGAAGTCTAGAAATATGCAAATTACCGTCGTGCTCTCAAACCGGGAGACCCAGGGCTGCGCGGTCAGTTCCTACGAGTTACATTGGTCCCGTGGGAGGTGTTGGTGCCACCCACGGGGCCGTTCGGTGGATGTTTCGAGTTTTCACCCTCTAACGCCATGCTTTTAAGCCGAAGTCTAGAAATATGCAAATTACCGTCGTACTCTCAAACCGGGAGACCCGCGGCTGCGCGGTCAGTTCCTACGAGTTACATTGGTCCCGTGGGAGGTGTTGGTGCCACCCACGGGTCCGTTCGGGGGCTGTTTCGAGTTTTCACCCTCTAACGCCAAATTTTTAAGCCCAAGTCTAGAAATATGCAAATTACCGTCGTACTCTCAAACTGGGAGACCCGCGGCTGCCCGGTCAGTTCCTACGAGTTACATTGGCCCCGTGGGAGGTGTTGGTGCCACCCACGAGGCCATTCGGGGGCTGTTTCGAGTTTTCACCCTCTAACGCCTTGTTTTTAAGCCTAAGTCTAGAAATATGCAAATTACCGTCGTACTCTCAAACCGGGAGACCCGCGGCTGCGCGCTCAGTTCCTACGAGTTACATTGGTCCCGTGGGAGGTGTTGGTGCCACCCACGGGGCCTTTCGGGGGCTGTTTCGAGTTTTCACCCTCTAACTCCAAGTGTTTAAGCCTAAGTCTAGAAATATGCAAATTACCGTCGTACTCTCAAACCGGGAGACCCGCGGCTGCGCGGTCCGTTCCTACGAGTTACATTGGTCCCGTGGGAGGTGTTCGTGCCACCCACGGGGCCGTTCGGGGTCTGTTTAGGGTTTTCACCCTCTAACGCCAAGTTTTTATGCCTAAGTCTAGGAATTTGCAAATTACCGTCGTACTCTCAAACCGGGAGACCCGCGGCTGCGCGGTCAGTTCCTACGAGTTACATTGGTACCGTGGGAGGTGTTCGTGTCACCCACGGGGCCGTTCGGGGACTGTTTCGAGTTTTCACCCTCTAACGCCATGTTTTTAAGCCGAAGTCTAGAAATATGCAAATTACCGTCGTACTCTCAAACCGGGAGACCCGCGGCTGCGCGGTCAGTTCCTACGAGTTACATTGGTCCCGTGGGAGGTGTTGGTGCCACCCACGAGGCCGTTCGGGGGTTGTTTCAAGTTTTCACCCTCTAACGCCAAGTTTTTAAGCCCAAGTCTAGAAATATGCAAATTACCGTCGTACTCTCAAACCGGGAGACCCGCGGCTGCGCGGTGAGTTCCTACGAGTTACATTGGTCCCGTGGGAGGTGTTGGTTCCACCCACGGGGCCGTTCGGGGGCTGTTTCGGGTTTTCACCCTCTAACGCCATGTTTTTAAGCCTAAGTCAAGAAATACGCAAATTACCGTCGTGCTCTCAAACCGGGAGACCCGCGGCTGCGCGGTCAGTTCCTACGAGTTACATTCGTCCCGTGGGAGGTGTTGGTGCCACCTACGGGGCCGTTCGGGGGCTGTTTAGAGTTTTCACCCTCTAACGCCAAGTTTTTAAGCCTAAGTCTAGAAATTTGCAAATTAGCGTCGTACTCTCAAATCGGGAGACCCGCGGCTGCGCGGTTTGTTCCTATGAGTTACATTGGTCCCGTGGGAGGTGTTGGTGCCACCCACGGGGCCGTTCGGGGGCTGTTTCGAATTTTCACCCTCTAACGCCATGTTTTTAAGCCGAAGTCTAGAAATATGCAAATTACCGTCGTGCTCTCAAACCGGGAGACCCGCGGCTGCGCGGTTAGTTCCTACGAGTTACATTTGTCCCGTGGGAGGTGTTGGTGCCACCCACGGGGCTGTTCGGGGGCTGTTTCGAGTTTTCATCCTCTAACGCCAAATTTTTAAGCCTAAGTCTAGAAATTTGCAAATTACCGTCGTACTCTCAAACTGGGAGACCCGCGGCTGCCCGGTCAGTTCCTACGAGTTACATTGGTCCCGTGGGAGGTGTTGGTGCCACCCACGAGGCCATTCGGGGGCTGTTTCGAGTTTTCACACTCTAACGCCTTGTTTTTAAACCTAAGTCTAGAAATATGCAAATTACCGTCGTACTCTCAAACCGGGAGACCCGCGGCTGCGCGGTGAGTTCCTACGAGTTACATTGGTCCCGTAGGAGGTGTTGGTGCCACCCACGGGGCCGTTCGGTGGCTTTTTCGAGTTTTCACCCTCTAACGCCATGTTTTTAAGCCGAAGTTTAGAAATATGAAAATTACCGTCGTGCTCTCAAACCGGGAGACCCGGGGCGGCGCGGTCAGTTCCTACGAGTTACATTTGTCCCGTGGGAGGTGTTGGTGCCACCCACGGGGCCGTTCGGGGGCTGTTTCGAGTTTTCACCCTCTAACGCCATGTTTTTAAGCCCAAGTCTAGAAATATGCAAATTACCGTCGTACTCTCAAACTGGGAGACCCGCGGCTGCCCGGTCAGTTCCTACGAGTTACATTGGTCCCGTGGGAGATTTTGGTGCCACCCACGAGGCCATTCGGGGGCTGTTTCGAGTTTTCACCCTCTAACGCCTTGTTTTTAAGCCTAAGTCTAGAAATATGCAAATACCCGTCGTACTCTCAAACCGGGAGACCCGCGGCTGCGCGGTCAGTTCCTACGAGTTACATTGGTCCCGTGGGAGGTGTTGGTTCCACCCACGGGGCCGTTCGGGGGCTGTTTCGGGTTTTTACCCTCTAACGCCATGTTTTTAAGCCTAAGTCTAGAAATACGCAAATTACCGTCGTGCTCTCAAACCGGGAGACCCGCGGCTGCGCGGTCAGTTCCTACGAGTTACATTCGTCCCGTGGGAGGTGTTGGTGCCACCTTCGGGGCGGTTCGGGGGCTGTTTCGAGTTTTCATCCTCTAACGCCAAGTTTTTAAGCCTAAGTCTAGAAATTTGCAAATTAGCGTCGTACTCTCAAATTGGGAGACCCGCGGCTGCGCGGTCAGTTCGTACGAGTTACATTGGTCCCGTGGGAGGTGTTGATTCCACCCACGAGGCCATTCGGGGGCTGTTTCAAGTTTTCACCCTCTAACGCCTTGTTTTTAAGCCTAAGTCTAGAAATATGCAAATTACCGTCGTACTCTCAAACCGGGAGACCCGCGGCTGTGCGGTCAGTTCCTACGAGTTATATTGGTCCCGTGGGATGTGTTGGTGCCACCCACGGGGCCGTTCGGTGGATGTTTCGAGTTTTCACCCTCTAACGCCATGCTTTTAAGCCGAAGTCTAGAAATATGCAAATTACCGTCGTACTCTCAAACCGGGAGACCCGCGGCTGCGCGGTCAGTTCCTACGAGTTACATTGGTCCCGTGGGAGGTGTTGGTGCCACCCACGGGTCCGTTCGGGGGCTGTTTCGAGTTTTCACCCTCTAACGCCAAATTTTTAAGCCCAAGTCTAGAAATATGCAAATTACCGTCGTACTCTCAAACTGGGAGACCCGCGGCTGCCCGGTCAGTTCCTACGAGTTACATTGGCCCCGTGGGAGGTGTTGGTGCCACCCACGAGGCCATTCGGGGGCTGTTTCGAGTTTTCACCCTCTAACGCCTTGTTTTTAAGCCTAAGTCTAGAAATATGCAAATTACCGTCGTACTCTCAAACCGGGAGACCCGCGGCTGCGCGCTCAGTTCCTACGAGTTACATTGGTCCCGTGGGAGGTGTTGGTGCCACCCACGGGGCCTTTCGGGGGCTGTTTCGAGTTTTCACCCTCTAACTCCAAGTGTTTAAGCCTAAGTCTAGAAATATGCAAATTACCGTCGTACTCTCAAACCGGGAGACCCGCGGCTGCGCGGTCCGTTCCTACGAGTTACATTGGTCCCGTGGGAGGTGTTCGTGCCACCCACGGGGCCGTTCGGGGTCTGTTTAGGGTTTTCACCCTCTAACGCCAAGTTTTTATGCCTAAGTCTAGGAATTTGCAAATTACCGTCGTACTCTCAAACCGGGAGACCCGCGGCTGCGCGGTCAGTTCCTACGAGTTACATTGGTACCGTGGGAGGTGTTCGTGTCACCCACGGGGCCGTTCGGGGACTGTTTCGAGTTTTCACCCTCTAACGCCATGTTTTTAAGCCGAAGTCTAGAAATATGCAAATTACCGTCGTACTCTCAAACCGGGAGACCCGCGGCTGCGCGGTCAGTTCCTACGAGTTACATTGGTCCCGTGGGAGGTGTTGGTGCCACCCACGAGGCCGTTCGGGGGTTGTTTCAAGTTTTCACCCTCTAACGCCAAGTTTTTAAGCCCAAGTCTAGAAATATGCAAATTACCGTCGTACTCTCAAACCGGGAGACCCGCGGCTGCGCGGTGAGTTCCTACGAGTTACATTGGTCCCGTGGGAGGTGTTGGTTCCACCCACGGGGCCGTTCGGGGGCTGTTTCGGGTTTTCACCCTCTAACGCCATGTTTTTAAGCCTAAGTCAAGAAATACGCAAATTACCGTCGTGCTCTCAAACCGGGAGACCCGCGGCTGCGCGGTCAGTTCCTACGAGTTACATTCGTCCCGTGGGAGGTGTTGGTGCCACCTACGGGGCCGTTCGGGGGCTGTTTCGAGTTTTCACCCTCTAACGCCATGTTTTTAAGCCTAAGTCTAGAAATACGCAAATTACCGTCGTGCTCTCAAACCGGGAGACCCGCGGCTGCGCGGTCAGTTCCTACGAGTTACATTCGTCCCGTGGGAGGTGTTGGTGCCACCTACGGGGCCGTTCGGGGGTTGTTTCGAGTTTTCATCCTCTAACGCCAAGTTTTTAAGACTAAGTCTAGAAATTTGCAAATTAGCGTCGTACTCTCAAATCGGGAGACCCGCGGCTGCGCGGTCAGTTCCTACGAGTTACATTGGTCCCGTGGGAGGTGTTGGTGCCACCCACGGGGCCGTTCGGAGGCTGTTTCGAGTTTTCACCCTCTAACGCCACGTTTTTAAGCCGAAGTCTAGAAATATGCAAATTACCGTCGTGCTCTCAAACCGGGAGACCCAGGGCTGCGCGGTCAGTTCCTACGAGTTACATTGGTCCCGTGGGAGGTGTTGGTGCCACCCACGGGGCCGTTCGGTGGATGTTTCGAGTTTTCACCCTCTAACGCCATGCTTTTAAGCCGAAGTCTAGAAATATGCAAATTACCGTCGTACTCTCAAACCGGGAGACCCGCGGCTGCGCGGTCAGTTCCTACGAGTTACATTGGTCCCGTGGGAGGTGTTGGTGCCACCCACGGGTCCGTTCGGGGGCTGTTTCGAGTTTTCACCCTCTAACGCCAAATTTTTAAGCCCAAGTCTAGAAATATGCAAATTACCGTCGTACTCTCAAACTGGGAGACCCGCGGCTGCCCGGTCAGTTCCTACGAGTTACATTGGCCCCGTGGGAGGTGTTGGTGCCACCCACGAGGCCATTCGGGGGCTGTTTCGAGTTTTCACCCTCTAACGCCTTGTTTTTAAGCCTAAGTCTAGAAATATGCAAATTACCGTCGTACTCTCAAACCGGGAGACCCGCGGCTGCGCGCTCAGTTCCTACGAGTTACATTGGTCCCGTGGGAGGTGTTGGTGCCACCCACGGGGCCTTTCGGGGGCTGTTTCGAGTTTTCACCCTCTAACTCCAAGTGTTTAAGCCTAAGTCTAGAAATATGCAAATTACCGTCGTACTCTCAAACCGGGAGACCCGCGGCTGCGCGGTCCGTTCCTACGAGTTACATTGGTCCCGTGGGAGGTGTTCGTGCCACCCACGGGGCCGTTCGGGGTCTGTTTAGGGTTTTCACCCTCTAACGCCAAGTTTTTATGCCTAAGTCTAGGAATTTGCAAATTACCGTCGTACTCTCAAACCGGGAGACCCGCGGCTGCGCGGTCAGTTCCTACGAGTTACATTGGTACCGTGGGAGGTGTTCGTGTCACCCACGGGGCCGTTCGGGGACTGTTTCGAGTTTTCACCCTCTAACGCCATGTTTTTAAGCCGAAGTCTAGAAATATGCAAATTACCGTCGTACTCTCAAACCGGGAGACCCGCGGCTGCGCGGTCAGTTCCTACGAGTTACATTGGTCCCGTGGGAGGTGTTGGTGCCACCCACGAGGCCGTTCGGGGGTTGTTTCAAGTTTTCACCCTCTAACGCCAAGTTTTTAAGCCCAAGTCTAGAAATATGCAAATTACCGTCGTACTCTCAAACCGGGAGACCCGCGGCTGCGCGGTGAGTTCCTACGAGTTACATTGGTCCCGTGGGAGGTGTTGGTTCCACCCACGGGGCCGTTCGGGGGCTGTTTCGGGTTTTCACCCTCTAACGCCATGTTTTTAAGCCTAAGTCAAGAAATACGCAAATTACCGTCGTGCTCTCAAACCGGGAGACCCGCGGCTGCGCGGTCAGTTCCTACGAGTTACATTCGTCCCGTGGGAGGTGTTGGTGCCACCTACGGGGCCGTTCGGGGGCTGTTTAGAGTTTTCACCCTCTAACGCCAAGTTTTTAAGCCTAAGTCTAGAAATTTGCAAATTAGCGTCGTACTCTCAAATCGGGAGACCCGCGGCTGCGCGGTTTGTTCCTATGAGTTACATTGGTCCCGTGGGAGGTGTTGGTGCCACCCACGGGGCCGTTCGGGGGCTGTTTCGAATTTTCACCCTCTAACGCCATGTTTTTAAGCCGAAGTCTAGAAATATGCAAATTACCGTCGTGCTCTCAAACCGGGAGACCCGCGGCTGCGCGGTTAGTTCCTACGAGTTACATTTGTCCCGTGGGAGGTGTTGGTGCCACCCACGGGGCTGTTCGGGGGCTGTTTCGAGTTTTCATCCTCTAACGCCAAATTTTTAAGCCTAAGTCTAGAAATTTGCAAATTACCGTCGTACTCTCAAACTGGGAGACCCGCGGCTGCCCGGTCAGTTCCTACGAGTTACATTGGTCCCGTGGGAGGTGTTGGTGCCACCCACGAGGCCATTCGGGGGCTGTTTCGAGTTTTCACACTCTAACGCCTTGTTTTTAAACCTAAGTCTAGAAATATGCAAATTACCGTCGTACTCTCAAACCGGGAGACCCGCGGCTGCGCGGTGAGTTCCTACGAGTTACATTGGTCCCGTAGGAGGTGTTGGTGCCACCCACGGGGCCGTTCGGTGGCTTTTTCGAGTTTTCACCCTCTAACGCCATGTTTTTAAGCCGAAGTTTAGAAATATGAAAATTACCGTCGTGCTCTCAAACCGGGAGACCCGGGGCGGCGCGGTCAGTTCCTACGAGTTACATTTGTCCCGTGGGAGGTGTTGGTGCCACCCACGGGGCCGTTCGGGGGCTGTTTCGAGTTTTCACCCTCTAACGCCATGTTTTTAAGCCCAAGTCTAGAAATATGCAAATTACCGTCGTACTCTCAAACTGGGAGACCCGCGGCTGCCCGGTCAGTTCCTACGAGTTACATTGGTCCCGTGGGAGATTTTGGTGCCACCCACGAGGCCATTCGGGGGCTGTTTCGAGTTTTCACCCTCTAACGCCTTGTTTTTAAGCCTAAGTCTAGAAATATGCAAATACCCGTCGTACTCTCAAACCGGGAGACCCGCGGCTGCGCGGTCAGTTCCTACGAGTTACATTGGTCCCGTGGGAGGTGTTGGTTCCACCCACGGGGCCGTTCGGGGGCTGTTTCGGGTTTTTACCCTCTAACGCCATGTTTTTAAGCCTAAGTCTAGAAATACGCAAATTACCGTCGTGCTCTCAAACCGGGAGACCCGCGGCTGCGCGGTCAGTTCCTACGAGTTACATTCGTCCCGTGGGAGGTGTTGGTGCCACCTTCGGGGCGGTTCGGGGGCTGTTTCGAGTTTTCATCCTCTAACGCCAAGTTTTTAAGCCTAAGTCTAGAAATTTGCAAATTAGCGTCGTACTCTCAAATTGGGAGACCCGCGGCTGCGCGGTCAGTTCGTACGAGTTACATTGGTCCCGTGGGAGGTGTTGATTCCACCCACGAGGCCATTCGGGGGCTGTTTCAAGTTTTCACCCTCTAACGCCTTGTTTTTAAGCCTAAGTCTAGAAATATGCAAATTACCGTCGTACTCTCAAACCGGGAGACCCGCGGCTGTGCGGTCAGTTCCTACGAGTTATATTGGTCCCGTGGGATGTGTTGGTGCCACCCACGGGGCCGTTCGGTGGATGTTTCGAGTTTTCACCCTCTAACGCCATGCTTTTAAGCCGAAGTCTAGAAATATGCAAATTACCGTCGTACTCTCAAACCGGGAGACCCGCGGCTGCGCGGTCAGTTCCTACGAGTTACATTGGTCCCGTGGGAGGTGTTGGTGCCACCCACGGGTCCGTTCGGGGGCTGTTTCGAGTTTTCACCCTCTAACGCCAAATTTTTAAGCCCAAGTCTAGAAATATGCAAATTACCGTCGTACTCTCAAACTGGGAGACCCGCGGCTGCCCGGTCAGTTCCTACGAGTTACATTGGCCCCGTGGGAGGTGTTGGTGCCACCCACGAGGCCATTCGGGGGCTGTTTCGAGTTTTCACCCTCTAACGCCTTGTTTTTAAGCCTAAGTCTAGAAATATGCAAATTACCGTCGTACTCTCAAACCGGGAGACCCGCGGCTGCGCGCTCAGTTCCTACGAGTTACATTGGTCCCGTGGGAGGTGTTGGTGCCACCCACGGGGCCTTTCGGGGGCTGTTTCGAGTTTTCACCCTCTAACTCCAAGTGTTTAAGCCTAAGTCTAGAAATATGCAAATTACCGTCGTACTCTCAAACCGGGAGACCCGCGGCTGCGCGGTCCGTTCCTACGAGTTACATTGGTCCCGTGGGAGGTGTTCGTGCCACCCACGGGGCCGTTCGGGGTCTGTTTAGGGTTTTCACCCTCTAACGCCAAGTTTTTATGCCTAAGTCTAGGAATTTGCAAATTACCGTCGTACTCTCAAACCGGGAGACCCGCGGCTGCGCGGTCAGTTCCTACGAGTTACATTGGTACCGTGGGAGGTGTTCGTGTCACCCACGGGGCCGTTCGGGGACTGTTTCGAGTTTTCACCCTCTAACGCCATGTTTTTAAGCCGAAGTCTAGAAATATGCAAATTACCGTCGTACTCTCAAACCGGGAGACCCGCGGCTGCGCGGTCAGTTCCTACGAGTTACATTGGTCCCGTGGGAGGTGTTGGTGCCACCCACGAGGCCGTTCGGGGGTTGTTTCAAGTTTTCACCCTCTAACGCCAAGTTTTTAAGCCCAAGTCTAGAAATATGCAAATTACCGTCGTACTCTCAAACCGGGAGACCCGCGGCTGCGCGGTGAGTTCCTACGAGTTACATTGGTCCCGTGGGAGGTGTTGGTTCCACCCACGGGGCCGTTCGGGGGCTGTTTCGGGTTTTCACCCTCTAACGCCATGTTTTTAAGCCTAAGTCAAGAAATACGCAAATTACCGTCGTGCTCTCAAACCGGGAGACCCGCGGCTGCGCGGTCAGTTCCTACGAGTTACATTCGTCCCGTGGGAGGTGTTGGTGCCACCTACGGGGCCGTTCGGGGGCTGTTTCGAGTTTTCACCCTCTAACGCCATGTTTTTAAGCCTAAGTCTAGAAATACGCAAATTACCGTCGTGCTCTCAAACCGGGAGACCCGCGGCTGCGCGGTCAGTTCCTACGAGTTACATTCGTCCCGTGGGAGGTGTTGGTGCCACCTACGGGGCCGTTCGGGGGTTGTTTCGAGTTTTCATCCTCTAACGCCAAGTTTTTAAGACTAAGTCTAGAAATTTGCAAATTAGCGTCGTACTCTCAAATCGGGAGACCCGCGGCTGCGCGGTCAGTTCCTACGAGTTACATTGGTCCCGTGGGAGGTGTTGGTGCCACCCACGGGGCCGTTCGGAGGCTGTTTCGAGTTTTCACCCTCTAACGCCACGTTTTTAAGCCGAAGTCTAGAAATATGCAAATTACCGTCGTGCTCTCAAACCGGGAGACCCAGGGCTGCGCGGTCAGTTCCTACGAGTTACATTGGTCCCGTGGGAGGTGTTGGTGCCACCCACGGGGCCGTTCGGTGGATGTTTCGAGTTTTCACCCTCTAACGCCATGCTTTTAAGCCGAAGTCTAGAAATATGCAAATTACCGTCGTACTCTCAAACCGGGAGACCCGCGGCTGCGCGGTCAGTTCCTACGAGTTACATTGGTCCCGTGGGAGGTGTTGGTGCCACCCACGGGTCCGTTCGGGGGCTGTTTCGAGTTTTCACCCTCTAACGCCAAATTTTTAAGCCCAAGTCTAGAAATATGCAAATTACCGTCGTACTCTCAAACTGGGAGACCCGCGGCTGCCCGGTCAGTTCCTACGAGTTACATTGGCCCCGTGGGAGGTGTTGGTGCCACCCACGAGGCCATTCGGGGGCTGTTTCGAGTTTTCACCCTCTAACGCCTTGTTTTTAAGCCTAAGTCTAGAAATATGCAAATTACCGTCGTACTCTCAAACCGGGAGACCCGCGGCTGCGCGCTCAGTTCCTACGAGTTACATTGGTCCCGTGGGAGGTGTTGGTGCCACCCACGGGGCCTTTCGGGGGCTGTTTCGAGTTTTCACCCTCTAACTCCAAGTGTTTAAGCCTAAGTCTAGAAATATGCAAATTACCGTCGTACTCTCAAACCGGGAGACCCGCGGCTGCGCGGTCCGTTCCTACGAGTTACATTGGTCCCGTGGGAGGTGTTCGTGCCACCCACGGGGCCGTTCGGGGTCTGTTTAGGGTTTTCACCCTCTAACGCCAAGTTTTTATGCCTAAGTCTAGGAATTTGCAAATTACCGTCGTACTCTCAAACCGGGAGACCCGCGGCTGCGCGGTCAGTTCCTACGAGTTACATTGGTACCGTGGGAGGTGTTCGTGTCACCCACGGGGCCGTTCGGGGACTGTTTCGAGTTTTCACCCTCTAACGCCATGTTTTTAAGCCGAAGTCTAGAAATATGCAAATTACCGTCGTACTCTCAAACCGGGAGACCCGCGGCTGCGCGGTCAGTTCCTACGAGTTACATTGGTCCCGTGGGAGGTGTTGGTGCCACCCACGAGGCCGTTCGGGGGTTGTTTCAAGTTTTCACCCTCTAACGCCAAGTTTTTAAGCCCAAGTCTAGAAATATGCAAATTACCGTCGTACTCTCAAACCGGGAGACCCGCGGCTGCGCGGTGAGTTCCTACGAGTTACATTGGTCCCGTGGGAGGTGTTGGTTCCACCCACGGGGCCGTTCGGGGGCTGTTTCGGGTTTTCACCCTCTAACGCCATGTTTTTAAGCCTAAGTCAAGAAATACGCAAATTACCGTCGTGCTCTCAAACCGGGAGACCCGCGGCTGCGCGGTCAGTTCCTACGAGTTACATTCGTCCCGTGGGAGGTGTTGGTGCCACCTACGGGGCCGTTCGGGGGCTGTTTAGAGTTTTCACCCTCTAACGCCAAGTTTTTAAGCCTAAGTCTAGAAATTTGCAAATTAGCGTCGTACTCTCAAATCGGGAGACCCGCGGCTGCGCGGTTTGTTCCTATGAGTTACATTGGTCCCGTGGGAGGTGTTGGTGCCACCCACGGGGCCGTTCGGGGGCTGTTTCGAATTTTCACCCTCTAACGCCATGTTTTTAAGCCGAAGTCTAGAAATATGCAAATTACCGTCGTGCTCTCAAACCGGGAGACCCGCGGCTGCGCGGTTAGTTCCTACGAGTTACATTTGTCCCGTGGGAGGTGTTGGTGCCACCCACGGGGCTGTTCGGGGGCTGTTTCGAGTTTTCATCCTCTAACGCCAAATTTTTAAGCCTAAGTCTAGAAATTTGCAAATTACCGTCGTACTCTCAAACTGGGAGACCCGCGGCTGCCCGGTCAGTTCCTACGAGTTACATTGGTCCCGTGGGAGGTGTTGGTGCCACCCACGAGGCCATTCGGGGGCTGTTTCGAGTTTTCACACTCTAACGCCTTGTTTTTAAACCTAAGTCTAGAAATATGCAAATTACCGTCGTACTCTCAAACCGGGAGACCCGCGGCTGCGCGGTGAGTTCCTACGAGTTACATTGGTCCCGTAGGAGGTGTTGGTGCCACCCACGGGGCCGTTCGGTGGCTTTTTCGAGTTTTCACCCTCTAACGCCATGTTTTTAAGCCGAAGTTTAGAAATATGAAAATTACCGTCGTGCTCTCAAACCGGGAGACCCGGGGCGGCGCGGTCAGTTCCTACGAGTTACATTTGTCCCGTGGGAGGTGTTGGTGCCACCCACGGGGCCGTTCGGGGGCTGTTTCGAGTTTTCACCCTCTAACGCCATGTTTTTAAGCCCAAGTCTAGAAATATGCAAATTACCGTCGTACTCTCAAACTGGGAGACCCGCGGCTGCCCGGTCAGTTCCTACGAGTTACATTGGTCCCGTGGGAGATTTTGGTGCCACCCACGAGGCCATTCGGGGGCTGTTTCGAGTTTTCACCCTCTAACGCCTTGTTTTTAAGCCTAAGTCTAGAAATATGCAAATACCCGTCGTACTCTCAAACCGGGAGACCCGCGGCTGCGCGGTCAGTTCCTACGAGTTACATTGGTCCCGTGGGAGGTGTTGGTTCCACCCACGGGGCCGTTCGGGGGCTGTTTCGGGTTTTTACCCTCTAACGCCATGTTTTTAAGCCTAAGTCTAGAAATACGCAAATTACCGTCGTGCTCTCAAACCGGGAGACCCGCGGCTGCGCGGTCAGTTCCTACGAGTTACATTCGTCCCGTGGGAGGTGTTGGTGCCACCTTCGGGGCCGTTCGGGGGCTGTTTCGAGTTTTCATCCTCTAACGCCAAGTTTTTAAGCCTAAGTCTAGAAATTTGCAAATTAGCGTCGTACTCTCAAATTGGGAGACCCGCGGCTGCGCGGTCAGTTCCTACGAGTTACATTGGTCCCGTGGGAGGTGTTGATGCCACCCACGAGGCCATTCGGGGGCTGTTTCAAGTTTTCACCCTCTAACGCCTTGTTTTTAAGCCTAAGTCTAGAAATATGCAAATTACCGTCGTACTCTCAAGCCGGGAAACCCGCGGATGCGCGGTGAGTTCCTACGAGTTACATTGGTCCCGTGGGAGGTGTTGGTGCCACCCACGGGGCCGTTCGGTGGCTTTTTCGAGTTTTCACCCTCTAACGCCAAATTTTTAAGCCCAAGTCTAGAAATATGCAAATTACCGTCGTACTCTCAAACTGGGAGACCCGCGGCTGCCCGGTCAGTTCCTACGAGTAACATTGGTCCCGTGGGAGGTGTTGGTGCCACCCACGAGGCCATTCGGGGGCTGTTTCGAGTTTTCACCCTCTAACGCCTTGTTTTTAAGCCTAAGTCTAGAAATATGCAAATTACCGTCGTACTCTCAAACCGGGAGACCCGCAGCTGCGCGGTGAGTTCCTACGAGTTACATTGGTCCCGTGGGAGGTGTTGGTGCCACCCACGGGGCCGTTCGGTGGCTTTTTCGAGTTTTCACCCTCTAACGCCAAATTTTTAAGCCCAAGTCTAGAAATATGCAAATTACCGTCGTACTCTCAAACTGGGAGACCCGCGGCTGCCCGGTCAGTTCCTACGAGTAACATTGGTCCCGTGGGAGGTGTTGGTGCCACCCACGAGGCCATTCGGGGGCTGTTTCGGGTTTTCACCCTCTAACGCCATGTTTTTAAGCCTAAGTCAAGAAATACGCAAATTACCGTCGTGCTCTCAAACCGGGAGACCCGCGGCTGCGCGGTCAGTTCCTACGAGTTACATTCGTCCCGTGGGAGGTGTTGGTGCCATCTACGGGGCCGTTCGGGGGCTGTTTCGAGTTTTCATCCTCTAACGCCAAGTTTTTAAGCCTAAGTCTAGAAATTTGCAAATTAGCGTCGTACTCTCAAATCGGGAGACCCGCGGCTGCGCGGTCAGTTCCTACGAGTTACATTGGTCCCGTGGGAGGTGTTGGTGCCACCCATGGGGCCGTTCGGAGGCTGTTTCGAGTTTTCACCCTCTAACGCCATGTTTTTAAGCAGAAGTCTTGAAATATGCAAATTACCGTCGTGCTCTCAAACCGGGAGACCCAGGGCTGCGCGGTCAGTTCCTACGAGTTACATTGGTCCCGTGGGAGGTGTTGGTGCCACCCACGGGGCCGTTCGGTGGCTTTTTCGAGTTTTCACCCTCTAACGCCATGTTTTTAAGCCGAAGTCTAGAAATATGCAAATTACCGTCGTGCTCTCAAACCGGGAGACCCGGGGCGGCGCGGTCAGTTCCTAC
Organism: Sambucus nigra; assembly: GCA_949130495.1. NCBI lineage: Eukaryota > Viridiplantae > Streptophyta > Magnoliopsida > Dipsacales > Adoxaceae > Sambucus > Sambucus nigra. The sequence continues at coordinate 507,749,731 of OX422221.1, read as the reverse complement.
GAGTTACATTTGTCCCGTGGAAGGTGTTGGTGCCACCCACGGGGCCGTTCGGGGGCTGTTTCGTGTTTTCACCCTCTAACGCCATGTTTTTAAGCCTAAGTCTAGAAATATGCAAATTACCGTCGTGCTCTCAAACTGGGAGACCCGCGGCTGCCCGGTCAGTTCCTACGAGTTACATTGGTCCCGTGGGAGGTGTTGGTGCCACCTACGGGGCCATTCGGGGGTTGTTTCGAGTTTTCACCCTCTAACGCCTTGTTTTTAAGCCTAAGTCTAGAAATATGCAAATTACCGTCGTGCTCTCAAACCGGGAGACCCGCGGCTGCGCGGTCAGTTCCTACGAGTTACATTGGTCCCGTGGGAGGTGTTGGTGCCACCCACGGGGCCGTTCGGAGGCTGTTTCGAGTTTTCACCCTCTAACGCCACGTTTTTAAGCCGAAGTCTAGAAATATGCAAATTACCGTCGTGCTCTCAAACCGGGAGACCCAGGGCTGCGCGGTCAGTTCCTACGAGTTACATTGGTCCCGTGGGAGGTGTTGGTGCCACCCACGGGGCCGTTCGGTGGATGTTTCGAGTTTTCACCCTCTAACGCCATGCTTTTAAGCCGAAGTCTAGAAATATGCAAATTACCGTCGTACTCTCAAACCGGGAGACCCGCGGCTGCGCGGTCAGTTCCTACGAGTTACATTGGTCCCGTGGGAGGTGTTGGTGCCACCCACGGGTCCGTTCGGGGGCTGTTTCGAGTTTTCACCCTCTAACGCCAAATTTTTAAGCCCAAGTCTAGAAATATGCAAATTACCGTCGTACTCTCAAACTGGGAGACCCGCGGCTGCCCGGTCAGTTCCTACGAGTTACATTGGCCCCGTGGGAGGTGTTGGTGCCACCCACGAGGCCATTCGGGGGCTGTTTCGAGTTTTCACCCTCTAACGCCTTGTTTTTAAGCCTAAGTCTAGAAATATGCAAATTACCGTCGTACTCTCAAACCGGGAGACCCGCGGCTGCGCGCTCAGTTCCTACGAGTTACATTGGTCCCGTGGGAGGTGTTGGTGCCACCCACGGGGCCTTTCGGGGGCTGTTTCGAGTTTTCACCCTCTAACTCCAAGTGTTTAAGCCTAAGTCTAGAAATATGCAAATTACCGTCGTACTCTCAAACCGGGAGACCCGCGGCTGCGCGGTCCGTTCCTACGAGTTACATTGGTCCCGTGGGAGGTGTTCGTGCCACCCACGGGGCCGTTCGGGGTCTGTTTAGGGTTTTCACCCTCTAACGCCAAGTTTTTATGCCTAAGTCTAGGAATTTGCAAATTACCGTCGTACTCTCAAACCGGGAGACCCGCGGCTGCGCGGTCAGTTCCTACGAGTTACATTGGTACCGTGGGAGGTGTTCGTGTCACCCACGGGGCCGTTCGGGGACTGTTTCGAGTTTTCACCCTCTAACGCCATGTTTTTAAGCCGAAGTCTAGAAATATGCAAATTACCGTCGTACTCTCAAACCGGGAGACCCGCGGCTGCGCGGTCAGTTCCTACGAGTTACATTGGTCCCGTGGGAGGTGTTGGTGCCACCCACGAGGCCGTTCGGGGGTTGTTTCAAGTTTTCACCCTCTAACGCCAAGTTTTTAAGCCCAAGTCTAGAAATATGCAAATTACCGTCGTACTCTCAAACCGGGAGACCCGCGGCTGCGCGGTGAGTTCCTACGAGTTACATTGGTCCCGTGGGAGGTGTTGGTTCCACCCACGGGGCCGTTCGGGGGCTGTTTCGGGTTTTCACCCTCTAACGCCATGTTTTTAAGCCTAAGTCAAGAAATACGCAAATTACCGTCGTGCTCTCAAACCGGGAGACCCGCGGCTGCGCGGTCAGTTCCTACGAGTTACATTCGTCCCGTGGGAGGTGTTGGTGCCACCTACGGGGCCGTTCGGGGGCTGTTTAGAGTTTTCACCCTCTAACGCCAAGTTTTTAAGCCTAAGTCTAGAAATTTGCAAATTAGCGTCGTACTCTCAAATCGGGAGACCCGCGGCTGCGCGGTTTGTTCCTATGAGTTACATTGGTCCCGTGGGAGGTGTTGGTGCCACCCACGGGGCCGTTCGGGGGCTGTTTCGAATTTTCACCCTCTAACGCCATGTTTTTAAGCCGAAGTCTAGAAATATGCAAATTACCGTCGTGCTCTCAAACCGGGAGACCCGCGGCTGCGCGGTTAGTTCCTACGAGTTACATTTGTCCCGTGGGAGGTGTTGGTGCCACCCACGGGGCTGTTCGGGGGCTGTTTCGAGTTTTCATCCTCTAACGCCAAATTTTTAAGCCTAAGTCTAGAAATTTGCAAATTACCGTCGTACTCTCAAACTGGGAGACCCGCGGCTGCCCGGTCAGTTCCTACGAGTTACATTGGTCCCGTGGGAGGTGTTGGTGCCACCCACGAGGCCATTCGGGGGCTGTTTCGAGTTTTCACACTCTAACGCCTTGTTTTTAAGCCTAAGTCTAGAAATATGCAAATTACCGTCGTACTCTCAAACCGGGAGACCCGCGGCTGCGCGGTGAGTTCCTACGAGTTACATTGGTCCCGTAGGAGGTGTTGGTGCCACCCACGGGGCCGTTCGGTGGCTTTTTCGAGTTTTCACCCTCTAACGCCATGTTTTTAAGCCGAAGTTTAGAAATATGCAAATTACCGTCGTGCTCTCAAACCGGGAGACCCGGGGCGGCGCGGTCAGTTCCTACGAGTTACATTTGTCCCGTGGGAGGTGTTGGTGCCACCCACGGGGCCGTTCGGGGGCTGTTTCGAGTTTTCACCCTCTAACGCCATGTTTTTAAGCCCAAGTCTAGAAATATGCAAATTACCGTCGTACTCTCAAACTGGGAGACCCGCGGCTGCCCGGTCAGTTCCTACGAGTTACATTGGTCCCGTGGGAGATTTTGGTGCCACCCACGAGGCCATTCGGGGGCTGTTTCGAGTTTTCACCCTCTAACGCCTTGTTTTTAAGCCTAAGTCTAGAAATATGCAAATACCCGTCGTACTCTCAAACCGGGAGACCCGCGGCTGCGCGGTCAGTTCCTACGAGTTACATTGGTCCCGTGGGAGGTGTTGGTTCCACCCACGGGGCCGTTCGGGGGCTGTTTCGGGTTTTTACCCTCTAACGCCATGTTTTTAAGCCTAAGTCTAGAAATACGCAAATTACCGTCGTGCTCTCAAACCGGGAGACCCGCGGCTGCGCGGTCAGTTCCTACGAGTTACATTCGTCCCGTGGGAGGTGTTGGTGCCACCTTCGGGGCCGTTCGGGGGCTGTTTCGAGTTTTCATCCTCTAACGCCAAGTTTTTAAGCCTAAGTCTAGAAATTTGCAAATTAGCGTCGTACTCTCAAATTGGGAGACCCGCGGCTGCGCGGTCAGTTCCTACGAGTTACATTGGTCCCGTGGGAGGTGTTGATGCCACCCACGAGGCCATTCGGGGGCTGTTTCAAGTTTTCACCCTCTAACGCCTTGTTTTTAAGCCTAAGTCTAGAAATATGCAAATTACCGTCGTACTCTCAAGCCGGGAAACCCGCGGATGCGCGGTGAGTTCCTACGAGTTACATTGGTCCCGTGGGAGGTGTTGGTGCCACCCACGGGGCCGTTCGGTGGCTTTTTCGAGTTTTCACCCTCTAACGCCAAATTTTTAAGCCCAAGTCTAGAAATATGCAAATTACCGTCGTACTCTCAAACTGGGAGACCCGCGGCTGCCCGGTCAGTTCCTACGAGTAACATTGGTCCCGTGGGAGGTGTTGGTGCCACCCACGAGGCCATTCGGGGGCTGTTTCGAGTTTTCACCCTCTAACGCCTTGTTTTTAAGCCTAAGTCTAGAAATATGCAAATTACCGTCGTACTCTCAAACCGGGAGACCCGCAGCTGCGCGGTGAGTTCCTACGAGTTACATTGGTCCCGTGGGAGGTGTTGGTGCCACCCACGGGGCCGTTCGGTGGCTTTTTCGAGTTTTCACCCTCTAACGCCAAATTTTTAAGCCCAAGTCTAGAAATATGCAAATTACCGTCGTACTCTCAAACTGGGAGACCCGCGGCTGCCCGGTCAGTTCCTACGAGTAACATTGGTCCCGTGGGAGGTGTTGGTGCCACCCACGAGGCCATTCGGGGGCTGTTTCGGGTTTTCACCCTCTAACGCCATGTTTTTAAGCCTAAGTCAAGAAATACGCAAATTACCGTCGTGCTCTCAAACCGGGAGACCCGCGGCTGCGCGGTCAGTTCCTACGAGTTACATTCGTCCCGTGGGAGGTGTTGGTGCCATCTACGGGGCCGTTCGGGGGCTGTTTCGAGTTTTCATCCTCTAACGCCAAGTTTTTAAGCCTAAGTCTAGAAATTTGCAAATTAGCGTCGTACTCTCAAATCGGGAGACCCGCGGCTGCGCGGTCAGTTCCTACGAGTTACATTGGTCCCGTGGGAGGTGTTGGTGCCACCCATGGGGCCGTTCGGAGGCTGTTTCGAGTTTTCACCCTCTAACGCCATGTTTTTAAGCAGAAGTCTTGAAATATGCAAATTACCGTCGTGCTCTCAAACCGGGAGACCCAGGGCTGCGCGGTCAGTTCCTACGAGTTACATTGGTCCCGTGGGAGGTGTTGGTGCCACCCACGGGGCCGTTCGGTGGCTTTTTCGAGTTTTCACCCTCTAACGCCATGTTTTTAAGCCGAAGTCTAGAAATATGCAAATTACCGTCGTGCTCTCAAACCGGGAGACCCGGGGCGGCGCGGTCAGTTCCTACGAGTTACATTTGTCCCGTGGAAGGTGTTGGTGCCACCCACGGGGCCGTTCGGGGGCTGTTTCGTGTTTTCACCCTCTAACGCCATGTTTTTAAGCCTAAGTCTAGAAATATGCAAATTACCGTCGTGCTCTCAAACTGGGAGACCCGCGGCTGCCCGGTCAGTTCCTACGAGTTACATTGGTCCCGTGGGAGGTGTTGGTGCCACCCACGAGGCCATTCGGGGGTTGTTTCGAGTTTTCACCCTCTAACGCCTTGTTTTTAAGCCTAAGTCTAGAAATATGCAAATTACCGTCGTGCTCTCAAACCGGGAGACCCGCGGCTGCGCGGTCAGTTCCTACGAGTTACATTGGTCCCGTGGGAGGTGTTGGTTCCACCCACGGGGCCGTTCGGGGGCTGTTTCGAGTTTTCACCCTCTAACGCCATGTTTTTAAGCCTAAGTCTAGAAATACGCAAATTACCGTCGTGCTCTCAAACCGGGAGACCCGCGGCTGCGCGGTTAGTTCCTACGAGTTACATTCGTCCCGTGGGAGGTGTTGGTGCCACCTACGGGGCCGTTCGGGGGCTGTTTCGAGTTTTCATCCTCTAACGCCAAGTTTTTAAGCCTAAGTCTAGAAATTTGCAAATTAGCGTCGTACTCTCAAATCGGGAGACCCGCGGCTGCGCGGTCAGTTCCTAAGATTTACATTCGTCCCGTGGGAGGTGTTGGTGCCACCCACGTTGCCGTTCGGAGGCCGTTTCGAGTTTTCACCCTCTAACGCCATGTTTTTAAGCCGAAGTCTTGAAATATGCAAATTACCGTCGTGCTCTCAAACCGGGAGACCCAGGGCTGCGCGGTCAGTTCCTACGAGTTACATTGGTCCCGTGGGAGGTGTTGGTGCCACCCACGGGGCCGTTCGGTGGATGTTTCGAGTTTTCACCCTCTAACGCCATGCTTTTAAGCCGAAGTCTAGAAATATTAAAATTACCGTCGTACTCTCAAACCGGGAGACCCGCGGCTGCGCGGTCAGTTCCTACGAGTTACATTGGTCCCGTGGGAGGTGTTGGTGCCACCCACCGGTCCGTTCGGGGGCTGTTTCGAGTTTTCACCCTCTAACGCCAAATTTTTAAGCCCAAGTCTAGAAATATGCAAATTACCGTCGTACTCTCAAACTGGGAGACCCGCGGCTGCCCGGTCAGTTCCTACGAGTTACATTGGTCCCGTGGGAGGTGTTGGTGCCACCCACGAGGCCATTCGGGGGCTGTTTCGAGTTTTCACCCTCTAACGCCTTGTTTTTAAGCCTAAGTCTAGAAATATGCAAATTACCGTCATACTCTCAAACCGGGAGACCCGCGGCTGCGCGGTCAGTTCCTACGAGTTACATTGGTCCCGTGGGAGGTGTTGGTGCCACCCACGGGGCCTTTCGGGGGCTGTTTCGAGTTTTCACCCTCTAACTCCAAGTGTTTAAGCGTAAGTCTAGAAATATGCAAATTACCGTCGTACTCTCAAACCGGGAGACCCGCGGCTGCGCGGTCCGTTCCTACGAGTTAGATTGGTCCCGTGGGAGGTGTTCGTGCCACCCACGGGGCCGTTCGGGGTCTGTTTAGGGTTTTCACCCTCTAACGCCAAGTTTTTAAGCCTAAGTCTAGGAATTTGCAAATTACCGTCGTACTCTCCAACCGGGAGACCCGCGGCTGCGCGGTCAGTTCCTACGAGTTACATTGGTCTCGTGGGAGGTGTTGATGCCACCCACGAGGCCATTCGGGGGCTGTTTCAAGTTTTCACCCTCTAACGCCTTGTTTTTAAGCCTAAGTCTAGAAATATGCAAATTACCGTCGTACTCTCAAACCGGGAGACCCGCGGCTGCGCGGTCAGTTCCTACGAGTTACATTGGTCCCGTGGGAGGTGTTGGTGCCACCCACGGGTCCGTTCGGGGGTTGTTTCGAGTTTTCACCCTCTAACGCCTTGTTTTTAAGCCTAAGTCTAGAAATATGCAAATTACCGTCGTACTCTCAAACCGGGAGACCCGCGGCTGCGCGGTCAGTTCCTACGAGTTACATTGGTCCCGTGGGAGGTGTTGGTGCCACCCACGGGTCCGTTCGGTGGATGTTTCGAGTTTTCACCCTCTAACGCCATGTTTTTAAGCCGAAGTCTAGAAATATGCAAATTACCGTCGTACTCTCAAACCGGGAGACCCGCGGCTGCGCGGTCAGTTCCTACGAGTTACATTGGTCCCGTGGGAGGTGTTGGTGCCACCCACGACGCCATTCGGGGGCTGTTTCGAGTTTTCACCCTCTAACGCCTTGTTTTTAAGCCTAAGTCTAGAAATATGCAAATTACCGTCGTACTCTCAAACCGGGAGACCCGCGGCTGCGCGGTGAGTTCCTACGAGTTACATTGGTCCCGTGGGAGGTGTTGGTGCCACCCACGGGGCCGTTCGGTGGCTGTTTCGAGTTTTCACCCTCTAACGCCATGTTTTTAAGCCGAAGTCTAGAAATATGCAAATTACCGTCGTGCTCTCAAACCGGGAGACCCGCGGCTGCGCGGTCAGTTCCTACGAGTTAAATTCGTCCCGTGGGAGGTGTTGGTGCCACCTACGGGGCCGTTCGGGGGCTGTTTCGAGTTTTCATCCTCTAACGCCAAGTTTTTAAGCCTAAGTCTAGAAATTTGCAAATTAGCGTCGTACTCTCAAATCGGGAGACCCGCGGCTGCGCGGTCAGTTCCTACGAGTTACATTGGTCCCGTGGGAGGTGTTGGTGCCACCCACGGGGCCGTTCGGAGGCTGTTTCGAGTTTTCACCCTCTAACGCCATGTTTTTAAGCCGAAGTCTAGAAATATGCAAATTACCGTCGTGCTCTCAAACCGGGAGACCCCGGGCTGCGCGGTCAGTTCCCACGAGTTACATTGGTCCCGTGGGAGGTGTTGGTGCCACCCACGGGGCCGTTCGGTGGATGTTTCGAGTTTTCACCCTCTAACGCCATGCTTTTAAGCCGAAGTCTAGAAATATGCAAATTACCGTCGTACACTCAAACCGGGAGACCCGCGGCTGCGCGGTCAGTTCCTACGAGTTAAATTGGTCCCGTGGGAGTTGTTGGTGCCACCCACGGGTCCGTTCGGGGGCTGTTTCGAGTTTTCACCCTCTAACGCCAAATTTTTAAGCCCAAGTCTAGAAATATGCAAATTACCGTCGTACTCTCAAACTGGGAGACCCGCGGCTGCCCGGTCAGTTCCTACGAGTTACATTGGTCCCGTGGGAGGTGTTGGTGCCACCCACGAGGCCTTTCGGGGGCTGTTTTGAGTTTTCACCCTCTAACTCCAAGTGTTTAAGCCTAAGTCTAGAAATATGCAAATTACCGTCGTACTCTCAAACCGGGAGACCCGCGGCTGCGCGGTCCGTTCCTACGAGTTACATTGGTCCCGTGGGAGGTGTTCGTGCCACCCACGGGGCCGTTCGGGGTCTGTTTAGGGTTTTCACCCTCTAACGCCAAGTTTTTAAGCCTAAGTCTAGAAATATGCAAATTACCGTCGTACTCTCAAACCGGGAGACCCGCGGCTGCGCGGTCCGTTCCTACGAGTTACATTGGTCCCGTGGGAGGTGTTCGTGCCACCCACGGGGCCGTTCGGGGTCTGTTTAGGGTTTTCACCCTCTAACGCCAAGTTTTTAAGCCTAAGTCTAGGAATTTGCAAATTACCGTCGTACTCTCAAACCGGGAGACCCGCGGCTACGCGGTCAGTTCCTACGAGTTACATTGGTCCCGTGGGAGGTGTTGGTGCCACCCACGGGGCCGTTCGGGGGCTGTTTCGAGTTTTCACCCTCTAACGCCATGTTTTTAAGCCGAAGTCTAGAAATATGCAAATTACCGTCGTACTCTCAAACCGGGAGACCCGCGGCTGCGCGGTCAGTTCCTACGAGTTACGTTGGTCCCGTGGGAGGTGTTGGTGAAACCCACGGGTCCGTTCGGGGGCTGTTTCGAGTTTTCACCCTCTAACGCCAAGTTTTTATGCCCAAGTCTAAAAATATGCAAATTACCGTCGTACTCTCAAACTGGGAGACCCGCGGCTGCCCGGTCAGTTCCTACGAGTTACATTGGTCCCGTGGGAGGTGTTGGTGCCACCCACGAGGCCATTCGGGGGTGTTTCAAGTTTTCACCCTCTAACGCCTTGTTTTTAAGCCTAAGTCTAGAAATATGCAAATTACCGTCGTACTCTCAAACCGGGAGATCCGCGGCTGCGCGGTGAGTTCCTACGAGTTACATTGGTCCCGTGGGAGGTGTTGGTTCCACCCACGGGGCCGTTCGGGGGCTGTTTCGGGTTTTCACCCTCTAACGCCATGTTTTTAAGCCTAAGTCTAGAAATACGCAAATTACCGTCGTTCTCTCAAACCGGGAGACCCCCGGCTGCGCGGTCAGTTCCTACGAGTTACATTCGTCCCGTGGGAGGTGTTGGTGCCACCTACGGGGCCGTTCGGGGGCTGTTTCGAGTTTTCATCCTCTAACGCCAAGTTTTTAAGCCTAAGTCTAGAAATTTGTAAATTAGCGTCGTACTCTCAAATCGGGAGACCCGCGGCTGCGTGGTCAGTTCCTACGAGTTACATTGGTCCCGTGGGAGGTGTTGGTGCCACCCACGGGGCCGTTCGGCGGCTGTTTCGAGTTTTCACCCTCTAAAGCCATGTTTTTAAGCCGAAGTCTAGAAATATGCAAATTACCGTCGTGCTCTCAAACCGGGACACCCAGGGTTGCGCGGTCAGTTCCTACGAGTTACATTTGTCCCGTGGGAGGTGTTGGTGCCACCCACGGGGCCGTTCGGGGGCTGTTTCGAGTTTTCACCCTCTAACGCCATGTTTTTAAGCCTAAGTCTAGAAATATGCAAATTAGCGTCGTACTCTCAAACCGGGAGACCCGCCGCTGCGCGGTCAGTTCATATGAGTTACATTGATCCCGTGGGAGGTGTTGGTGCCACCCACGGGGCCGTTCGGGTGCTGTTTCGAGTTTTCACCGTCTAACGCCATGTTTTTAAGGCTAAGTCTAGAAATATGCAAATTACCGTCGTACTTTGAAACTGGGAGACCCGCGGCTGCGCGGTCAGTTCCTTCGAGTTACATTGGTCCCGTGGGAGGTGTTGGTGCCACCCACGGTGCCGTTCGGGGGCTGTTTCGAGTTTTCAGCCTCTAACGCCATGTTTTTAAGCCAAAGTCTAGAAATATGCAAATTACGGTCGTACTCTCAAACCGGGTGACCCGCGGATGCGCGATCAGTTCCTACGAGTTACATTGGTCCCGTGGGAGGTGTTGGTGCCACCCACGGGGCCGTTCGGGGGTAGTTTCGAGTTTTCACCCTCTAACGCCATGTGTTTAAGCCTAAGTCTAGAAATATGCAAATTACCGTCGTACTCTCTAACCGGGAGACCCGCGGCTGCGCGGTCTGTTCCTACGAGTTACATTGGTCCCGTGGGAGGTGTTCGTGCCACCCACGGGGCCGTTCGGGGGCTGTTTAGGGTTTTCACCCTCTAACGCCAAGTTTTTAAGCCTAAGTCTAGGAATTTGCAAATTACCGTCGTACTCTCAAACCGGGAGACCCGCGGCTGCGCGGTGAGTTCCTACGAGTTACATTGGTCCCGTGGGAGGTGTTGGTGCCACCCACGGGGCCGTTCGGTGGCTGTTTCGAGTTTTCACCCTCTAACGCCATGTTTTTAAGCCGAAGTCTAGAAATATGCAAATTACCGTCGTACTCTCAAACCGGGAGACCCGAGGCTGCTCGGTCAGTTCCTACGAGTTACATTGGTCCCGTAGGAGGTGTTGGTGCCACCCACGGGTCCGTTCGGGGGTTGTTTCGAGTTTTCACCCTCTAACGCCAAGTTTTTAAGCCCAAGTCTAGAAATATGCAAATTACCGTCGTACTCTCAAACTGGGAGACCCGCGGCTGCCCGGTCAGTTCCTACGAGTTACATTGGTCCCGTGGGAGGTGTTGGTGGCACCCACGAGGCCATTCGGGGGCTGTTTCGAGTTTTCACCCTCTAACGCCTTGTTTTTAAGCCTAAGTCTAGAAATATGCAAATTACCGTCGTACTCTCAAACCGGGAGACCCACGGCTGCGCAGTCAGTTCCTACGAGTTACATTGGTCCCGTGGGAGGTGTTGGTTCCACCCACGGGGCCGTTCGGTGGCTGTTTCGAGTTTTCACCCTCTAACGCCATGTTTTTAAGCCTAAGTCTAAAAATACGCAAATTACCGTCGTGCTCTCCAACCGGGAGACCCGCGGCTGCGCGGTCAGTTCCTACGAGTTACATTCGTACCGTGGGAGGTGTTGGTGCCACCTACGGGGCCGTTCGGGGGCTGTTTCGAGTTTTCATCCTCTAACGCCAAGTTTTTAAGCCTAAGTCTAGAAATTTGCAAATTAGCGTTGTACTCTCAAATCGGGAGACCCGCGGCTGCGCGGTCAGTTCCTACGAGTTACATTGGTCCCGTGGGAGGTGTTGGTGCCACCCATGGGGCCGTTCGGAGGCTGTTTCGAGTTTTCACCCTCTAACGCCATGTTTTTAAGCCGTAGTCTAGAAATATGCAAATTACCGTCGTGCTCTCAAACCGGGAGACCAAGGGCTTCGCGGTCAGTTCCTACGAGCTACATTGGTCCCGTGGGAGGTGTTGGTGCCACCCACGGGGCCGTTCGGTGGATGTTTCGAGTTTTCACCCTCTAACGCCAGCTTTTAAGCCGAAGTCTAGAAATATGCAAATTACCGTCGTACTCTCAAACCGGGAGACCCGCGGCTGCGCGGTCAGTTCCTACGAGTTACATTGGTCCCGTGGGAGGTGTTGGTGCCACCCACGGGTCCGTTCGGGGGCTGTTTCGAGTTTTCACCCTCTAACGCCAAATTTTTAAGCCCAAGTCTAGAAATATGCAAATTACCGTCGTATTCTCAAACTGGGAGACCCGCGGCTGCCCGGTCAGTTCCTACGAGTTACATTGGTCCCGTGGGAGGTGTTGGTGCCACCCACGAGGCCATTCGGGGGCTGTTTCGAGTTTTCACCCTCTAACGCCTTGTTTTTAAGCCTAAGTCTAGAAATATGCAAATTACCGTCGTACTCTCAAACCGGGAGACCCGCGGCTGCGCGGTCAGTTCCTACGAGTTACATTGGTCCCGTGGGAGGTGTTGGTGCCACCCACGGGGCCTTTCGGGGGCTGTTTCGAGTTTTCACCCTCTAACTCCAAGTGTTTAAGCCTAAGTCTAGAAATATGCAAATTACCGTCGTACTCTCAAACCGGGAGACCCGCGGCTGCGCGGTCCGTTCCTACGAGTTACATTGGTCCCGTGGGAGGTGTTCGTGCCACCCACGGGGCCGTTCGGGGTCTGTTTAGGGTTTTCACCCTCTAACGCCAAGTTTTTATGCCTAAGTCTAGGAATTTGCAAATTACCGTCGTACTCTCAAACCGGGAGACCCGCGGCTGCGCGGTCAGTTCTTACGAGTTACATTGGTCCCGTGGGAGGTGTTCGTGTCACCCACGGGGCCGTTCGGAGGCTGTTTCGAGTTTTCACCCTCTAACGCCATGTTTTTATGCCGAAGTCTAGAAATATGCAAATTACCGTCGTACTCTCAAACCGGGAGACCCGCGGCTGCGCGGTCAGTTCCTACGAGTTACATTGGTCCCGTGGGAGGTGTTGGTGCCACCCACGAGGCCGTTCGGGGGTTGTTTCAAGTTTTCACCCTCTAACGCCAAGTTTTTAAGCCCAAGTCGAGAAATATGCAAATTACCATCGTACTCTCAAACCGGGAGACCCGCGGCTGCGCGGTCAGTTCGTACGAGTTACATTGGTCCCGTGGGAGGTGTTGGTTCCACCCACGGGGCCGTTCGGGGGCTGTTTCGGGTTTTCACCCTCTAACGCCATGTTTTTAAACCTAAGTCAAGAAATACGCAAATTAACGTCGTGCTCTCAAACCGGGAGACCCGCGGCTGCGCGGTCAGTTCCTACGAGTTACATTCGTCCCGTGGGAGGTGTTGGTGCCACCTACGGGGCCGTTCGGGGGCTGTTTAGAGTTTTCACCCTCTAACGCCAAGTTTTTAAGCCTAAGTCTAGAAATTTGCAAATTAGCGTCGTACTCTCAAATCGGGAGACCCGCGGCTGCGCGGTTTGTTCCTATGAGTTACATTGGTCCCGTGGGAGGTGTTGAAGCCACCCACGGGGCCGTTCGGGGGCTGTTTCGAGTTTTCACCCTCTAACGCCATGTTTTTAAGCCGAAGTCTAGAAATATGCAAATTACCGTCGTGCTCTCAAACCGGGAGACCCGCGGCTGCGCGGTCAGTTCCTACGAGTTACATTTGTCCCGTGGGAGGTGTTGGTGCCACCCACGGGGCCGTTCGGGGGCTGTTTCGAGTTTTCATCCTCTAACGCCAAATTTTTAAGCCTAAGTCTCGAAATTTGCAAATTACCGTCGTACTCTCAAACTGGGAGACCCGCGGCTGCCCGGTCAGTTCCTACGAGTTACATTGGTCCCGTGGGAGGTGTTGGTGCCACCCACGAGGCCATTCGGGGGCTGTTTCGCGTTTTCACCCTCTAACGCCTTGTTTTTAAGCCTAAGTCTAGAAATATGCAAATTACCGTCGTACTCTCAAACCGGGAGACCCGCGGCTGCGCGGTGAGTTCCTACGAGTTACATTGGTCCCGTAGGAGGTGTTGGTGCCACCCACGGGGCCGTTCGGTGGCTTTTTCGAGTTTTCACCCTCTAACGCCATGTTTTTAAGCCGAAGTCTAGAAATATGCAAATTACCGTCGTGCTCTCAAACCGGGAGACCCGGGGCGGCGCGGTCAGTTCCTACGAGTTACATTTATCCCGTGGGAGGTGTTGGTGCCACCCACGGGGCCGTTCGGGGGCTGTTTCGAGTTTTCACCCTCTAACGCCATGTTTTTAAGCCCAAGTCTAGAAATATGCAAATTACCGTCGTACTCTCAAACTGGGAGACCCGCGGCTGCCCGGTCAGTTCCTACGAGTTACATTGGTCCCGTGGGAGGTGTTGGTGCCACCCACGAGGCCATTCGGGGGCTGTTTCGAGTTTTCACCCTCTAACGCCTTGTTTTTAAGCCTAAGTCTAGAAATATGCAAATACCCGTCGTACTCTCAAACCGGGAGACCCGCGGCTGCGCGGTCAGTTCCTACGAGTTACATTGGTCCCGTGGGAGGTGTTGGTTCCACCCACGGGGCCGTTCGGGGGCTGTTTCGGGTTTTTACCCTCTAACGCCATGTTTTTAAGCCTAAGTCTAGAAATACGCAAATTACCGTCGTGCTCTAAAACCGGGAGACCTGCGGCTGCGCGGTCAGTTCCTACGAGTTACATTCGTCCCGTGGGAGGTGTTGGTGCCACCTTCGGGGCCGTTCGGGGGCTGTTTCGAGTTTTCATCCTCTAACGCCAAGTTTTTAAGCCTAAGTCTAGAAATTTGCAAATTAGGGTCGTACTCTCAAATTGGGAGACCCGCGGCTGCGCGGTCAGTTCCTACGAGTTACATTGGTCCCGTGGGAGGTGTTGATGCCACCCACGAGGCCATTCGGGGCTGTTTCAGGTTTTCACCCTCTAACGCCTTGTTTTTAAGCCTAAGTCTAGAAATATGCAAATTACCGTCGTACTCTCAAACCGGGAGACCCGCGGCTGCGCGGTGAGTTCCTACGAGTTACATTGGTCCCGTGGGAGGTGTTGGTGCCACCCACGGGGCCGTTCGGTGGCTTTTTCGAGTTTTCACCCTCTAACGCCATGTTTTTAAGCCGAAGTCTAGAAATATGCAAATTACCGTCGTGCTCTCAAACCGGGAGACCCGGGGCGGCGCGGTCAGTTCCTACGAGTTACATTTGTCCCGTGGGAGGTGTTGGTGCCACCCACGGGGCCGTTCGGGGGCTGTTTCGAGTTTTCACCCTCTAACGCCATGTTTTTAAGCCTAAGTCTAGAAATATGCAAATTACCGTCGTGCGCTCAAACTGGGAGACCCGCGGCTGCCCGGTCAGTTCCTACGAGTTACATTGGTCCCGTGGGAGGTGTTGGTGCCACCCACGAGGCCATTCGGGGGCTGTTTCGAGTTTTCACCCTCTAACGCCTTGTTTTTAAGCCTAAGTCTAGAAATATGCAAATTACCGTCGTACTGTCAAACCGGGAGACCCGCGGCTGCGCGGTCAGTTCCTACGAGTTACATTGGTCCCGTGGGAGGTGTTGGTTCCACCCACGGGGCCGTTCGGGGGCTGTTTCGAGTTTTCACCCTCTAACTACATGTTTTTAAGCCTAAGTCTAGAAATACGCAAATTACCGTCGTGGTCTCAAACCGGGAGACCCGCGGCTGCGCGGTCAGTTCCTACGAGTTACATTGGTCCCGTGGGAGGTGTTGGTTCCACCCACGGGGCCGTTCGGGGGCTGTTTCGAGTTTTCACCCTCTAACGCCATGTTTTTAAGCCTAAGTCTAGAAATACGCAAATTACCGTCGTGCTCTCAAACCGGGAGACCCACGGCTGCGCGGTCAGTTCCTACGAGTTACATTCGTCCCGTGGGAGGTGTTGGTGCCACCTACGGGGCCGTTCGGGGGCTGTTTCGAGTTTTCATCCTCTAACGCCAAGTTTTTAAGCCTAAGTCTAGAAATTTGCAAATTAGCGTCGTACTTTCAAATCGGGAGACCCGCGGCTGCGCGGTCAGTTCCTACGAGTTACATTGGTCCCGTGGGAGGTGTTGGTGCCACCCACGGGGCCGTTCGGAGGCTGTTTCGAGTTTTCACCCTCTAACGCCATGTTTTTAAGCCGAAGTCTTGAAATATGCAAATTACCGTCGTGCTCTCAAACCGGGAGACCCAGGGCTGCGCGGTCAGTTCCTACGAGTTACATTGGTCCCGTGGGAGGTGTTCGTGCCACCCACGGGGCCGTTCGGTGGATGTTTCGAGTTTTCACCCTCTAATGCCATGCTTTTAAGCCGAAGTCTAGAAATATTAAAATTACCGTCGTACTCTCAAACCGGGAGACCCGCGGCTGCGCGGTCAGTTCCTATGAGTTACATTGGTCCCGTGGGAGGTGTTGGTGCCACCCACCGGTCCGTTCGGGGGCTGTTTCGAGTTTTCACCCTCTAACGCCAAATTTTTAAGCCCAAGTCTAGAAATATGCAAATTACCGTCGTACTCTCAAAGTGGGAGACCCGCGGCTGCCCGGTCAGTTCCTACGAGTTACATTGGTCCCGTGGGAGGTGTTGGTGCCACCCACGAGGCCATTCGGGGGCTGTTTCGAGTTTTCACCCTCTAACGCCTTGTTTTTAAGCCTAAGTCTAGAAATATGCAAATTACCGTCGTACTCTCTAACCGGGAGACCCGCGGCTGCGCGGTCAGTTCCTACGAGTTACATTGGTCCCGTGGGAGGTGTTGGTGCCACCCACGGGGCCTTTCGGGGGCTGTTTCGAGTTTTCACCCTCTAACTCCAAGTGTTTAAGCCTAAGTCTAGAAATATGCAAATTACCGTCGTACTCTCAAACCGGGAGACCCGCGGCTGCGCGGTCCGTTCCTACGAGTTACATTGGTCCCGTGGGAGGTGTTCGTGCCACCCACGGGGCCGTTCGGGGTCTGTTTAGGGTTTTCACCCTCTAACGCCAAGTTTTTAAGCCTAAGTCTAGAAATTTGCAAATTACCGTCGTACTCTCAAACCGGGAGACCCGCGGCTGCGCGGTCAGTTCCTACGAGTTACATTGGTCCCGTGGGAGGTGTTGGTGCCACCCACAGGGCCGTTCGGGGGTTATTTCGAGTTTTCACCCTCTAACGCCATGTTTTTAAGCCGAAGTCTAGAAATATGCAAATTACCGTCATACTCTCAAACCGGGAGACCCGCGGCTGCGCGGTCAGTTCCTACGAGTTACATTGGTCCCGTGGGAGGTGTTGGTGCCACCCACGGGTCCGTTCGGGGGCTGTTTCGAGTTTTCACCCTCTAACGCCTTGTTTTTAAGCCTAAGTCTAGAAATATGCAAATTACCGTCGTACTCTCAAACCGGGAGACCCGCGGCTGCGCGGTCAGTTCCTACGAGTTACATTGGTCCCGTGGGAGGTGTTGGTGCCACCCACGGGGCCGTTCGGTGGATGTTTCGAGTTTTCACCCTCTAACGCCATGTTTTTAAGCCGAAGTCTAGAAATATGCAAATTACCGTCGTACTCTCAAACCGGGAGACCCGCGGCTGCGCGGTCAGTTCCTACGAGTTACATTGGTCCCGTGGGAGGTGTTGGTGCCACCCACGACGCCATTCGGGGGCTGTTTCGAGTTTTCACCCTCTAACGCCTTGTTTTTAAGCCTAAGTCTAGAAATATGCAAATTACCGTCGTACTCTCAAACCGGGAGACCCGCGGCTGCGCGGTGAGTTCCTACGAGTTACATTGGTCCCGTGGGAGGTGTTGGTGCCACCCACGGGGCCGTTCGGTGGCTTTTTCGAGTTTTCACCCTCTAACGCCATGTTTTTAAGCCGAAGTCTAGAAATATGCAAATTACCGTCGTGCTCTCAAACCGGGAGACCCGGGGCGGCGCGGTCAGTTCCTACGAGTTACATTTGTCCCGTGGGAGGTGTTGGTGCCACCCACGGGGCCGTTCGGGGGCTGTTTCGAGTTTTCACCCTCTAACGCCATGTTTTTAAGCCTAAGTCTAGAAATATGCAAATTACCGTCGTGCTCTCAAACTGGGAGACCCGTGGCTGCCCGGTCAGTTCCTACGAGTTACATTGGTCCCGTGGGAGGTGTTGGTGCCACCCACGAGGCCATTCGGGGGCTGTTTCGAGTTTTCACCCTCTAACGCCTTGTTTTTAAGCCTAAGTCTAGAAATATGCAAATACCCGTCGTACTCTCAAACCGGGAGACCCGCGGCTGCGCGGTCAGTTCCTACGAGTTACATTGGTCCCGTGGGAGGTGTTGGTTCCACCCACGGGGCCGTTCGGGGGCTGTTTCGGGTTTTTACCCTCTAACGCCATGTTTTTAAGCCTAAGTCTAGAAATACGCAAATTACCGTCGTGCTCTAAAACCGGGAGACCTGCGGCTGCGCGGTCAGTTCCTACGAGTTACATTCGTCCCGTGGGAGGTGTTGGTGCCACCTTCGGGGCCGTTCGGGGGCTGTTTCGAGTTTTCATCCTCTAACGCCAAGTTTTTAAGCCTAAGTCTAGAAATTTGCAAATTAGGGTCGTACTCTCAAATTGGGAGACCCGCGGCTGCGCGGTCAGTTCCTACGAGTTACATTGGTCCCGTGGGAGGTGTTGGTGCCACCCACGAGGCCATTCGGGGGCTGTTTCGAGTTTTCACCCTCTAACGCCTTGTTTTTAAGCCTAAGTCTAGAAATATGCAAATTACCGTCGTACTCTCAAACCGGGAGACCCGCGGCTGCGCGGTGAGTTCCTACGAGTTACATTGGTCCCGTAGGAGGTGTTGGTGCCACCCACGGGGCCGTTCGGTGGCTTTTTCGAGTTTTCACCCTCTAACGCCATGTTTTTAAGCCGAAGTCTAGAAATATGCAAATTACCGTCGTGCTCTCAAACCGGGAGACCCGGGGCGGCGCGGTCAGTTCCTACGAGTTACATTTATCCCGTGGGAGGTGTTGGTGCCACCCACGGGGCCGTTCGGGGGCTGTTTCGAGTTTTCACCCTCTAACGCCATGTTTTTAAGCCCAAGTCTAGAAATATGCAAATTACCGTCGTACTCTCAAACTGGGAGACCCGCGGCTGCCCGGTCAGTTCCTACGAGTTACATTGGTCCCGTGGGAGGTGTTGGTGCCACCCACGAGGCCATTCGGGGGCTGTTTCGAGTTTTCACCCTCTAACGCCTTGTTTTTAAGCCTAAGTCTAGAAATATGCAAATACCCGTCGTACTCTCAAACCGGGAGACCCGCGGCTGCGCGGTCAGTTCCTACGAGTTACATTGGTCCCGTGGGAGGTGTTGGTTCCACCCACGGGGCCGTTCGGGGGCTGTTTCGGGTTTTTACCCTCTAACGCCATGTTTTTAAGCCTAAGTCTAGAAATACGCAAATTACCGTCGTGCTCTAAAACCGGGAGACCTGCGGCTGCGCGGTCAGTTCCTACGAGTTACATTCGTCCCGTGGGAGGTGTTGGTGCCACCTTCGGGGCCGTTCGGGGGCTGTTTCGAGTTTTCATCCTCTAACGCCAAGTTTTTAAGCCTAAGTCTAGAAATTTGCAAATTAGGGTCGTACTCTCAAATTGGGAGACCCGCGGCTGCGCGGTCAGTTCCTACGAGTTACATTGGTCCCGTGGGAGGTGTTGATGCCACCCACGAGGCCATTCGGGGCTGTTTCAGGTTTTCACCCTCTAACGCCTTGTTTTTAAGCCTAAGTCTAGAAATATGCAAATTACCGTCGTACTCTCAAACCGGGAGACCCGCGGCTGCGCGGTGAGTTCCTACGAGTTACATTGGTCCCGTGGGAGGTGTTGGTGCCACCCACGGGGCCGTTCGGTGGCTTTTTCGAGTTTTCACCCTCTAACGCCATGTTTTTAAGCCGAAGTCTAGAAATATGCAAATTACCGTCGTGCTCTCAAACCGGGAGACCCGGGGCGGCGCGGTCAGTTCCTACGAGTTACATTTGTCCCGTGGGAGGTGTTGGTGCCACCCACGGGGCCGTTCGGGGGCTGTTTCGAGTTTTCACCCTCTAACGCCATGTTTTTAAGCCTAAGTCTAGAAATATGCAAATTACCGTCGTGCTCTCAAACTGGGAGACCCGCGGCTGCCCGGTCAGTTCCTACGAGTTACATTGGTCCCGTGGGAGGTGTTGGTGCCACCCACGAGGCCATTCGGGGGCTGTTTCGAGTTTTCACCCTCTAACGCCTTGTTTTTAAGCCTAAGTCTAGAAATATGCAAATTACCGTCGTACTGTCAAACCGGGAGACCCGCGGCTGCGCGGTCAGTTCCTACGAGTTACATTGGTCCCGTGGGAGGTGTTGGTTCCACCCACGGGGCCGTTCGGGGGCTGTTTCGAGTTTTCACCCTCTAACTACATGTTTTTAAGCCTAAGTCTAGAAATACGCAAATTACCGTCGTGGTCTCAAACCGGGAGACCCGCGGCTGCGCGGTCAGTTCCTACGAGTTACATTGGTCCCGTGGGAGGTGTTGGTTCCACCCACGGGGCCGTTCGGGGGCTGTTTCGAGTTTTCACCCTCTAACGCCATGTTTTTAAGCCTAAGTCTAGAAATACGCAAATTACCGTCGTGCTCTCAAACCGGGAGACCCGCGGCTGCGCGGTCAGTTCCTACGAGTTACATTCGTCCCGTGGGAGGTGTTGGTGCCACCTACGGGGCCGTTCGGGGGCTGTTTCGAGTTTTCATCCTCTAACGCCAAGTTTTTAAGCCTAAGTCTAGAAATTTGCAAATTAGCGTCGTACTTTCAAATCGGGAGACCCGCGGCTGCGCGGTCAGTTCCTACGAGTTACATTGGTCCCGTGGGAGGTGTTGGTGCCACCCACGGGGCCGTTCGGAGGCTGTTTCGAGTTTTCACCCTCTAACGCCATGTTTTTAAGCCGAAGTCTTGAAATATGCAAATTACCGTCGTGCTCTCAAACCGGGAGACCCAGGGCTGCGCGGTCAGTTCCTACGAGTTACATTGGTCCCGTGGGAGGTGTTCGTGCCACCCACGGGGCCGTTCGGTGGATGTTTCGAGTTTTCACCCTCTAATGCCATGCTTTTAAGCCGAAGTCTAGAAATATTAAAATTACCGTCGTACTCTCAAACCGGGAGACCCGCGGCTGCGCGGTCAGTTCCTATGAGTTACATTGGTCCCGTGGGAGGTGTTGGTGCCACCCACCGGTCCGTTCGGGGGCTGTTTCGAGTTTTCACCCTCTAACGCCAAATTTTTAAGCCCAAGTCTAGAAATATGCAAATTACCGTCGTACTCTCAAAGTGGGAGACCCGCGGCTGCCCGGTCAGTTCCTACGAGTTACATTGGTCCCGTGGGAGGTGTTGGTGCCACCCACGAGGCCATTCGGGGGCTGTTTCGAGTTTTCACCCTCTAACGCCTTGTTTTTAAGCCTAAGTCTAGAAATATGCAAATTACCGTCGTACTCTCTAACCGGGAGACCCGCGGCTGCGCGGTCAGTTCCTACGAGTTACATTGGTCCCGTGGGAGGTGTTGGTGCCACCCACGGGGCCTTTCGGAGGCTGTTTCGAGTTTTCACCCTCTAACTCCAAGTGTTTAAGCCTAAGTCTAGAAATATGCAAATTACCGTCGTACTCTCAAACCGGGAGACCCGCGGCTGCGCGGTCAGTTCCTACGAGTTACATTGGTCCCGTGGGAGGTGTTCGTGCCACCCACGGGGCCGTTCGGGGTCTGTTTAGGGTTTTCACCCTCTAACGCCAAGTTTTTAAGCCTAAGTCTAGAAATTTGCAAATTACCGTCGTACTCTCAAACCGGGAGACCCGCGGCTGCGCGGTCAGTTCCTACGAGTTACATTGGTCCCGTGGGAGGTGTTGGTGCCACCCACGGGGCCGTTCGGGGGTTATTTCGAGTTTTCACCCTCTAACGCCATGTTTTTAAGCCGAAGTCTAGAAATATGCAAATTACCGTCATACTCTCAAACCGGGAGACCCGCGGCTGCGCGGTCAGTTCCTACGAGTTACATTGGTCCCGTGGGAGGTGTTGGTGCCACCCACGGGTCCGTTCGGGGGCTGTTTCGAGTTTTCACCCTCTAACGCCTTGTTTTTAAGCCTAAGTCTAGAAATATGCAAATTACCGTCGTACTCTCAAACCGGGAGACCCGCGGCTGCGCGGTCAGTTCCTACGAGTTACATTGGTCCCGTGGGAGGTGTTGGTGCCACCCACGGGGCCGTTCGGTGGATGTTTCGAGTTTTCACCCTCTAACGCCATGTTTTTAAGCTGAAGTCTAGAAATATGCAAATTACCGTCGTACTCTCAAACCGGGAGACCCGCGGCTGCGCGGTCAGTTCCTACGAGTTACATTGGTCCCGTGGGAGGTGTTGGTGCCACCCACGACGCCATTCGGGGGCTGTTTCGAGTTTTCACCCTCTAACGCCTTGTTTTTAAGCCTAAGTCTAGAAATATGCAAATTACCGTCGTACTCTCAAACCGGGAGACCCGCGGCTGCGCGGTGAGTTCCTACGAGTTACATTGGTCCCGTGGGAGGTGTTGGTGCCACCCACGGGGCCGTTCGGTGGCTGTTTCGAGTTTTCACCCTTTAACGCCATGTTTTTAAGCCGAAGTCTAGAAATATGCAAATTACCGTCGTGCTCTCAAACCGGGAGACCCGCGGATGCGCGGTCAGTTCCTACGAGTTACATTCGTCCCGTGGGAGGTGTTGGTTCCACCTACGGGGCCGTTCGGGGGCTGTTTCGAGTTTTCATCCTCTAACGCCAAGTTTTTAAGCCTAAGTCTAGAAATTTGCAAATTAGCGTCGTACTCTCAAATCGGGAGACCCGCGGCTGCGCGGTCAGTTCCTACGAGTTACATTGGTTCCGTGGGAGGTGTTGGTGCCACCCACGGGGCCGTTCGGAGGCTGTTTCGAGTTTTCACCCTCTAACGCCATGTTTTTAAGCCGAAGTCTAGAAATATGCAAATTACCGTCGTGCTCTCAAACCGGGAGACCCAGGGCTGCGCGGCCAGTTCCCACGAGTTACATTGGTCCCGTGGGAGGTGTTGGTTCCACCCACGGGGCCGTTCGGTGGATGTTTCGAGTTTTCACCCTCTAACGCCATGCTTTTAAGCCGAAGTCTAGAAATATGCAAATTACCGTCGTACTCTCAAACCGGGAGACCCGCGGCTGCGCGGTCAGTTCCTACGAGTTACATTGGTCCCGTGGGAGTTGTTGGTGCCACCCACGGGTCCGTTCGGGGGCTGTTTCGAGTTTTCACCCTCTAACGCCATGTTTTTAAGCCTAAGTCTAGAAATATGCAAATTACCGTCGTACTCTCAAACCGGGAGACCCGCGGCTGCGCGGTCAGTTCCTACGAGTTACATTGGTCCCGTGGGAGGTGTTGGTGCCACCCACGGGGCCTTTCGGGGGCTGTTTCGAGTTTTCACCCTCTAACTCCAAGTGTTTAAGCCTAAGTCTAGAAATATGCAAATTACCGTCGTACTCTCAAACCGGGAGACCCGCGGCTGCGCGGTCAGTTCCTACGAGTTACATTGGTCCCGTGGGAGGTGTTCGTGCCACCCACGGGGCCGTTCGGGGTCTGTTTAGGGTTTTCACCCTCTAACGCCAAGTTTTTATGCCTAAGTCTAGGAATTTGCAAATTACCGTCGTACTCTCAAACCGGGAGACCCGCGGCTGCGCGGTCAGTTCCTACGAGTTACATTGGTCCCGTGGGAGGTGTTCGTGTCACCCACGGGGCCGTTCGGAGGCTGTTTCGAGTTTTCACCCTCTAACGCCATGTTTTTATGCCGAAGTCTAGAAATATGCAAATTACCGTCGTACTCTCAAACCGGGAGACCCGCGGCTGCGCGGTCAGTTCCTACGAGTTACATTGGTCCCGTGGGAGGTGTTGGTGCCACCCACGAGGCCGTTCGGGGGTTTGTTTCAAGTTTTCACCCTCTAACGCCAAGTTTTTAAGCCCAAGTCGAGAAATATGCAAATTACCGTCGTACTCTCAAACCGGGAGACCCGCGGCTGCGCGGTCAGTTCCTACGAGTTACATTGGTCCCGTGGGAGGTGTTGGTTCCACCCACGGGGCCGTTCGGGGGATGTTTCGGGTTTTCACCCTCTAACGCCATGTTTTTAAACCTAAGTCAAGAAATACGCAAATTACCGTCGTGCTCTCAAACCGGGAGACCCGCGGCTGCGCGGTCAGTTCCTACGAGTTACATTCGTCCCGTGGGAGGTGTTGGTGCCACCTACGGGGCCGTTCGGGGGCTGTTTAGAGTTTTCAGCCTCTAACGCCAAGTTTTTAAGCCTAAGTCTAGAAATTTGCAAATTAGCGTCGTACTCTCAAATCGGGAGACCCGCGGCTGCGCGGTTTGTTCCTATGAGTTACATTGGTCCCGTGGGAGGTGTTGAAGCCACCCACGGGGCCGTTCGGGGGCTGTTACGAGTTTTCACCCTCTAACGCCATGTTTTTAAGCCGAAGTCTAGAAATATGCAAATTACCGTCGTGCTCTCAAACCAGGAGACCCGCGGCTGCGCGGTCAGTTCCTACGAGTTACATTTGTCCCGTGGGAGGTGTTGGTGCCACCCACGGGGCCGTTCGGGGGCTGTTTCGAGTTTTCATCCTCTAACGCCAAATTTTTAAGCTTAAGTCTAGAAATTTGCAAATTACCGTCGTACTCTCAAACTGGGAGACCCGCGGCTGCCCGGTCAGTTCCTACGAGTTACATTGGTCCCGTGGGAGGTGTTGGTGCCACCCACGAGGCCATTCGGGGGCTGTTTCGAGTTTTCACCCTCTAACGCCTTGTTTTTAAGCCTAAGTCTAGAAATATGCAAATTACCGTCGTACTCTCAAACCGGGAGACCCGCGGCTGCGCGGTGAGTTCCTACCAGTTACATTGGTCCCGTAGGAGGTGTTGGTGCCACCCACGGGGCCGTTCGGTGGCTTTTTCGAGTTTTCACCCTCTAACGCCATGTTTTTAAGCTGAAGTCTAGAAATATGCAAATTACCGTCGTGCTCTCAAACCGGGAGACCCGGGGCGGCGCGGTCAGTTCCTACGAGTTACATTTATCCCGTGGGAGGTGTTGGTGCCACCCACGGGGCCGTTCGGGGGCTGTTTCGAGTTTTCACCCTCTGACGCCATGTTTTTAAGCCCAAGTCTAGAAATATGCAAATTACCGTCGTACTCTCAAACTGGGAGACCCGCGGCTGCCCGGTCAGTTCCTACGAGTTACATTGGTCCCGTGGGAGGTGTTGGTGCCACCCACGAGGCCATTCGGGGGCTGTTTCGAGTTTTCACCCTCTAACGCCTTGTTTTTAAGCCTAAGTCTAGAAATATGCAAATACCCGTCGTACTCTCAAACCGGGAGACCCGCGGCTGCGCGGTCAGTTCCTACGAGTTACATTGGTATCGTGGGAGGTGTTGGTTCCACCCACGGGGCCGTTCGGGGGCTGTTTCGGGTTTTTACCCTCTAACGCCATGTTTTTAAGCCTAAGTCTAGAAATACGCAAATTACCGTCGTGCTCTAAAACCGGGAGACCCGCGGCTGCGCGGTCAGTTCCTACGAGTTACATTCGTCCCGTGGGAGGTGTTGGTGCCACCTTCGGGGCCGTTCGGGGGCTGTTTCGAGTTTTCATCCTCTAACGCCAAGTTTTTAAGCCAAAGTCTAGAAATTTGCAAATTAGGGTCGTACTCTCAAATTGGGAGACCCGCGGCTGCGCGGTCAGTTCCTACGAGTTACATTGGTCCCGTGGGAGGTGTTGATGCCACCCACGAGGCCATTCGGGGGCTGTTTCAGGTTTTCACCCTCTAACGCCTTGTTTTTAAGCCTAAGTCTAGAAATATGCAAATTACCGTCGTACTCTCAAACCGGGAGACCCGCGGCTGCGCGGTGAGTTCCTACTAGTTACATTGGTCCCGTGGGAGGTGTTGGTGCCACCCACGGGGCCGTTCGGTGGCTTTTTCGAGTTTTCACCCTCTAACGCCATGTTTTTAAGCCGAAGTCTAGAAATATGCAAATTACCGTCGTGCTCTCAAACCGGGAGACCCGGGGCGGCGCGGTCAGTTCCTACGAGTTACATTTGTCCCGTGGGAGGTGTTGGTGCCACCCACGGGGCCGTTCGGGGGCTGTTTCGAGTTTTCACCCTCTAACGCCATGTTTTTAAGCCTAAGTCTAGAAATATGCAAATTACCGTCGTGCTCTCAAACCGGGAGACCCGGGGCGGCGCGGTCAGTTCCTACGAGTTACATTTGTCCCGTGGGAGGTGTTGGTGCCACCCACGGGGCCGTTCGGGGGCTGTTTCGAGTTTTCACCCTCTAACGCCATGTTTTTAAGCCTAAGTCTAGAAATATGCAAATTACCGTCGTGCTCTCAAACTGGGAGACCCGCGGCTGCCCGGTCAGTTCCTACGAGTTACATTGGTCCCGTGGGAGGTGTTGGTGCCACCCACGAGGCCATTCGGGGGCTGTTTCGAGTTTTCACCCTCTAAGGCCTTGTTTTTAAGCCTAAGTCTAGAAATATGCAAATTACCGTCGTACTGTCAAACCGGGAGACCCGCGGCTGCGCGGTCAGTTCCTACGAGTTACATTGGTCCCGTGGGAGGTGTTGGTTCCACCCACGGGGCCGTTCGGGGGCTGTTTCGAGTTTTCACCCTCTAACTACATGTTTTTAAGCCTAAGTCTAGAAATACGCAAATTACCGTCGTGCTCTCAAACCGGGAGACCCGCGGCTGCGCGGTCAGTTCCTACGAGTTACATTGGTCCCGTGGGAGGTGTTGGTTCCACCCACGGGGCCGTTCGGGGGCTGTTTCGAGTTTTCACCCTCTAACGCCATGTTTTTAAGCCTAAGTCTAGAAATACGCAAATTACCGTCGTGCTCTCAAACCGGGAGACCCGCGGCTGCGCGGTCAGTTCCTACGAGTTACATTCGTCCCGTGGGAGGTGTTGGTGCCACCTACGGGGCCGTTCGGGGGCTGTTTCGAGTTTTCATCCTCTAACGCCAAGTTTTTAAGCCTAAGTCTAGAAATTTGCAAATTAGCGTCGTACTCTCAAATCGGGAGACCCGCGGCTGCGCGGTCAGTTCCTACGAGTTACATTGGTCCCGTGGGAGGTGTTGGTGCCACCCACGAGGCCATTCGGGGGCTGTTTCGAGTTTTCACCCTCTAAGGCCTTGTTTTTAAGCCTAAGTCTAGAAATATGCAAATTACCGTCGTACTGTCAAACCGGGAGACCCGCGGCTGCGCGGTCAGTTCCTACGAGTTACATTGGTCCCGTGGGAGGTGTTGGTGCCACCCACGGGGCCGTTCGGGGGCTGTTTCGAGTTTTCACCCTCTAACGCCTTTTTTTTAAGCCTAAGTCTAGAAATATGCAAATTACCGTCGTACTCTCAAACCGGGAGACCCGCGGCTACGCGGTGAGTTCCTACGAGTTACATTGGTCCCGTGGGAGGTGTTGGTGCCACCCACGGGGCCGTTCGGTGGCTGTTTCGAGTTTTCACCCTTTAACGCCATGTTTTTAAGCCGAAGTCTAGAAATATGCAAATTACCGTCGTGCTCTCAAACCGGGAGACCCGCGGCTGCGCGGTCAGTTCCTACGAGTTACATTCGTCCCGTGGGAGGTGTTGGTTCCACCTACGGGGCCGTTCGGGGGCTGTTTCGAGTTTTCATCCTCTAACGCCAAGTTTTTAAGCCTAAGTCTAGAAATTTGCAAATTAGCGTCGTACTCTCAAATCGGGAGACCCGCGGCTGCGCGGTCAGTTCCTACGAGTTACATTGGTCCCGTGGGAGGTGTTGGTGCCACCCACGGGGCCGTTCGGAGGCTGTTTCGAGTTTTCACCCTCTAACGCCATGTTTTTAAGCCGAAGTCTAGAAATATGCAAATTACCGTCGTGCTCTCAAACCGGGAGACCCAGGGCTGCGCGGCCAGTTCCCACGAGTTACATTGGTCCCGTGGGAGGTGTTGGTTCCACCCACGGGGCCGTTCGGTGGATGTTTCGAGTTTTCACCCTCTAACGCCATGCTTTTAAGCCGAAGTCTAGAAATATGCAAATTACCGTCGTACTCTCAAACCGGGAGACCCGCGGCTGCGCGGTCAGTTCCTACGAGTTACATTGGTCCCGTGGGAGTTGTTGGTGCCACCCACGGGTCCGTTCGGGGGCTGTTTCGAGTTTTCACCCTCTAACGCCATGTTTTTAAGCCTAAGTCTAGAAATATGCAAATTACCGTCGTACTCTCAAACCGGGAGACCCGCGGCTGCGCGGTCAGTTCCTACGAGTTACATTGGTCCCGTGGGAGGTGCTGGTGCCACCCACGGGGCCTTTCGGGGGCTGTTTCGAGTTTTCACCCTCTAACTCCAAGTGTTTAAGCCTAAGTCTAGAAATATGCAAATTACCGTCGTACTCTCAAACCGGGAGACCCGCGGCTGCGCGGTCCGTTCCTACGAGTTACATTGGTCCCGTGGGAGGTGTTCGTGCCACCCACGGGGCCGTTCGGGGTCTGTTTAGGGTTTTCACCCTCTAACGCCAAGTTTTTATGCCTAAGTCTAGGAATTTGCAAATTACCGTCGTACTCTCAAACCGGGAGACCCGCGGCTGCGCGGTCAGTTCCTACGAGTTACATTGGTCCCGTGGGAGGTGTTGGTTCCACCCACGGGGCCGTTCGGGGGATGTTTCGGGTTTTCACCCTCTAACGCCATGTTTTTAAACCTAAGTCAAGAAATACGCAAATTACCGTCGTGCTCTCAAACCGGGAGACCCGCGGCTGCGCGGTCAGTTCCTACGAGTTACATTCGTCCCGTGGGAGGTGTTGGTGCCACCTACGGGGCCGTTCGGGGGCTGTTTAGAGTTTTCACCCTCTAACGCCAAGTTTTTAAGCCTAAGTCTAGAAATTTGCAAATTAGCGTCGTACTCTCAAATCGGGAGACCCGCGGCTGCGCGGTTTGTTCCTATGAGTTACATTGGTCCCGTGGGAGGTGTTGAAGCCACCCACGGGGCCGTTCGGGGGCTGTTACGAGTTTTCACCCTCTAACGCCATGTTTTTAAGCCGAAGTCTAGAAATATGCAAATTACCGTCGTGCTCTCAAACCGGGAGACCCGCGGCTGCGCGGTCAGTTCCTACGAGTTACATTTGTCCCGTGGGAGGTGTTGGTGCCACCCACGGGGCCGTTCGGGGGCTGTTTCGAGTTTTCATCCTCTAACGCCAAATTTTTAAGCCTAAGTCTAGAAATTTGCAAATTACCGTCGTACTCTCAAACTGGGAGACCCGCGGCTGCCCGGTCAGTTCCTACGAGTTACATTGGTCCCGTGGGAGGTGTTGGTGCCACCCACGAGGCCATTCAGGGGCTGTTTCGAGTTTTCACCCTCTAACGCCTTGTTTTTAAGCCTAAGTCTAGAAATATGCAAATACCCGTCGTACTCTCAAACCGGGAGACCCGCGGCTGCGCGGTCAGTTCCTACGAGTTACATTGGTCCCGTGGGAGGTGTTGGTTCCACCCACGGGGCCGTTCGGGGGCTGTTTCGGGTTTTTACCCTCTAACGCCATGTTTTTAAGCCTAAGTCTAGAAATACGCAAATTACCGTCGTGCTCTAAAACCGGGAGACCCGCGGCTGCGCGGTCAGTTCCTACGAGTTACATTCGTCCCGTGGGAGGTGTTGGTGCCACCTTCGGGGCCGTTCGGGGGCTGTTTCGAGTTTTCATCCTCTAACGCCAAGTTTTTAAGCCTAAGTCTAGAAATTGGCAAATTAGGGTCGTACTCTCAAATTGGGAGACCCGCGGCTGCGCGGTCAGTTCCTACGAGTTACATTGGTCCCGTGGGAGGTGTTGATGCCACCCACGAGGCCATTCGGGGGCTGTTTCAGGTTTTCACCCTCTAACGCCTTGTTTTTAAGCCTAAGTCTAGAAATATGCAAATTACCGTCGTACTCTCAAACCGGGAGACCCGCGGCTGCGCGGTGAGTTCCTACTAGTTACATTGGTCCCGTGGGAGGTGTTGGTGCCACCCACGGGGCCGTTCGGTGGCTTTTTCGAGTTTTCACCCTCTAACGCCATGTTTTTAAGCCGAAGTCTAGAAATATGCAAATTACCGTCGTGCTCTCAAACCGGGAGACCCGGGGCGGCGCGGTCAGTTCCTACGAGTTACATTTGTCCCGTGGGAGGTGTTGGTGCCACCCACGGGGCCGTTCGGGGGCTGTTTCGAGTTTTCACCCTCTAACGCCATGTTTTTAAGCCTAAGTCTAGAAATATGCAAATTACCGTCGTGCTCTCAAACCGGGAGACCCGGGGCGGCGCGGTCAGTTCCTACGAGTTACATTTGTCCCGTGGGAGGTGTTGGTGCCACCCACGGGGCCGTTCGGGGGCTGTTTCGAGTTTTCACCCTCTAACGCCATGTTTTTAAGCCTAAGTCTAGAAATATGCAAATTACCGTCGTGCTCTCAAACTAGGAGACCCGCGGCTGCCCGGTCAGTTCCTACGAGTTACATTGGTCCCGTGGGAGGTGTTGGTGCCACCCACGAGGCCATTCGGGGGCTGTTTCGAGTTTTCACCCTCTAAGGCCTTGTTTTTAAGCCTAAGTCTAGAAATATGCAAATTACCGTCGTACTGTCAAACCGGGAGACCCGCGGCTGCGCGGTCAGTTCCTACGAGTTACATTGGTCCCGTGGGAGGTGTTGGTTCCACCCACGGGGCCGTTCGGGGGCTGTTTCGAGTTTTCACCCTCTAACTACATGTTTTTAAGCCTAAGTCTAGAAATACGCAAATTACCGTCGTGCTCTCAAACCGGGAGACCCGCGGCTGCGCGGTCAGTTCCTACGAGTTACATTGGTCCCGTGGGAGGTGTTGGTTCCACCCACGGGACCGTTCGGGGGCTGTTTCGAGTTTTCACCCTCTAACGCCATGTTTTTAAGCCTAAGTCTAGAAATACGCAAATTACCGTCGTGCTCACAAACCGGGAGACCCGCGGCTGCGCGGTCAGTTCCTACGAGTTACATTCGTCCCGTGGGAGGTGTTGGTGCCACCTACGGGGCCGTTCGGGGGCTGTTTCGAGTTTTCATCCTCTAACGCCAAGTTTTTAAGCCTAAGTCTAGAAATTTGCAAATTAGCGTCGTACTCTCAAATCGGGAGACCCGCGGCTGCGCGGTCAGTTCCTACGAGTTACATTGGTCCCGTGGGAGGTGTTGGTGCCACCCACGGGGCCGTTCGGAGGCTGTTTCGAGTTTTCACCCTCTAACGCCATGTTTTTAAGCCGAAGTCTTGAAATATGCAAATTACCGTCGTGCTCTCAAACCGGGAGACCCAGGGCTGCGCGGTCAGTTCCTACGAGTTACATTGGTCCCGTGGGAGGTGTTGGTGCCACCCACGGGGCCGTTCGGTGGATGTTTCGAGTTTTCACCCTCTAATGCCATGCTTTTAAGCCGAAGTCTAGAAATATTAAAATTACCGTCGTACTCTCAAACCGGGAGACCCGCGGCCGCGCGGTCAGTTCCTATGAGTTACATTGGTCCCGTGGGAGGTGTTGGTGCCACCCACCGGTCCGTTCGGGGGCTGTTTCGAGTTTTCACCCTCTAACGCCAAATTTTTAAGCCCAAGTCTAGAAATATGCAAATTACCGTCGTACTCTCAAAGTGGGAGACCCGCGGCTGCCCGGTCAGTTCCTACGAGTTACATTGGTCCCGTGGGAGGTGTTGGTGCCACCCACGAGGCCATTCGGGGGCTGTTTCGAGTTTTCACCCTCTAACGCCTTGTTTTTAAGCCTAAGTCTAGAAATATGCAAATTACCGTCGTACTCTCAAACCGGGAGACCCGCGGCTGCGCGGTCAGTTCCTACGAGTTACATTGGTCCCGTGGGAGGTGTTGGTGCCACCCACGGGGCCTTTCGGGGGCTGTTTCGAGTTTTCACCCTCTAACTCCAAGTGTTTAAGCCTAAGTCTAGAAATATGCAAATTACCGTCGTACTCTCAAACCGGGAGACCGGCGGCTGCGCGGTCCGTTCCTACGAGTTACATTGGTCCCGTGGGAGGTGTTCGTGCCACCCACGGGGCCGTTCGGGGTCTGTTTAGGGTTTTCACCCTCTAACGCCAAGTTTTTAAGCCTAAGTCTAGAAATTTGCAAATTACCGTCGTACTCTCAAACCGGGAGACCCGCGGCTGCGCGGTCAGTTCCTACGAGTTACATTGGTCCCGTGGGAGGTGTTGGTGCCACCCACGGGGCCGTTCGGGGTCTGTTTAGGGTTTTCACCCTCTAACGCCAAGTTTTTAAGCCTAAGTCTAGAAATTTGCAAATTACCGTCGTACTCTCAAACCGGGAGATCCGCGGCTGCGCGGTCAGTTCCTACGAGTTACATTGGTCCCGTGGGAGGTGTTGGTGCCACCCACGGGGCCGTTCGGAGGCTGTTTCGAGTTTTCACCCTCTAACGCCATGTTTTTAAGCCGAAGTCTAGAAATATGCAAATTACCGTCGTGCTCTCAAACCGGGAGACCCAGGGCTGCGCGGCCAGTTCCCACGAGTTACATTGGTCCCGTGGGAGGTGTTGGTGCCACCCACGGGGCCGTTCGGTGGATGTTTCGAGTTTTCACCCTCTAACGCCATGCTTTTAAGCCGAAGTCTAGAAATATGAAAATTACCGTCGTACTCTCAAACCGGGAGACCCGCGTCTGCGCGGTCAGTTCCTACGAGTTACATTGGTCCCGTGGGAGTTGTTGGTGCCACCCACGGGTCCGTTCGGGGGCTGTTTCGAGTTTTCACCCTCTAACGCCAAATTTTTAAGCCCAAGTCTAGAAATATGCAAATTACCGTCGTACTCTCAAACTGGGAGACCCGCGGCTGCCCGGTCAGTTCCTACGAGTTACATTGGTCCCGTGGGAGGTGTTGGTGCCACCCACGGGGCCTTTCGGGGGCTGTTTCGAGTTTTCACCCTCTAACTCCAAGTGTTTAAGCCTAAGTCTAGAAATATGCAAATTACCGTCGTACTCTCAAACCGGGAGACCCGCGGCTGCGCGGTCCGTTCCTACGAGTTACATTGGTCCCGTGGGAGGTGTTCGTGCCACCCACGGGGCCGTTCGGGGTCTGTTTAGGGTTTTCACCCTCTAACGCCAAGTTTTTAAGCCTAAGTCTAGGAATTTGCAAATTACCGTCGTACTCTCAAACCGGGAGACCCGCGGCTGCGCGGTCAGTTCCTACGAGTTACATTGGTCCCGTGGGAGGTGTTGGTGCCACCCACGGGGCCGTTCGGGGGCTGTTTCGAGTTTTCACCCTCTAACGCCATGTTTTTAAGCCGAAGTCTAGAAATATGCAAATTACCGTCGTACTCTCAAACCGGGAGACCCGCGGCTGCGCGGTCAGTTCCTACGAGTTACGTTGGTCCCGTGGGAGGTGTTGGTGCCACCCACGGGTCCGTTCGGGGGCTGTTTCGAGTTTTCATCCTCTAACGCCAAGTTTTTAAGCCTAAGTCTAGAAATTTGCAAATTAGCGTCGTACTCTCAAACCGGGAGACCCGCGGCTGCGCGGACAGTTCGAACGAGTTACATTGGTCCCGTGGGAGTTGTTGGTGCCACCCACGGGTCCGTTCGGGGGCTGTTTCGAGTTTTCACCCTCTAACGCCTTGTTTTTAAGCTTAAGTCTTGAAATATGCAAATTACCGTCGTACTCTCAAACCGGGAGACCCGCGGCTGCGTGGTCAGTTCCTACGAGTTAGATTGGTCCCGTGGGAGGTGTTGGTGCCACCCACGAGGCCATTCGGGGGCTGTTTCGAGTTTTCACCCTCTAACGCCTTGTTTTTAAGCCTAAGTCTAGAAATATGCAAATTACCGTCGTACTCTCAAACCGGGAGACCCGCGGCTGCGCGGTCAGTTCCTACGAGTTAAATTGGTCCCGTGGGAGGTGTTGGTTCCACCCACGGGGCCGTTCGGTGGATGTTTCGAGTTTTCACCCTCTAACGCCATGTTTTTAAGCCGAAGTCTAGAAATATGCAAATTACCGTCGTACTCTCAAACCGGGAGACCCGCGGCTGCGCGGTCAGTTCCTACGAGTTACATTGGTCCCGTGGGAGGTGTTGGTGCCACCCACGAGGCCATTCGGGGGCTGTTTCGAGTTTTCACCCTCTAACGCCTTGTTTTTAAGCCTAAGTCTAGAAATATGCAAATTACGGTCGTACTCTCAAACCGGGAGACCCGCGGCTGCGCGGTGAGTTCCTACGAGTTACATTGGTCCCGTGGGAGGTGTTCGTGCCACCCACGGGGCCGTTCGGGGTCTGTTTAGGGTTTTCACCCTCTAACGCCAAGTTTTTAAGCCTAAGTCTAGAAATATGCAAATTACCGTCGTACTCTCAAACCGGGAGACCCGCAGCTGCGCGGTCCTTTCCTACGAGTTACATTGGTCCCGTGGGAGGTGTTGGTGCCACCCACGGGGCCTTTCGGGGGCTGTTTCGAGTTTTCACCCTCTAACTCCAAGTGTTTAAGCCTAAGTCTAGAAATATGCAAATTACCGGCGTACTCTCAAACCGGGAGACCCGCGGCTGCGCGGTCCGTTCCTACGAGTTACATTGGTCCCGTGGGAGGTGTTCGTGCCACCCACGAGGCCGTTCGGGGTCTGTTTAGGGTTTTCACCCTCTAACGCCAAGTTTTTAAGCCTAAGTCTAGGAATTTGCAAATTACCGTCGTACTCGCAAACCGGGAGACCAGCGGCTGCGCGGTCACTTCCTACGAGTTACATTGGTCCCGTGGGAGGTGTTGGTGCCACCCACGGGGCCGTTCGGGGGCTGTTTCGAGTTTTCACCCTCTAACGCCATGTTTTTAAGCCGAAGTCTAGAAATATGCAAATTACCGTCGTACTCTCAAACCGGGAGACCCGCGGCTGCGCGGTCAGTTCCTACGAGTTACGTTGGTCCCGTGGGAGGTGTTGGTGCCACCCACGGGTCCGTTCGGGGGCTTTTTCGAGTTTTCATCCTCTAACGCCAAGTTTTTAAGCCTAAGTTTAGAAATTTGCAAATTAGCGTCGTACTCTCAAACCGGGAGACCCGCGGCTGCGCGGACAGTTCGAACGAGTTACATTGGTCCCGTGGGAGGTGTTGGTGCCACCCACGGGTCCGTTCGGGGGCTGTTTCGAGTTTTCACCCTCTAACGCCTTGTTTTTAAGCTTAAGTCTTGAAATATGCAAATTACCGTCGTACTCTCAAACTGGGAGACCCGCGGCTGCCCGGTCAGTTCCTACGAGTTACATTGGTCCCGTGGGAGGTGTTGGTGCCACCCACGAGGCCATTCGGGGGCTGTTTCGAGTTTTCACCCTCTAACGCCTTGTTTTTAAGCCTAAGTCTAGAAATATGCAAATACCCGTCGTACTCTCAAACCGGGAGACCCGCGGCTGCGCGGTCAGTTCCTACGAGTTACATTGGTCCCGTGGGAGGTGTTGGTTCCACCCACGGGGCCGTTCGGGGGCTGTTTCGGGTTTTTACCCTCTAACGCCATGTTTTTAAGCCTAAGTCTAGAAATACGCAAATTACCGTCGTGCTCTCAAACCGGGAGACCCGCGGCTGCGCGGTCAGTTCCTACGAGTTACATTCGTCCCGTGGGAGGTGTTGGTGCCACCTACGGGGCCGTTCGGGGGCTGTTTCGAGTTTTCATCCTCTAACGCCAAGTTTTTAAGCCTAAGTCTAGAAATTTGCAAATTAGCGTCGTACTCTCAAATCGGGAGACCCGCGGCTGCGCGGTTTGTTCCTATGAGTTACATTGGTCCCGTGGGAGGTGTTGGTGCCACCCACGGGGCCGTTCGGGGGCTGTTTCGAGTTTTCACCCTCTAACGCCATGTTTTTAAGCCGAAGTCTAGAAATATGCAAATTACCGTCGTGCTCTCAAACCGAGAGACCCACGGCTGCGCGGTCAGTTTCTACGAGTTACATTTGTCCCGTGGTAGGTGTTGGTGCCACCCACGGGTCCGTTCGGGGGCTGTTTCGAGTTTTCATCCTCTAACGCCAAATTTTTAAGCCTAAGTCTAAAAATTTGCAAATTAGCATCGTCCTCTCAAACCGGGAGACCCGCCGCTGCGCGGTCAGTTCCTACGAGTTACATTGGTCCCGTGGGAGGTGTTGGTGCCACCCACGGGTCCGTTCGGGGGTTGTTTCCAGTTTTCACCCTCTAACGCCAAGTTTTTAAGCCTAAGTCTAGAAATTTACAAATTAGCGTCGTACTCTCAAACCGGGAGACCCGCGGCTGCGCGGACAGTTCGAACGAGTTACATTGGTCCCGTGGGAGGTGTTTGTGCCACCCACTGGTCCGTTCGGGGGCTGTTTCGAGTTTTTACCCTCTAACGCCATGTTTTTAAGCCTAAGTCTAGAAATATTCAAATTACCGTCGTGCTCTCAAACCGGGAGACCCGCGGCTGCGCGGTCAGTTCCTACGAGTTACATTTGTCCCGTGGGAGGTGTTGGTGCCACCCACGGGTCTGTTCGGGGGCTGTTTCGAGTTTTCACCCTCTAACGCCAAGTTTTTAAGCGTAAGTCTAGAAATATGCAAATTATCGTCGTGCTCTCAAACCGGGAGACCCGCGGATGCGCGGTCAGTTCCTACGAGTTACATTGGTCCCGTGGGAGGTGTTGGTGCCACCCACGGGTCCGTTCGGGGGCTGTTTCGGGTTTTCACCCTCTAACGCCAAGTTTTTAAGCCTAAGTCTAGAAATATGCAAATTACCGTCGTACTCGCAAACTGGGAGACCCGCGGCTGCGCAGTCAGTTCCTACGAGTTACATTGGTCCCGTGGGAGGTGTTGATGCCACCCACGAGGCCATTCGGGGGCTGTTTCGAGTTTTCACCCTCTAACGCCTTGTTTTTAAGCCTAAGTCTAGAAATATGCAAATTACCGTCGTACTCTCAAACCGGGAGACCCGCGGCTGTGCGGTCAGTTCCTACGAGTTATATTGGTCCCGTGGGATGTGTTGGTGCCACCCACGGGTCCGTTCGGGGGCTGTTTCGAGTTTTCATCCTCTAACGCCAAGTTTTTAAGCCTAAGTCTAGAAATTTACAAATTAGCGTCGTACTCTCAAACCGGGAGACCCGCGGCTGCGCGGACAGTTCGAACGAGTTACATTGGTCCCGTGGGAGGTGTTTGTGCTACCCACGGGTCCGTTCAGGGGCGGTTTCGAGTTTTCACCCTCTAACGCCATGTTTTTAAGCCTAAGTCTAGAAATATTCAAATTACCGTCGTGCTCTCAAACCGGGAGACCCGCGGCTGCGCGGTCAGTTCCTACGAGTTACATTTGTCCCGTGGGAGGTGTTGGTGCCACCCACGGGTCCGTTCGGGGGCTGTTTCGAGTTTTCACCCTCTAACGCCATGTTTTTAAGTCGAAGTCTAGAAATATGCAACTTACCGTCGTACTCTCAAACCGGGAGACCCGCGGCTGCGCGGTCAGTTCCTACGAGTTACATTGGTCCCGTGGGAGGTGCTGGTGCCACCCACGGGGCCGTTCGGGGGCTGTTTCGAGTTTTCTCCCTCTAACGCCAAGTTTTTAAGCCTAAGTCTAGAAATATGCAAATTATCGTCGTGCTCTCAAACCGGGAGACCCGCGGCTGCGCGGTCAGTTCCTACGAGTTACATTGGTCCCGTGGGAGGTGTTGGTGCCACCCACGGGGCCGTACGGGGGCTGTTTCGAGTTTTCACCCTCTAACGCCATGTTTTTAAGCCGAAGTCTAGAAATATGCAAATTACCGTCGTGCTCTCAAACCGGGAGACCCGCGGCTGCGCGGTCAGTTCCTACGAGTTACATTGGTCCCGTGGGAGGTGTTGGTGCCACCCACGGGTCCGTTCGGGGGCTGTTTCGAGTTTTCACCCTCTAACGCCAAGTTTTTAAGCCCAAGTCTAGAAATATGCAAATTACCGTCGTACTCTCAAACTGGGAGACCCGCGGCTGCCCGGTCAGTTCCTACGAGTTACATTGGTCCCGTGGGAGGTGTTGGTGCCACCCACGAGGCCATTCGGGGGCTGTTTCGAGTTTTCACCCTCTAACGCCTTGTTTTTAAGCCTAAGTCTAGAAATATGCAAATTACCGTCGTACTCTCAAACCGGGAGACCCGCGGCTGCGCGGTCAGTTCCTACGAGTTACATTGGTCCCGTGGGAGGTGTTGGTTCCACCCACGGGGCCGTTCGTGGGCTGTTTCGGGTTTTCACCCTCTAACGCCATGTTTTTAAGCCTAAGTCTAGAAATACGCAAATTACCGTCTTGCTCTCAAACCGGGAGACCCGCGGCTGCGCGGTTAGTTCCTACGAGTTACATTTGTCCCTTGGGAGGTGTTGGCGCCACCCACGGGGCAGTTCGGGGGCTGTTTCGAGTTTTCACCCTCTAACGCCATGTTTTTAAGTCGAAGTCTAGAAATATGCAACTTACCGTCGTACTCTCAAACCGGGAGACCCGCGGCTGCGCGGTCAGTTCCTACGAGTTACATTGGTCCCGTGGGAGGTGTTGGTGCCAGCCACGGGGCCGTTCGGGGGCTGTTTCGAGTTTTCTCCCTCTAACGCCAAGTTTTTAAGCCTAAGTCTAGAATTATGCAAATTATCGTCGTGCTCTCAAACCGGGAGACCCGCGGCTGCGCGGTCAGTTCCTACGAGTTACATTGGTCCCGTGGGAGGTGTTGGTGCCACCCACGGGGCCGTTCGGGGGCATTTTCGAGTTTTCACCCTCTAATGCCAAGTTTTTAAGCCTAAGTCTAGGAATTTGCAAATTACCGTCGTACTCTCAAACCGGGAGACCCGCGGCTGCGCGGTCAGTTCCTACGAGTTACATTGGTCACGTGGGAGGTGTTGGTGCCACCCACGGGGCCGTTCGGGGGCTGTTTCGAGTTTTCACCCTCTAACGCCATGTTTTTAAGCCGAAGTCTAGAAATATGCAAATTACCGTCGTGCTCTCAAAGCGGGAGATCCGCGGCTGCGCGGTCAGTTCCTACGAGTTACATTGGTCCCGTGGGAGGTGTTGGTGCCACCCACGGGTCCGTTCGGGGGCTGTTTCGAGTTTTCACCCTCTAACGCCAAGTTTTTAAGCCCAAGTCTAGAAATATGCAAATTACCGTCGTACTCTCAAACTGGGAGACCCGCGGCTGCCCGGTCAGTTCCTACGAGTTACATTGGTCCCGTGGGAGGTGTTGGTGCCAACCACGAGGCCATTCGGGGGCTGTTTCGAGTTTTCACCCTCTAACGCCTTGTTTTTAAGCCTAAGTCTAGAAATATGCAAATTACCGTCGTACTCTCAAACCGGGAGACCCGCGGCTGCGCGGTCAGTTCCTACGAGTTACATTGGTCCCGTGGGAGGTGTTGGTTCCACCCACGGGGCCGTTCGTGGGCTGTTTCGGGTTTTCACCCTCTAACGCCATGTTTTTAAGCCTAAGTCTAGAAATACGCAAATTACCGTCGTGCTCTCAAACCGGGAGACCCGCGGCTGCGCGGTCAGTTCCTACGAGTTACATTTGTCCCGTGGGAGGTGTTGGCGCCACCCACGGGGTCGTTCTGGGGCTGTTTCGAGTTTTCACCCTCTAACGCCATGTTTTTAAGCCGAAGTCTATAAATATGCAAATTACCGTCGTGCTCTCAAACCGGGAGACCCAGGGTTGCGCGGTCAGTTCCTACGAGTTACATTTGTCCCGTGGGAGGTGTTGGTGCCACCCACGGGGCCGTTAGGGGGCTGTTTCGTGTTTTCACCCTCTAACGCCATGTTTTAAAGCCTAAGTCTAGAAATATGCAAATTAGCGTCGTACTCTCAAACCGGGAGACCCGCCGCTGCACGGTCAGTTCATACGAGTTACATTGGTCCCGTGGGAGGTGTTGGTGCCACCCACGGGGCCGTTCGGGGGATGTTTCGAGTTTTCACCCTCTAACGCCATTTTTTAAGGCTAAGTCTAGAAATATGCAAATTACCGTCGTACTTTGAAACCGGGAGACCCGCGGCTGCGCGGTCAGTTCCTACGAGTTACATTGGTCCCGTGGGATGTGTTGGTGCCACCCACGGGGCCGTTCGGGGGCTGTTTCGAGTTTTCACCTCTAACGCCATGTTTTTAAGCCTAAGTCAAGAAAAATGCAAATTACCGTCGTGCTCTCAAACCGGGAGACCCGCGGCTGCGCGGTCAATTCCTACGAGTTACATTCGTCCCGTGGGAGGTGTTGGTGCCACCTACGGGGCCGTTCGGGGGCTGTTTCGAGTTTTCATCCTCTAACGCCAAGTTTTTAAGCCTAAGTCTAGAAATTTGCAAATTAGCGTCGTACTCTCAAATCGGGAGACCCGCGGCTGCGCGGTTTGTTCCTATGAGTTACATTGGTCCCGTGGGAGGTGTTGGTGCCACCCACGGGGCCGTTCGGGGGCTGTTTCGAGTTTTCACCCTCTAACGCCATGTTTTTAAGCCGAAGTCTAGAAATATGCAAATTACCGTCGTGCTCTAAAACCGGGAGACCCGCGGCTGCGCGGTCAGTTCCTACGAGTTACATTTGTCCCGTGGTAGGTGTTGGTGCCACCCACGGGTCCGTTCGGGGGCTGTTTCGAGTTTTCATCCTCTAACGCCAAATTTT
This sequence comes from Sambucus nigra, assembly GCA_949130495.1. Classification (NCBI taxonomy): domain Eukaryota; kingdom Viridiplantae; phylum Streptophyta; class Magnoliopsida; order Dipsacales; family Adoxaceae; genus Sambucus; species Sambucus nigra. Next base: position 507,709,931 of record OX422221.1, on the reverse strand, counting down.
TAAGCCTAAGTCTAAAAATTTGCAAATTAGCATCGTCCTCTCAAACCGGGAGACCCGCCGCTGCGCGGTCAGTTCCTACGAGTTACATTGGTCCCGTGGGAGGTGTTGGTGCCACCCACGGGTCCGTTCGGGGGCTGTTTCCAGTTTTCACCCTCTAACGCCAAGTTTTTAAGCCTAAGTCTAGAAATTTACAAATTAGCGTCGTACTCTCAAACCGGGAGACCCGCGGCTGCGCGGACAGTTCGAACGAGTTACATTGGTCCCGTGGGAGGTGTTTGTGCCACCCACGGGTCCGTTCGGGGGCTGTTTCGAGTTTTCACCCTCTAACGCCATGTTTTTAAGCCTAAGTCTAGAAATATTCAAATTACCGTCGTGCTCTCAAACCGGGAGACCCGCGGCTGCGCGGTCAGTTCCTACGAGTTACATTTGTCCCGTGGGAGGTGTTGGTGCCACCCACGGGTCTGTTCGGGGGCTGTTTCGAGTTTTCACCCTCTAACGCCAAGTTTTTAAGCGTAAGTCTAGAAATATGCAAATTATCGTCGTGCTCTCAAACCGGGAGACCCGCGGATGCGCGGTCAGTTCCTACGAGTTACATTGGTCCCGTGGGAGGTGTTGGTGCCACCCACGGTTCCGTTCGGGGGCTGTTTCGGGTTTTCACCCTCTAACGCCATGTTTTTAAGCCTAAGTCTAGAAATATGCAAATTACCGTCGTACTCGCAAACTGGGAGACCCGCGGCTGCGCAGTCAGTTCCTACGAGTTACATTGGTCCCGTGGGAGGTGTTGATGCCACCCACGAGGCCATTCGGGTGCTGTTTCGAGTTTTCACCCTCTAACGCCTTGTTTTTAAGCCTAAGTCTAGAAATATGCAAATTACCGTCGTACTCTCAAACCGGGAGACCCGCGGCTGTGCGGTCAGTTCCTACGAGTTATATTGGTCCCGTGGGATGTGTTGGTGCCACCCACGGGTCCGTTCGGGGGCTGTTTCGAGTTTTCACCCTCTAACGCCAAGTTTTTAAGCCTAAGTCTAGAAATTTACAAATTAGCGTCGTACTCTCAAACCGGGAGACCCGCGGCTGCGCGGACAGTTCGAACGAGTTACATTGGTCCCGTGGGAGGTGTTTGTGCTACCCACGGGTCCGTTCGGGGGCGGTTTCGAGTTTTCACCCTCTAACGCCATGTTTTTAAGCCTAAGTCTAGAAATATTCAAATTACCGTCGTGCTCTCAAACCGGGAGACCCGCGGCTGCGCGGTCAGTTCCTACGAGTTACATTTGTCCCGTGGGAGGTGTTGGTGCCACCCACGGGTCCGTTCGGGGGCTGTTTCGAGTTTTCACCCTCTAACGCCATGTTTTTAAGTCGAAGTCTATAAATATGCAACTTACCGTCGTACTCTCAAACCGGGAGACCCGCGGCTGCGCGGTCAGTTCCTACGAGTTACATTGGTCCCGTGGGAGGTGTTGGTGCCACCCACGGGGCCGTTCGGGGGCTGTTTCGAGTTTTCTCCCTCTAACGCCAAGTTTTTAAGCCTAAGTCTAGAAATATGCAAATTACCGTCGTGCTCTCAAACCGGGAGACCCGCGGCTGCGCGGTCAGTTCCTACGAGTTACATTGGTCCCGTGGGAGGTGTTGGTACCACCCACGGGGCCGTTCGGGAGCTGTTTCGAGTTTTCACCCTTTAACGCCAAGTTTTTAAGCCTAAGTCTAGGAATTTGCAAATTACCGTCGTACTCTCAAACCGGGAGACCCGCGGCTGCGCGGTCAGTTCCTACGAGTTACATTGGTCCCGTGGGAGGTGTTGGTGCCACCCACGGGGCCGTTCGGGGGCTGTTTCGAGTTTTCACCCTCTAACGCCATGTTTTTAAGCCGAAGTCTAGAAATATGCAAATTACCGTCGTGCTCTCAAACCGGGAGACCCGCGGCTGCGCGGTCAGTTCCTACGAGTTACATTGGTCCCGTGGGAGGTGTTGGTGCCACCCACGGGTCCGTTCGGGGGCTGTTTCGAGTTTTCACCCTCTAACGCCAAGTTTTTAAGCCCAAGTCTAGAAATATGCAAATTACCGTCGTACTCTCAAACTGGGAGACCCGCGGCTGCCCGGTCAGTTCCTACGAGTTACATTGGTCCCGTGGGAGGTGTTGGTGCCACCCACGAGGCCATTCGGGGGCTGTTTCGAGTTTTCACCCTCTAACGCCTTGTTTTTAAGCCTAAGTCTAGAAATATGCAAATTACCGTCGTACTCTCAAACCGGGAGACCCGCGGCTGCGCGGTCAGTTCCTACGAGTTACATTGGTCCCGTGGGAGGTGTTGGTTCCACCCACGGGGCCGTTCGTGGGCTGTTTCGGGTTTTCACCCTCTAACGCCATGTTTTTAAGCCTAAGTCTAGAAATATGCAAATTACCGTCGTGCTCTCAAACCGGGAGACCCAGGGCTGCGCGGTCAGTTCCTACGAGTTACATTTGTCCCGTGGGAGGTGTTGGTGCCACCCACGGGGCCGTTCGGGGGCTGTTTCGTGTTTTCACCTTCTAACGCCATGTTTTAAAGCCTAAGTCTAGAAATATGCAAATTAGCGTCGTACTCTCAAACCGGGAGACCCGCCGCTGCACGGTCAGTTCATACGAGTTACATTGGTCCCGTGGGAGGTGTTGGTGCCACCCACGGGGCCGTTCGGGGGATGTTTCGAGTTTTCACACTCTAACGCCATGTTTTTAAGGCTAAGTCTTGAAATATGCAAATTACCGTCGTACTTTGAAACCGGGAGACCCGCGGCTGCGCGGTCAGTTCCTACGAGTTACATTGGTCCCGTGGGATGTGTTGGTGCCACCCACGGGGCCGTTCGGGGGCTGTTTCGAGTTTTCACCTCTAACGCCATGTTTTTAAGCCTAAGTCAAGAAAAATGCAAATTACCGTCGTGCTCTCAAACCGGGAGACCCGCGGCTGCGCGGTCAGTTCCTACGAGTTACATTCGTCCCGTGGGAGGTGTTGGTGCCACCTACGGGGCCGTTCGGGGGCTGTTTCGAGTTTTCATCCTCTAACGCCAAGTTTTTAAGCCTAAGTCTAGAAATTTGCAAATTAGCGTCGTACTCTCAAATCGGGAGACCCGCGGCTGCGCGGTTTGTTCCTATGAGTTACATTGGTCCCGTGGGAGGTGTTGGTGCCACCCACGGGGCCGTTCGGGGGCTGTTTCGAGTTTTCACCCTCTAACGCCATGTTTTTAAGCCGAAGTCTAGAAATATGCAAATTACCGTCGTACTCTCAAACCGGGAGACCCGCGGCTGCGCGATCAGTTCCTACGAGTTACATTTGTCCCGTGGTAGGTGTTGGTGCCACCCACGGGTCCGTTCGGGGGCTGTTTCGAGTTTTCATCCTCTAACGCCAAATTTTTAAGCCTAAGTCTAAAAATTTGCAAATTAGCATCGTCCTCTCAAACCGGGAGACCCGCCGCTGCGCGGTCAGTTCCTACGAGTTACATTGGTCCCGTGGGAGGTGTTGGTGCCACCCACGGGTCCGTTCGGGGGCTGTTTCCAGTTTTCACCCTCTAACGCCAAGTTTTTAAGCCTAAGTCTAGAAATTTACAAATTAGCGTCGTACTCTCAAACCGGGAGACCCGCGGCTGCGCGGACAGTTCGAACGAGTTACATTGGTCCCGTGGGAGGTGTTTGTGCCACCCACGGGTCCGTTCGGGGGCTGTTTCGAGTTTTCACCCTCTAACGCCATGTTTTTAAGCCTAAGTCTAGAAATATTCAAATTACCGTCGTGCTCTCAAACCGGGAGACCCGCGGCTGCGCGGTCAGTTCCTACGAGTTACATTTGTCCCGTGGGAGGTGTTGGTGCCACCCACGGGTCTGTTCGGGGGCTGTTTCGAGTTTTCACCCTCTAACGCCAAGTTTTTAAGCGTAAGTCTAGAAATATGCAAATTATCGTCGTGCTCTCAAACCGGGAGACCCGCGGATGCGCGGTCAGTTCCTACGAGTTACATTGGTCCCGTGGGAGGTGTTGGTGCCACCCACGGTTCCGTTCGGGGGCTGTTTCGGGTTTTCACCCTCTAACGCCATGTTTTTAAGCCTAAGTCTAGAAATATGCAAATTACCGTCGTACTCGCAAACTGGGAGACCCGCGGCTGCGCAGTCAGTTCCTACGAGTTACATTGGTCCCGTGGGAGGTGTTGATGCCACCCACGAGGCCATTCGGGGGCTGTTTCGAGTTTTCACCCTCTAACGCCTTGTTTTTAAGCCTAAGTCTAGAAATATGCAAATTACCGTCGAACTCTCAAACCGGGAGACCCGCGGCTGTGCGGTCAGTTCCTACGAGTTATATTGGTCCCGTGGGATGTGTTGGTGCCACCCACGGGTCCGTTCGGGGGCTGTTTCGAGTTTTCACCCTCTAACGCCAAGTTTTTAAGCCTAAGTCTAGAAATTTACAAATTAGCGTCGTACTCTCAAACCGGGAGACCCGCGGCTGCGCGGACAGTTCGAACGAGTTACATTGGTCCCGTGGGAGGTGTTTGTGCTACCCACGGGTCCGTTCGGGGGCGGTTTCGAGTTTTCACCCTCTAACGCCATGTTTTTAAGCCTAAGTCTAGAAATATTCAAATTACCGTCGTGCTCTCAAACCGGGAGACCCGCGGCTGCGCGGTCAGTTCCTACGAGTTACATTTGTCCCGTGGGAGGTGTTGGTGCCACCCACGGGTCCGTTCGGGGGCTGTTTAGAGTTTTCACCCTCTAACGCCATGTTTTTAAGTCGAAGTCTAGAAATATGCAACTTACCGTCGTACTCTCAAACCGGGAGACCCGCGGCTGCGCGGTCAGTTCCTACGAGTTACATTGGTCCCGTGGGAGGTGTTGGTGCCACCCACGGGGCCGTTCGGGGGCTGTTTCGAGTTTTCTCCCTCTAACGCCAAGTTTTTAAGCCTAAGTCTAGAAATATGCAAATTACCGTCGTGCTCTCAAACCGGGAGACCCGCGGCTGCGCGGTCAGTTCCTACGAGTTACATTGGTCCCGTGGGAGGTGTTGGTGCCACCCACGGGGCCGTTCGGGAGCTGTTTCGAGTTTTCACCCTCTAACGCCAAGTTTTTAAGCCTAAGTCTAGGAATTTGCAAATTACCGTCGTACTGTCAAACCGGGAGACCCGCGGCTGCGCGGTCAGTTCCTACGAGTTGCATTGGTCCCGTGGGAGGTGTTGGTGCCACCCACGGGGCCGTTCGGGGGCTGTTTCGAGTTTTCACCCTCTAACGCCATGTTTTTAAGCCGAAGTCTAGAAATATGCAAATTATCGTCGTGCTCTCAAACCGGGAGACCCGCGGCTGCGCGGTCAGTTCCTACGAGTTACATTGGTCCCGTGGGAGGTGTTGGTGCCACCCACGGGTCCGTTCGGGGGCTGTTTCGAGTTTTCACCCTCTAACGCCAAGTTTTTAAGCCCAAGTCTAGAAATATGCAAATTACCGTCGTACTCTCAAACTGGGAGACCCGCGGCTGCCCGGTCAGTTCCTACGAGTTACATTGGTCCCGTGGGAGGTGTTGGTGCCACCCACGAGGCCATTCGGGGGCTGTTTCGAGTTTTCACCCTCTAACGCCTTGTTTTTAAGCCTAAGTCTAGAAATATGCAAATTACCGTCGTACTCTCAAACCGGGAGACCCGCGGCTGCGCGGTCAGTTCCTACGAGTTACATTGGTCCCGTGGGAGGTGTTGGTTCCACCCACGGGGCCGTTCGTGGGCTGTTTCGGGTTTTCACCCTCTAACGCCATGTTTTTAAGCCTAAGTCTAGAAATACGCAAATTACCGTCTTGCTCTCAAACCGGGAGACCCGCGGCTGCGCGGTCAGTTCCTACGAGTTACATTGGTCCCGTGGGAGGTGTTGGTGCCAGCCACGGGGCCGTTCGGGGGCTGTTTCGAGTTTTCTCCCTCTAACGCCAAGTTTTTAAGCCTAAGTCTAGAAATATGCAAATTATCGTCGTGCTCTCAAACCGGGAGACCCGCGGCTGCGCGGTCAGTTCCTACGAGTTACATTGGTCCCGTGGGAGGTGTTGGTGCCACCCACGGGGCCGTTCGGGGGCTGTTTCGAGTTTTCACCCTCTAACGCCAAGTTTTTAAACCTAAGTCTAGGAATTTGCAAATTACCGTCGTACTGTCAAACCGGGAGACCCGCGGCTGCGCGGTCAGTTCCTACGAGTTGCATTGGTCCCGTGGGAGGTGTTGGTGCCACCCACGGGGCCGTTCGGGGGCTGTTTCGAGTTTTCACCCTCTAACGCCATGTTTTTAAGTCGAAGTCTAGAAATATGCAACTTACCGTCGTACTCTCAAACCGGGAGACCCGCGGCTGCGCGGTCAGTTCCTACGAGTTACATTGGTCCCGTGGGAGGTGTTGGTGCCACCCACGGGGCCGTTCGGGGGCTGTTTCGAGTTTTCTCCCTCTAACGCCAAGTTTTTAAGCCTAAGTCTAGAAATATGCAAATTACCGTCGTGCTCTCAAACCGGGAGACCCGCGGCTGCGCGGTCAGTTCCTACGAGTTACATTGGTCCCGTGGGAGGTGTTGGTGCCACCCACGGGGCCGTTCGGGAGCTGTTTCGAGTTTTCACCCTCTAACGCCAAGTTTTTAAGCCTAAGTCTAGGAATTTGCAAATTACCGTCGTACTGTCAAACCGGGAGACCCGCGGCTGCGCGGTCAGTTCCTACGAGTTGCATTGGTCCCGTGGGAGGTGTTGGTGCCACCCACGGGGCCGTTCGGGGGCTGTTTCGAGTTTTCACCCTCTAACGCCATGTTTTTAAGCCGAAGTCTAGAAATATGCAAATTATCGTCGTGCTCTCAAACCGGGAGACCCGCGGCTGCGCGGTCAGTTCCTACGAGTTACATTGGTCCCGTGGGAGGTGTTGGTGCCACCCACGGGTCCGTTCGGGGGCTGTTTCGAGTTTTCACCCTCTAACGCCAAGTTTTTAAGCCCAAGTCTAGAAATATGCAAATTACCGTCGTACTCTCAAACTGGGAGACCCGCGGCTGCCCGGTCAGTTCCTACGAGTTACATTGGTCCCGTGGGAGGTGTTGGTGCCACCCACGAGGCCATTCGGGGGCTGTTTCGAGTTTTCACCCTCTAACGCCTTGTTTTTAAGCCTAAGTCTAGAAATATGCAAATTACCGTCGTACTCTCAAACCGGGAGACCCGCGGCTGCGCGGTCAGTTCCTACGAGTTACATTGGTCCCGTGGGAGGTGTTGGTTCCACCCACGGGGCCGTTCGTGGGCTGTTTCGGGTTTTCACCCTCTAACGCCATGTTTTTAAGCCTAAGTCTAGAAATACGCAAATTACCGTCTTGCTCTCAAACCGGGAGACCCGCGGCTGCGCGGTCAGTTCCTACGAGTTACATTGGTCCCGTGGGAGGTGTTGGTGCCAGCCACGGGGCCGTTCGGGGGCTGTTTCGAGTTTTCTCCCTCTAACGCCAAGTTTTTAAGCCTAAGTCTAGAAATATGCAAATTATCGTCGTGCTCTCAAACCGGGAGACCCGCGGCTGCGCGGTCAGTTCCTACGAGTTACATTGGTCCCGTGGGAGGTGTTGGTGCCACCCACGGGGCCGTTCGGGGGCTGTTTCGAGTTTTCACCCTCTAACGCCAAGTTTTTAAACCTAAGTCTAGGAATTTGCAAATTACCGTCGTACTCTCAAACCGGGTGACCCGCGGCTGCGCGGTCAGTTCCTACGAGTTACATTGGTCCCGTGGGAGGTGTTGGTGCCACCCACGGGGCCGTTCGGGGGCTGTTTCGAGTTTTCACCCTCTAACGCCATGTTTTTAAGCCGAAGTCTAGAAATATGCAAATTACCGTCGTGCTCTCAAACCGGGAGACCCGCGGCTGCGCGGTCAGTTCCTACGAGTTACATTGGTCCCGTGGGAGGTGTTGGTGCCACCCACGGGTCCGTTCGGGGGCTGTTTCGAGTTTTCACCCTCTAACGCCAAGTTTTTAAGCCCAAGTCTAGAAATATGCAAATTACCGTCGTACTCTCAAACTGGGAAACCCGCGGCTGCCCGGTCAGTTCCTACGAGTTACATTGGTCCCGTGGGAGGTGTTGGTGCCACCCACGAGGCCATTCGGGGGCTGTTTCGAGTTTTCACCCTCTAACGCCTTGTTTTTAAGCCTAAGTCTAGAAATATGCAAATTACCGTCGTACTCTCAAACCGGGAGACCCGCGGCTGCGCGGTCAGTTCCTACGAGTTACATTGGTCCCGTGGGAGGTGTTGGTGCCACCCACGGGGCCTTTCGGGGGCTGTTTCGAGTTTTCACCCTCTAACTCCAAGTGTTTAAGCCTAAGTCTAGAAATATGCAAATTACCGTCGTACTCTCAAACCGGGAGACCCGCGGCTGCGCGGTCCGTTCCTACGAGTTACATTGGTCCCGTGGGAGGTGTTCGTGCCACCCACGGGGCCGTTCGGGGTCTGTTTAGGGTTTTCACCCTCTAACGCCAAGTTTTTATGCCTAAGTCTAGGAATTTGCAAATTACCGTCGTACTCTCAAACCGGGAGACCCGCGGCTGCGCGGTCAGTTCCTACGAGTTACATTGGTCCCGTGGGAGGTGTTCGTGTCACCCACGGGGCCGTTCGGAGGCTGTTTCGAGTTTTCACCCTCTAACGCCATGTTTTTATGCCGAAGTCTAGAAATATGCAAATTACCGTCGTGCTCTCAAACCGGGAGACCCAGGGCTGCGCGGTCAGTTCCTACGAGTTACATTTGTCCCGTGGGAGGTGTTGGTGCCACCCACGGGGCCGTTCGGGGGCTGTTTCGTGTTTTCACCTTCTAACGCCATGTTTTAAAGCCTAAGTCTAGAAATATGCAAATTAGCGTCGTACTCTCAAACCGGGAGACCCGCCGCTGCACGGTCAGTTCATACGAGTTACATTGGTCCCGTGGGAGGTGTTGGTGTCACCCACGGGGCCGTTCGGGGGATGTTTCGAGTTTTCACCCTCTAACGCCATGTTTTTAAGGCTAAGTCTAGAAATATGCAAATTACCGTCGTACTTTGAAACCGGGAGACCCGCGGCTGCGCGGTCAGTTCCTACGAGTTACATTGGTCCCGTGGGAGGTGTTGGTTCCACCCACGGGGCCGTTCGTGGGCTGTTTCGGGTTTTCACCCTCTAACGCCATGTTTTTAAGCCTAAGTCTAGAAATATGCAAATTACCGTCGTACTCTCAAACTGGGAGACCCGCGGCTGCCCGGTCAGTTCCTACGAGTTACATTGGTCCCGTGGGAGGTGTTGGTGCCACCCACGAGGCCATTCGGGGGCTGTTTCGAGTTTTCACCCTCTAACGCCTTGTTTTTAAGCCTAAGTCTAGAAATATGCAAATTACCGTCGTACTCTCAAACCGGGAGACCCGCGGCTGCGCGGTCAGTTCCTACGAGTTACATTGGTCCCGTGGGAGGTGTTGGTTCCACCCACGGGGCCGTTCGTGGGCTGTTTCGGGTTTTCACCCTCTAACGCCATGTTTTTAAGCCTAAGTCTAGAAATATGCAAATTACCGTCGTGCTCTCAAACCGGGAGACCCAGGGCTGCGCGGTCAGTTCCTACGAGTTACATTTGTCCCGTGGGAGGTGTTGGTGCCACCCACGGGGCCGTTCGGGGGCTGTTTCGTGTTTTCACCTTCTAACGCCATGTTTTAAAGCCTAAGTCTAGAAATATGCAAATTAGCGTCGTACTCTCAAACCGGGAGACCCGCCGCTGCACGGTCAGTTCATACGAGTTACATTGGTCCCGTGGGAGGTGTTGGTGCCACCCACGGGGCCGTTCGGGGGATGTTTCGAGTTTTCACACTCTAACGCCATGTTTTTAAGGCTAAGTCTTGAAATATGCAAATTACCGTCGTACTTTGAAACCGGGAGACCCGCGGCTGCGCGGTCAGTTCCTACGAGTTACATTGGTCCCGTGGGATGTGTTGGTGCCACCCACGGGGCCGTTCGGGGGCTGTTTCGAGTTTTCACCTCTAACGCCATGTTTTTAAGCCTAAGTCAAGAAAAATGCAAATTACCGTCGTGCTCTCAAACCGGGAGACCCGCGGCTGCGCGGTCAGTTCCTACGAGTTACATTCGTCCCGTGGGAGGTGTTGGTGCCACCTACGGGGCCGTTCGGGGGCTGTTTCGAGTTTTCATCCTCTAACGCCAAGTTTTTAAGCCTAAGTCTAGAAATTTGCAAATTAGCGTCGTACTCTCAAATCGGGAGACCCGCGGCTGCGCGGTTTGTTCCTATGAGTTACATTGGTCCCGTGGGAGGTGTTGGTGCCACCCACGGGGCCGTTCGGGGGCTGTTTCGAGTTTTCACCCTCTAACGCCATGTTTTTAAGCCGAAGTCTAGAAATATGCAAATTACCGTCGTACTCTCAAACCGGGAGACCCGCGGCTGCGCGATCAGTTCCTACGAGTTACATTTGTCCCGTGGTAGGTGTTGGTGCCACCCACGGGTCCGTTCGGGGGCTGTTTCGAGTTTTCATCCTCTAACGCCAAATTTTTAAGCCTAAGTCTAAAAATTTGCAAATTAGCATCGTCCTCTCAAACCGGGAGACCCGCCGCTGCGCGGTCAGTTCCTACGAGTTACATTGGTCCCGTGGGAGGTGTTGGTGCCACCCACGGGTCCGTTCGGGGGCTGTTTCCAGTTTTCACCCTCTAACGCCAAGTTTTTAAGCCTAAGTCTAGAAATTTACAAATTAGCGTCGTACTCTCAAACCGGGAGACCCGCGGCTGCGCGGACAGTTCGAACGAGTTACATTGGTCCCGTGGGAGGTGTTTGTGCCACCCACGGGTCCGTTCGGGGGCTGTTTCGAGTTTTCACCCTCTAACGCCATGTTTTTAAGCCTAAGTCTAGAAATATTCAAATTACCGTCGTGCTCTCAAACCGGGAGACCCGCGGCTGCGCGGTCAGTTCCTACGAGTTACATTTGTCCCGTGGGAGGTGTTGGTGCCACCCACGGGTCTGTTCGGGGGCTGTTTCGAGTTTTCACCCTCTAACGCCAAGTTTTTAAGCGTAAGTCTAGAAATATGCAAATTATCGTCGTGCTCTCAAACCGGGAGACCCGCGGATGCGCGGTCAGTTCCTACGAGTTACATTGGTCCCGTGGGAGGTGTTGGTGCCACCCACGGTTCCGTTCGGGGGCTGTTTCGGGTTTTCACCCTCTAACGCCATGTTTTTAAGCCTAAGTCTAGAAATATGCAAATTACCGTCGTACTCGCAAACTGGGAGACCCGCGGCTGCGCAGTCAGTTCCTACGAGTTACATTGGTCCCGTGGGAGGTGTTGATGCCACCCACGAGGCCATTCGGGGGCTGTTTCGAGTTTTCACCCTCTAACGCCTTGTTTTTAAGCCTAAGTCTAGAAATATGCAAATTACCGTCGAACTCTCAAACCGGGAGACCCGCGGCTGTGCGGTCAGTTCCTACGAGTTATATTGGTCCCGTGGGATGTGTTGGTGCCACCCACGGGTCCGTTCGGGGGCTGTTTCGAGTTTTCACCCTCTAACGCCAAGTTTTTAAGCCTAAGTCTAGAAATTTACAAATTAGCGTCGTACTCTCAAACCGGGAGACCCGCGGCTGCGCGGACAGTTCGAACGAGTTACATTGGTCCCGTGGGAGGTGTTTGTGCTACCCACGGGTCCGTTCGGGGGCGGTTTCGAGTTTTCACCCTCTAACGCCATGTTTTTAAGCCTAAGTCTAGAAATATTCAAATTACCGTCGTGCTCTCAAACCGGGAGACCCGCGGCTGCGCGGTCAGTTCCTACGAGTTACATTTGTCCCGTGGGAGGTGTTGGTGCCACCCACGGGTCCGTTCGGGGGCTGTTTAGAGTTTTCACCCTCTAACGCCATGTTTTTAAGTCGAAGTCTAGAAATATGCAACTTACCGTCGTACTCTCAAACCGGGAGACCCGCGGCTGCGCGGTCAGTTCCTACGAGTTACATTGGTCCCGTGGGAGGTGTTGGTGCCACCCACGGGGCCGTTCGGGGGCTGTTTCGAGTTTTCTCCCTCTAACGCCAAGTTTTTAAGCCTAAGTCTAGAAATATGCAAATTACCGTCGTGCTCTCAAACCGGGAGACCCGCGGCTGCGCGGTCAGTTCCTACGAGTTACATTGGTCCCGTGGGAGGTGTTGGTGCCACCCACGGGGCCGTTCGGGAGCTGTTTCGAGTTTTCACCCTCTAACGCCAAGTTTTTAAGCCTAAGTCTAGGAATTTGCAAATTACCGTCGTACTGTCAAACCGGGAGACCCGCGGCTGCGCGGTCAGTTCCTACGAGTTGCATTGGTCCCGTGGGAGGTGTTGGTGCCACCCACGGGGCCGTTCGGGGGCTGTTTCGAGTTTTCACCCTCTAACGCCATGTTTTTAAGCCGAAGTCTAGAAATATGCAAATTATCGTCGTGCTCTCAAACCGGGAGACCCGCGGCTGCGCGGTCAGTTCCTACGAGTTACATTGGTCCCGTGGGAGGTGTTGGTGCCACCCACGGGTCCGTTCGGGGGCTGTTTCGAGTTTTCACCCTCTAACGCCAAGTTTTTAAGCCCAAGTCTAGAAATATGCAAATTACCGTCGTACTCTCAAACTGGGAGACCCGCGGCTGCCCGGTCAGTTCCTACGAGTTACATTGGTCCCGTGGGAGGTGTTGGTGCCACCCACGAGGCCATTCGGGGGCTGTTTCGAGTTTTCACCCTCTAACGCCTTGTTTTTAAGCCTAAGTCTAGAAATATGCAAATTACCGTCGTACTCTCAAACCGGGAGACCCGCGGCTACGCGGTCAGTTCCTACGAGTTACATTGGTCCCGTGGGAGGTGTTGGTTCCACCCACGGGGCCGTTCGTGGGCTGTTTCGGGTTTTCACCCTCTAACGCCAAGTTTTTAAGCCTAAGTCTAGAAATATGCAAATTACCGTCGTACTCTCAAACCGGGTGACCCGCGGCTGCGCGGTCAGTTCCTACGAGTTACATTGGTCCCGTGGGAGGTGTTGGTGCCACCCACGGGGCCGTTCGGGGGCTGTTTCGAGTTTTCACCCTCTAACGCCATGTTTTTAAGCCGAAGTCTAGAAATATGCAAATTACCGTCGTGCTCTCAAACCGGGAGACCCGCGGCTGCGCGGTCAGTTCCTACGAGTTACATTGGTCCCGTGGGAGGTGTTGGTGCCACCCACGGGTCCGTTCGGGGGCTGTTTCGAGTTTTCACCCTCTAACGCCAAGTTTTTAAGCCCAAGTCTAGAAATATGCAAATTACCGTCGTACTCTCAAACTGGGAAACCCGCGGCTGCCCGGTCAGTTCCTACGAGTTACATTGGTCCCGTGGGAGGTGTTGGTGCCACCCACGAGGCCATTCGGGGGCTGTTTCGAGTTTTCACCCTCTAACGCCTTGTTTTTAAGCCTAAGTCTAGAAATATGCAAATTACCGTCGTACTCTCAAACCGGGAGACCCGCGGCTGCGCGGTCAGTTCCTACGAGTTACATTGGTCCCGTGGGAGGTGTTGGTGCCACCCACGGGGCCTTTCGGGGGCTGTTTCGAGTTTTCACCCTCTAACTCCAAGTGTTTAAGCCTAAGTCTAGAAATATGCAAATTACCGTCGTACTCTCAAACCGGGAGACCCGCGGCTGCGCGGTCCGTTCCTACGAGTTACATTGGTCCCGTGGGAGGTGTTCGTGCCACCCACGGGGCCGTTCGGGGTCTGTTTAGGGTTTTCACCCTCTAACGCCAAGTTTTTATGCCTAAGTCTAGGAATTTGCAAATTACCGTCGTACTCTCAAACCGGGAGACCCGCGGCTGCGCGGTCAGTTCCTACGAGTTACATTGGTCCCGTGGGAGGTGTTCGTGTCACCCACGGGGCCGTTCGGAGGCTGTTTCGAGTTTTCACCCTCTAACGCCATGTTTTTATGCCGAAGTCTAGAAATATGCAAATTACCGTCGTGCTCTCAAACCGGGAGACCCAGGGCTGCGCGGTCAGTTCCTACGAGTTACATTTGTCCCGTGGGAGGTGTTGGTGCCACCCACGGGGCCGTTCGGGGGCTGTTTCGTGTTTTCACCTTCTAACGCCATGTTTTAAAGCCTAAGTCTAGAAATATGCAAATTAGCGTCGTACTCTCAAACCGGGAGACCCGCCGCTGCACGGTCAGTTCATACGAGTTACATTGGTCCCGTGGGAGGTGTTGGTGTCACCCACGGGGCCGTTCGGGGGATGTTTCGAGTTTTCACCCTCTAACGCCATGTTTTTAAGGCTAAGTCTAGAAATATGCAAATTACCGTCGTACTTTGAAACCGGGAGACCCGCGGCTGCGCGGTCAGTTCCTACGAGTTACATTGGTCCCGTGGGATGTGTTGGTGCCACCCACGGGGCCGTTCGGGGGCTGTTTCGAGTTTTCACCTCTAACGCCACGTTTTTAAGCCTAAGTCAAGAAAAATGCAAATTACCGTCGTGCTCTCAAACCGGGAGACCCGCGGCTGCGCGGTCAGTTCCTACGAGTTACATTCGTCCCGTGGGAGGTGTTGGTGCCACCTACGGGGCCGTTCGGGGGCTGTTTCGAGTTTTCATCCTCTAACGCCAAGTTTTTAAGCCTAAGTCTAGAAATTTGCAAATTAGCGTCGTACTCTCAAATCGGGAGACCCGCGGCTGCGCGGTTTGTTCCTATGAGTTACATTGGTCCCGTGGGAGGTGTTGGTGCCACCCACGGGGCCGTTCGGGGGCTGTTTCGAGTTTTCACCCTCTAACGCCATGATTTTAAGCCGAAGTCTAGAAATATGCAAATTACCGTCGTACTCTCAAACCGGGAGACCCGCGGCTGCGCGGTCAGTTCCTACGAGTTACATTTGTCCCGTGGTAGGTGTTGGTGCCACCCACGGGTCCGTTCGGGGGCTGTTTCGAGTTTTCATCCTCTAACGCCAAATTTTTAAGCCTAAGTCTAAAAATTTGCAAATTAGCATCGTCCTCTCAAACCGGGAGACCCGCCGCTGCGCGGTCAGTTCCTACGAGTTACATTGGTCCCGTGGGAGGTGTTGGTGCCACCCACGGGTCCGTTCGGGGGCTGTTTCCAGTTTTCACCCTCTAACGCCAAGTTTTTAAGCCTAAGTCTAGAAATTTACAAATTAGCGTCGTACTCTCAAACCGGGAGACCCGCGGCTGCGCGGACAGTTCGAACGAGTTACATTGGTCCCGTGGGAGGTGTTTGTGCCACCCACGGGTCCGTTCGGGGGCTGTTTCGAGTTTTCACCCTCTAACGCCATGTTTTTAAGCCTAAGTCTAGAAATATTCAAATTACCGTCGTGCTCTCAAACCGGGAGACCCGCGGCTGCGCGGTCAGTTCCTACGAGTTACATTTGTCCCGTGGGAGGTGTTGGTGCCACCCACGGGTCTGTTCGGGGGCTGTTTCGAGTTTTCACCCTCTAACGCCAAGTTTTTAAGCGTAAGTCTAGAAATATGCAAATTATCGTCGTGCTCTCAAACCGGGAGACCCGCGGATGCGCGGTCAGTTCCTACGAGTTACATTGGTCCCGTGGGAGGTGTTGGTGCCACCCACGGTTCCGTTCGGGGGCTGTTTCGGGTTTTCACCCTCTAACGCCATGTTTTTAAGCCTAAGTCTAGAAATATGCAAATTACCGTCGTACTCGCAAACTGGGAGACCCGCGGCTGCGCAGTCAGTTCCTACGAGTTACATTGGTCCCGTGGGAGGTGTTGATGCCACCCACGAGGCCATTCGGGGGCTGTTTCGAGTTTTCACCCTCTAACGCCTTGTTTTTAAGCCTAAGTCTAGAAATATGCAAATTACCGTCGAACTCTCAAACCGGGAGACCCGCGGCTGTGCGGTCAGTTCCTACGAGTTATATTGGTCCCGTGGGATGTGTTGGTGCCACCCACGGGTCCGTTCGGGGGCTGTTTCGAGTTTTCACCCTCTAACGCCAAGTTTTTAAGCCTAAGTCTAGAAATTTACAAATTAGCGTCGTACTCTCAAACCGGGAGACCCGCGGCTGCGCGGTCAGTTCCTACGAGTTACATTGGTCCCGTGGGAGGTGTTTGTGCTACCCACGGGTCCGTTCGGGGGCGGTTTCGAGTTTTCACCCTCTAACGCCATGTTTTTAAGCCTAAGTCTAGAAATATGCAAATTACCGTCGTACTCTCAAACCGGGAGACCCGCGGCTGCGCGGTCAGTTCCTACGAGTTACATTGGTCCCGTGGGAGGTGTTGGTGCCACCCACGACGCCATTCGGGGGCTGTTTCGAGTTTTCACCCTCTAACGCCTTGTTTTTAAGCCTAAGTCTAGAAATATGCAAATTACCGTCGTACTCTCAAACCGGGAGACCCGCGGCTGCGCGGTGAGTTCCTACGAGTTACATTGGTCCCGTGGGAGGTGTTGGTGCCACCCACGGGGCCGTTCGGTGGCTTTTTCGAGTTTTCACCCTCTAACGCCATGTTTTTAAGCCGAAGTCTAGAAATATGCAAATTACCGTCGTGCTCTCAAACCGGGAGACCCGGGGCGGCGCGGTCAGTTCCTACGAGTTACATTTGTCCCGTGGGAGGTGTTGGTGCCACCCACGGGGCCGTTCGGGGGCTGTTTCGAGTTTTCACCCTCTAACGCCATGTTTTTAAGCCTAAGTCTAGAAATATGCAAATTACCGTCGTACTCTCAAACTGGGAGACCCGCGGCTGCCCGGTCAGTTCCTACGAGTTACATTGGTCCCGTGGGAGGTGTTGGTGCCACCCACGAGGCCATTCGGGGGCTGTTTCGAGTTTTCACCCTCTAACGCCTTGTTTTTAAGCCTAAGTCTAGAAATATGCAAATACCCGTCGTACTCTCAAACCGGGAGACCCGCGGCTGCGCGGTCAGTTCCTACGAGTTACATTGGTCCCGTGGGAGGTGTTGGTTCCACCCACGGGGCCGTTCGGGGGCTGTTTCGGGTTTTTACCCTCTAACGCCATGTTTTTAAGCCTAAGTCTAGAAATACGCAAATTACCGTCGTGCTCTAAAACCGGGAGACCTGCGGCTGCGCGGTCAGTTCCTACGAGTTACATTCGTCCCGTGGGAGGTGTTGGTGCCACCTTCGGGGCCGTTCGGGGGCTGTTTCGAGTTTTCATCCTCTAACGCCAAGTTTTTAAGCCTAAGTCTAGAAATTTGCAAATTAGGGTCGTACTCTCAAATTGGGAGACCCGCGGCTGCGCGGTCAGTTCCTACGAGTTACATTGGTCCCGTGGGAGGTGTTGGTGCCACCCACGAGGCCATTCGGGGGCTGTTTCGAGTTTTCACCCTCTAACGCCTTGTTTTTAAGCCTAAGTCTAGAAATATGCAAATTACCGTCGTACTCTCAAACCGGGAGACCCGCGGCTGCGCGGTGAGTTCCTACGAGTTACATTGGTCCCGTAGGAGGTGTTGGTGCCACCCACGGGGCCGTTCGGTGGCTTTTTCGAGTTTTCACCCTCTAACGCCATGTTTTTAAGCCGAAGTCTAGAAATATGCAAATTACCGTCGTGCTCTCAAACCGGGAGACCCGGGGCGGCGCGGTCAGTTCCTACGAGTTACATTTATCCCGTGGGAGGTGTTGGTGCCACCCACGGGGCCGTTCGGGGGCTGTTTCGAGTTTTCACCCTCTAACGCCATGTTTTTAAGCCCAAGTCTAGAAATATGCAAATTACCGTCGTACTCTCAAACTGGGAGACCCGCGGCTGCCCGGTCAGTTCCTACGAGTTACATTGGTCCCGTGGGAGGTGTTGGTGCCACCCACGAGGCCATTCGGGGGCTGTTTCGAGTTTTCACCCTCTAACGCCTTGTTTTTAAGCCTAAGTCTAGAAATATGCAAATACCCGTCGTACTCTCAAACCGGGAGACCCGCGGCTGCGCGGTCAGTTCCTACGAGTTACATTGGTCCCGTGGGAGGTGTTGGTTCCACCCACGGGGCCGTTCGGGGGCTGTTTCGGGTTTTTACCCTCTAACGCCATGTTTTTAAGCCTAAGTCTAGAAATACGCAAATTACCGTCGTGCTCTAAAACCGGGAGACCTGCGGCTGCGCGGTCAGTTCCTACGAGTTACATTCGTCCCGTGGGAGGTGTTGGTGCCACCTTCGGGGCCGTTCGGGGGCTGTTTCGAGTTTTCATCCTCTAACGCCAAGTTTTTAAGCCTAAGTCTAGAAATTTGCAAATTAGGGTCGTACTCTCAAATTGGGAGACCCGCGGCTGCGCGGTCAGTTCCTACGAGTTACATTGGTCCCGTGGGAGGTGTTGATGCCACCCACGAGGCCATTCGGGGCTGTTTCAGGTTTTCACCCTCTAACGCCTTGTTTTTAAGCCTAAGTCTAGAAATATGCAAATTACCGTCGTACTCTCAAACCGGGAGACCCGCGGCTGCGCGGTGAGTTCCTACGAGTTACATTGGTCCCGTGGGAGGTGTTGGTGCCACCCACGGGGCCGTTCGGTGGCTTTTTCGAGTTTTCACCCTCTAACGCCATGTTTTTAAGCCGAAGTCTAGAAATATGCAAATTACCGTCGTGCTCTCAAACCGGGAGACCCGGGGCGGCGCGGTCAGTTCCTACGAGTTACATTTGTCCCGTGGGAGGTGTTGGTGCCACCCACGGGGCCGTTCGGGGGCTGTTTCGAGTTTTCACCCTCTAACGCCATGTTTTTAAGCCTAAGTCTAGAAATATGCAAATTACCGTCGTGCTCTCAAACTGGGAGACCCGCGGCTGCCCGGTCAGTTCCTACGAGTTACATTGGTCCCGTGGGAGGTGTTGGTGCCACCCACGAGGCCATTCGGGGGCTGTTTCGAGTTTTCACCCTCTAACGCCTTGTTTTTAAGCCTAAGTCTAGAAATATGCAAATTACCGTCGTACTGTCAAACCGGGAGACCCGCGGCTGCGCGGTCAGTTCCTACGAGTTACATTGGTCCCGTGGGAGGTGTTGGATCCACCCACGGGGCCGTTCGGGGGCTGTTTCGAGTTTTCACCCTCTAACTACATGTTTTTAAGCCTAAGTCTAGAAATACGCAAATTACCGTCGTGGTCTCAAACCGGGAGACCCGCGGCTGCGCGGTCAGTTCCTACGAGTTACATTGGTCCCGTGGGAGGTGTTGGTTCCACCCACGGGGCCGTTCGGGGGCTGTTTCGAGTTTTCACCCTCTAACGCCATGTTTTTAAGCCTAAGTCTAGAAATACGCAAATTACCGTCGTGCTCTCAAACCGGGAGACCCGCGGCTGCGCGGTCAGTTCCTACGAGTTACATTCGTCCCGTGGGAGGTGTTGGTGCCACCTACGGGGCCGTTCGGGGGCTGTTTCGAGTTTTCATCCTCTAACGCCAAGTTTTTAAGCCTAAGTCTAGAAATTTGCAAATTAGCGTCGTACTTTCAAATCGGGAGACCCGCGGCTGCGCGGTCAGTTCCTACGAGTTACATTGGTCCCGTGGGAGGTGTTGGTGCCACCCACGGGGCCGTTCGGAGGCTGTTTCGAGTTTTCACCCTCTAACGCCATGTTTTTAAGCCGAAGTCTTGAAATATGCAAATTACCGTCGTGCTCTCAAACCGGGAGACCCAGGGCTGCGCGGTCAGTTCCTACGAGTTACATTGGTCCCGTGGGAGGTGTTCGTGCCACCCACGGGGCCGTTCGGTGGATGTTTCGAGTTTTCACCCTCTAATGC
Source organism: Sambucus nigra (assembly GCA_949130495.1). Taxonomy (NCBI): domain Eukaryota; kingdom Viridiplantae; phylum Streptophyta; class Magnoliopsida; order Dipsacales; family Adoxaceae; genus Sambucus; species Sambucus nigra. Next base: position 507,690,339 of record OX422221.1, on the reverse strand, counting down.
CATGCTTTTAAGCCGAAGTCTAGAAATATTAAAATTACCGTCGTACTCTCAAACCGGGAGACCCGCGGCTGCGCGGTCAGTTCCTATGAGTTACATTGGTCCCGTGGGAGGTGTTGGTGCCACCCACCGGTCCGTTCGGGGGCTGTTTCGAGTTTTCACCCTCTAACGCCAAATTTTTAAGCCCAAGTCTAGAAATATGCAAATTACCGTCGTACTCTCAAAGTGGGAGACCCGCGGCTGCCCGGTCAGTTCCTACGAGTTACATTGGTCCCGTGGGAGGTGTTGGTGCCACCCACGGGGCCTTTCGGGGGCTGTTTCGAGTTTTCACCCTCTAACTCCAAGTGTTTAAGCCTAAGTCTAGAAATATGCAAATTACCGTCGTACTCTCAAACCGGGAGACCCGCGGCTGCGCGGTCCGTTCCTACGAGTTACATTGGTCCCGTGGGAGGTGTTCGTGCCACCCACGGGGCCGTTCGGGGTCTGTTTAGGGTTTTCACCCTCTAACGCCAAGTTTTTAAGCCTAAGTCTAGAAATTTGCAAATTACCGTCGTACTCTCAAACCGGGAGACCCGCGGCTGCGCGGTCAGTTCCTACGAGTTACATTGGTCCCGTGGGAGGTGTTGGTGCCACCCACGGGGCCGTTCGGGGGTTATTTCGAGTTTTCACCCTCTAACGCCATGTTTTTAAGCCGAAGTCTAGAAATATGCAAATTACCGTCATACTCTCAAACCGGGAGACCCGCGGCTGCGCGGTCAGTTCCTACGAGTTACATTGGTCCCGTGGGAGGTGTTGGTGCCACCCACGGGTCCGTTCGGGGGCTGTTTCGAGTTTTCACCCTCTAACGCCTTGTTTTTAAGCCTAAGTCTAGAAATATGCAAATTACCGTCGTACTCTCAAACCGGGAGACCCGCGGCTGCGCGGTCAGTTCCTACGAGTTACATTGGTCCCGTGGGAGGTGTTGGTGCCACCCACGGGGCCGTTCGGTGGATGTTTCGAGTTTTCACCCTCTAACGCCATGTTTTTAAGCTGAAGTCTAGAAATATGCAAATTACCGTCGTACTCTCAAACCGGGAGACCCGCGGCTGCGCGGTCAGTTCCTACGAGTTACATTGGTCCCGTGGGAGGTGTTGGTGCCACCCACGACGCCATTCGGGGGCTGTTTCGAGTTTTCACCCTCTAACGCCTTGTTTTTAAGCCTAAGTCTAGAAATATGCAAATTACCGTCATACTCTCAAACCGGGAGACCCGCGGCTGCGCGGTGAGTTCCTACGAGTTACATTGGTCCCGTGGGAGGTGTTGGTGCCACCCACGGGGCCGTTCGGTGGCTGTTTCGAGTTTTCACCCTTTAACGCCATGTTTTTAAGCCGAAGTCTAGAAATATGCAAATTACCGTCGTGCTCTCAAACCGGGAGACCCGCGGATGCGCGGTCAGTTCCTACGAGTTACATTCGTCCCGTGGGAGGTGTTGGTTCCACCTACGGGGCCGTTCGGGGGCTGTTTCGAGTTTTCATCCTCTAACGCCAAGTTTTTAAGCCTAAGTCTAGAAATTTGCAAATTAGCGTCGTACTCTCAAATCGGGAGACCCGCGGCTGCGCGGTCAGTTCCTACGAGTTACATTGGTTCCGTGGGAGGTGTTGGTGCCACCCACGGGGCCGTTCGGAGGCTGTTTCGAGTTTTCACCCTCTAACGCCATATTTTTAAGCCGAAGTCTAGAAATATGCAAATTACCGTCGTGCTCTCAAACCGGGAGACCCAGGGCTGCGCGGCCAGTTCCCACGAGTTACATTGGTCCCGTGGGAGGTGTTGGTTCCACCCACGGGGCCGTTCGGTGGATGTTTCGAGTTTTCACCCTCTAACGCCATGCTTTTAAGCCGAAGTCTAGAAATATGCAAATTACCGTCGTACTCTCAAACCGGGAGACCCGCGGCTGCGCGGTCAGTTCCAACGAGTTACATTGGTCCCGTGGGAGTTGTTGGTGCCACCCACGGGTCCGTTCGGGGGCTGTTTCGAGTTTTCACCCTCTAACGCCATGTTTTTAAGCCTAAGTCTAGAAATATGCAAATTACCGTCGTACTCTCAAACCGGGAGACCCGCGGCTGCGCGGTCAGTTCCTACGAGTTACATTGGTCCCGTGGGAGGTGTTGGTGCCACCCACGGGGCCTTTCGGGGGCTGTTTCGAGTTTTCACCCTCTAACTCCAAGTGTTTAAGCCTAAGTCTAGAAATATGCAAATTACCGTCGTACTCTCAAACCGGGAGACCCGCGGCTGCGCGGTCAGTTCCTACGAGTTACATTGGTCCCGTGGGAGGTGTTCGTGCCACCCACGGGGCCGTTCGGGGTCTGTTTAGGGTTTTCACCCTCTAACGCCAAGTTTTTATGCCTAAGTCTAGGAATTTGCAAATTACCGTCGTACTCTCAAACCGGGAGACCCGCGGCTGCGCGGTCAGTTCCTACGAGTTACATTGGTCCCGTGGGAGGTGTTCGTGTCACCCACGGGGCCGTTCGGAGGCTGTTTCGAGTTTTCACCCTCTAACGCCATGTTTTTATGCCGAAGTCTAGAAATATGCAAATTACCGTCGTACTCTCAAACCGGGAGACCCGCGGCTGCGCGGTCAGTTCCTACGAGTTACATTGGTCCCGTGGGAGGTGTTGGTGCCACCCACGAGGCCGTTCGGGGGTTTGTTTCAAGTTTTCACCCTCTAACGCCAAGTTTTTAAGCCCAAGTCGAGAAATATGCAAATTACCGTCGTACTCTCAAACCGGGAGACCCGCGGCTGCGCGGTCAGTTCCTACGAGTTACATTGGTCCCGTGGGAGGTGTTGGTTCCACCCACGGGGCCGTTCGGGGGATGTTTCGGGTTTTCACCCTCTAACGCCATGTTTTTAAACCTAAGTCAAGAAATACGCAAATTACCGTCGTGCTCTCAAACCGGGAGACCCGCGGCTGCGCGGTCAGTTCCTACGAGTTACATTCGTCCCGTGGGAGGTGTTGGTGCCACCTACGGGGCCGTTCGGGGGCTGTTTAGAGTTTTCACCCTCTAACGCCAAGTTTTTAAGCCTAAGTCTAGAAATTTGCAAATTAGCGTCGTACTCTCAAATCGGGAGACCCGCGGCTGCGCGGTTTGTTCCTATGAGTTACATTGGTCCCGTGGGAGGTGTTGAAGCCACCCACGGGGCCGTTCGGGGGCTGTTACGAGTTTTCACCCTCTAACGCCATGTTTTTAAGCCGAAGTCTAGAAATATGCAAATTACCGTCGTGCTCTCAAACCAGGAGACCCGCGGCTGCGCGGTCAGTTCCTACGAGTTACATTTGTCCCGTGGGAGGTGTTGGTGCCACCCACGGGGCCGTTCGGGGGCTGTTTCGAGTTTTCATCCTCTAACGCCAAATTTTTAAGCCTAAGTCTAGAAATTTGCAAATTACCGTCGTACTCTCAAACTGGGAGACCCGCGGCTGCCCGGTCAGTTCCTACGAGTTACATTGGTCCCGTGGGAGGTGTTGGTGCCACCCACGAGGCCATTCGGGGGCTGTTTCGAGTTTTCACCCTCTAACGCCTTGTTTTTAAGCCTAAGTCTAGAAATATGCAAATTACCGTCGTACTCTCAAACCGGGAGACCCGCGGCTGCGCGGTGAGTTCCTACCAGTTACATTGGTCCCGTAGGAGGTGTTGGTGCCACCCACGGGGCCGTTCGGTGGCTTTTTCGAGTTTTCACCCTCTAACGCCATGTTTTTAAGCTGAAGTCTAGAAATATGCAAATTACCGTCGTGCTCTCAAACCGGGAGACCCGGGGCGGCGCGGTCAGTTCCTACGAGTTACATTTATCCCGTGGGAGGTGTTGGTGCCACCCACGGGGCCGTTCGGGGGCTGTTTCGAGTTTTCACCCTCTGACGCCATGTTTTTAAGCCCAAGTCTAGAAATATGCAAATTACCGTCGTACTCTCAAACTGGGAGACCCGCGGCTGCCCGGTCAGTTCCTACGAGTTACATTGGTCCCGTGGGAGGTGTTGGTGCCACCCACGAGGCCATTCGGGGGCTGTTTCGAGTTTTCACCCTCTAACGCCTTGTTTTTAAGCCTAAGTCTAGAAATATGCAAATACCCGTCGTACTCTCAAACCGGGAGACCCGCGGCTGCGCGGTCAGTTCCTACGAGTTACATTGGTCCCGTGGGAGGTGTTGGTTCCACCCACGGGGCCGTTCGGGGGCTGTTTCGGGTTTTTACCCTCTAACGCCATGTTTTTTAAGCCTAAGTCTAGAAATACGCAAATTACCGTCGTGCTCTAAAACCGGGAGACCCGCGGCTGCGCGGTCAGTTCCTACGAGTTACATTCGTCCCGTGGGAGGTGTTGGTGCCACCTTCGGGGCCGTTCGGGGGCTGTTTCGAGTTTTCATCCTCTAACGCCAAGTTTTTAAGCCAAAGTCTAGAAATTTGCAAATTAGGGTCGTACTCTCAAATTGGGAGACCCGCGGCTGCGCGGTCAGTTCCTACGAGTTACATTGGTCCCGTGGGAGGTGTTGATGCCACCCACGAGGCCATTCGGGGGCTGTTTTCAGGTTTTCACCCTCTAACGCCTTGTTTTTAAGCCTAAGTCTAGAAATATGCAAATTACCGTCGTACTCTCAAACCGGGAGACCCGCGGCTGCGCGGTGAGTTCCTACTAGTTACATTGGTCCGTGGGAGGTGTTGGTGCCACCCACGGGCCGTTCGGTGGCTTTTTCGAGTTTTCACCCTCTAACGCCATGTTTTTAAGCCGAAGTCTAGAAATATGCAAATTACCGTCGTGCTCTCAAACCGGGAGACCCGGGGCGGCGCGGTCAGTTCCTACGAGTTACATTTGTCCCGTGGGAGGTGTTGGTGCCACCCACGGGGCCGTTCGGGGGCTGTTTCGAGTTTTCACCCTCTAACGCCATGTTTTTAAGCCTAAGTCTAGAAATATGCAAATTACCGTCGTGCTCTCAAACCGGGAGACCCGGGGCGGCGCGGTCAGTTCCTACGAGTTACATTTGTCCCGTGGGAGGTGTTGGTGCCACCCACGGGGCCGTTCGGGGGCTGTTTCGAGTTTTCACCCTCTAACGCCATGTTTTTAAGCCTAAGTCTAGAAATATGCAAATTACCGTCGTGCTCTCAAACTAGGAGACCCGCGGCTGCCCGGTCAGTTCCTACGAGTTACATTGGTCCCGTGGGAGGTGTTGGTGCCACCCACGAGGCCATTCGGGGGCTGTTTCGAGTTTTCACCCTCTAAGGCCTTGTTTTTAAGCCTAAGTCTAGAAATATGCAAATTACCGTCGTACTGTCAAACCGGGGAGACCCGCGGCTGCGCGGTCAGTTCCTACGAGTTACATTGGTCCCGTGGGAGGTGTTGGTTCCAACCACGGGGCCGTTCGGGGGCTGTTTCGAGTTTTCACCCTCTAACTACATGTTTTTAAGCCTAAGTCTAGAAATACGCAAATTACCGTCGTGCTCTCAAACCGGGAGACCCGCGGCTGCGCGGTCAGTTCCTACGAGTTACATTGGTCCCGTGGGAGGTGTTGGTTCCACCCACGGGGCCGTTCGGGGGCTGTTTCGAGTTTTCACCCTCTAACGCCATGTTTTTAAGCCTAAGTCTAGAAATACGCAAATTACCGTCGTGCTCTCAAACCGGGAGACCCGCGGCTGCGCGGTCAGTTCCTACGAGTTACATTCGTCCCGTGGGAGGTGTTGGTGCCACCTACGGGGCCGTTCGGGGGCTGTTTCGAGTTTTCATCCTCTAACGCCAAGTTTTTAAGCCTAAGTCTAGAAATTTGCAAATTAGCGTCGTACTCTCAAATCGGGAGACCCGCGGCTGCCGCGGTCAGTTCCTACGAGTTACATTGGTCCCGTGGGAGGTGTTGGTGCCACCCACGAGGCCATTCGGGGGCTGTTTCGAGTTTTCACCCTCTAAGGCCTTGTTTTTAAGCCTAAGTCTAGAAATATGCAAATTACCGTCGTACTGTCAAACCGGGAGACCCGCGGCTGCGCGGTCAGTTCCTACGAGTTACATTGGTCCCGTGGGAGGTGTTGGTGCCACCCACGGGGCCGTTCGGGGGCTGTTTCGAGTTTTCACCCTCTAACGCCTTTTTTTTTAAAGCCTAAGTCTAGAAATATGCAAATTACCGTCGTACTCTCAAACCGGGAGACCCGCGGCTACGCGGTGAGTTCCTACGAGTTACATTGGTCCCGTGGGAGGTGTTGGTGCCACCCACGGGGCCGTTCGGTGGCTGTTTCGAGTTTTCACCCTTTAACGCCATGTTTTTAAGCCGAAGTCTAGAAATATGCAAATTACCGTCGTGCTCTCAAACCGGGAGACCCGCGGCTGCGCGGTCAGTTCCTACGAGTTACATTCGTCCCGTGGGAGGTGTTGGTTCCACCTACGGGGCCGTTCGGGGGCTGTTTCGAGTTTTCATCCTCTAACGCCAAGTTTTTAAGCCTAAGTCTAGAAATTTGCAAATTAGCGTCGTACTCTCAAATCGGGAGACCCGCGGCTGCGCGGTCAGTTCCTACGAGTTACATTGGTCCCGTGGGAGGTGTTGGTGCCACCCACGGGGCCGTTCGGAGGCTGTTTCGAGTTTTCACCCTCTAACGCCATGTTTTTAAGCCGAAGTCTAGAAATATGCAAATTACCGTCGTGCTCTCAAACCGGGAGACCCAGGGCTGCGCGGCCAGTTCCCACGAGTTACATTGGTCCCGTGGGAGGTGTTGGTTCCACCCACGGGGCCGTTCGGTGGATGTTTCGAGTTTTCACCCTCTAACGCCATGCTTTTAAGCCGAAGTCTAGAAATATGCAAATTACCGTCGTACTCTCAAACCGGGAGACCCGCGGCTGCGCGGTCAGTTCCTACGAGTTACATTGGTCCCGTGGGAGTTGTTGGTGCCACCCACGGGTCCGTTCGGGGGCTGTTTCGAGTTTTCACCCTCTAACGCCATGTTTTTAAGCCTAAGTCTAGAAATATGCAAATTACCGTCGTACTCTCAAACCGGGAGACCCGCGGCTGCGCGGTCAGTTCCTACGAGTTACATTGGTCCCGTGGGAGTGCTGGTGCCACCCACGGGGCCTTTCGGGGGCTGTTTCGAGTTTTCACCCTCTAACTCCAAGTGTTTTAAGCCTAAGTCTAGAAATATGCAAATTACCGTCGTACTCTCAAAACCGGGAGACCCGCGGCTGCGCGGTCCGTTCCTACGAGTTACATTGGTCCCGTGGGAGGTGTTCGTGCCACCCACGGGGCCGTTCGGGGTCTGTTTAGGGTTTTCACCCTCTAACGCCAAGTTTTTATGCCTAAGTCTAGGAATTTGCAAATTACCGTCGTACTCTCAAACCGGGAGACCCGCGGCTGCGCGGTCAGTTCCTACGAGTTACATTGGTCCCGTGGGAGGTGTTGGTTCCACCCACGGGGCCGTTCGGGGGATGTTTCGGGTTTTCACCCTCTAACGCCATGTTTTTAAACCTAAGTCAAGAAATACGCAAATTACCGTCGTGCTCTCAAACCGGGAGACCCGCGGCTGCGCGGTCAGTTCCTACGAGTTACATTCGTCCCGTGGGAGGTGTTGGTGCCACCTACGGGGCCGTTCGGGGGCTGTTTAGAGTTTTCACCCTCTAACGCCAAGTTTTTAAGCCTAAGTCTAGAAATTTGCAAATTAGCGTCGTACTCTCAAATCGGGAGACCCGCGGCTGCGCGGTTTGTTCCTATGAGTTACATTGGTCCCGTGGGAGGTGTTGAAGCCACCCACGGGGCCGTTCGGGGGCTGTTACGAGTTTTCACCCTCTAACGCCATGTTTTTAAGCCGAAGTCTAGAAATATGCAAATTACCGTCGTGCTCTCAAACCGGGAGACCCGCGGCTGCGCGGTCAGTTCCTACGAGTTACATTTGTCCCGTGGGAGGTGTTGGTGCCACCCACGGGGCCGTTCGGGGGCTGTTTCGAGTTTTCATCCTCTAACGCCAAATTTTTAAGCCTAAGTCTAGAAATTTGCAAATTACCGTCGTACTCTCAAACTGGGAGACCCGCGGCTGCCCGGTCAGTTCCTACGAGTTACATTGGTCCCGTGGGAGGTGTTGCTGCCACCCACGAGGCCATTCGGGGGCTGTTTCGAGTTTTCACCCTCTAACGCCTTGTTTTTAAGCCTAAGTCTAGAAATATGCAAATTACCGTCGTACTCTCAAACCGGGAGACCCGCGGCTGCGCGGTGAGTTCCTACCAGTTACATTGGTCCCGTAGGAGGTGTTGGTGCCACCCACGGGGCCGTTCGGTGGCTTTTTCGAGTTTTCACCCTCTAACGCCATGTTTTTAAGCTGAAGTCTAGAAATATGCAAATTACCGTCGTGCTCTCAAACCGGGAGACCCGGGGCGGCGCGGTCAGTTCCTACGAGTTACATTTATCCCGTGGGAGGTGTTGGTGCCACGCACGGGGCCGTTCGGGGGCTGTTTCGAGTTTTCACCCTCTAACGCCATGTTTTTAAGCCCAAGTCTAGAAATATGCAAATTACCGTCGTACTCTCAAACTGGGAGACCCGCGGCTGCCCGGTCAGTTCCTACGAGTTACATTGGTCCCGTGGGAGGTGTTGGTGCCACCCACGAGGCCATTCAGGGGCTGTTTCGAGTTTTCACCCTCTAACGCCTTGTTTTTAAGCCTAAGTCTAGAAATATGCAAATACCCGTCGTACTCTCAAACCGGGAGACCCGCGGCTGCGCGGTCAGTTCCTACGAGTTACATTGGTCCCGTGGGAGGTGTTGGTTCCACCCACGGGGCCGTTCGGGGGCTGTTTCGGGTTTTTACCCTCTAACGCCATGTTTTTAAGCCTAAGTCTAGAAATACGCAAATTACCGTCGTGCTCTAAAACCGGGAGACCCGCGGCTGCGCGGTCAGTTCCTACGAGTTACATTCGTCCCGTGGGAGGTGTTGGTGCCACCTTCGGGGCCGTTCGGGGGCTGTTTCGAGTTTTCATCCTCTAACGCCAAGTTTTTAAGCCTAAGTCTAGAAATTGGCAAATTAGGGTCGTACTCTCAAATTGGGAGACCCGCGGCTGCGCGGTCAGTTCCTACGAGTTACATTGGTCCCGTGGGAGGTGTTGATGCCACCCACGAGGCCATTCGGGGGCTGTTTCAGGTTTTCACCCTCTAACGCCTTGTTTTTAAGCCTAAGTCTAGAAATATGCAAATTACCGTCGTACTCTCAAACCGGGAGACCCGCGGCTGCGCGGTGAGTTCCTACTAGTTACATTGGTCCCGTGGGAGGTGTTGGTGCCACCCACGGGGCCGTTCGGTGGCTTTTTCGAGTTTTCACCCTCTAACGCCATGTTTTTAAGCCGAAGTCTAGAAATATGCAAATTACCGTCGTGCTCTCAAACCGGGAGACCCGGGGCGGCGCGGTCAGTTCCTACGAGTTACATTTGTCCCGTGGGAGGTGTTGGTGCCACCCACGGGGCCGTTCGGGGGCTGTTTCGAGTTTTCACCCTCTAACGCCATGTTTTTAAGCCTAAGTCTAGAAATATGCAAATTACCGTCGTGCTCTCAAACCGGGAGACCCGGGGCGGCGCGGTCAGTTCCTACGAGTTACATTTGTCCCGTGGGAGGTGTTGGTGCCACCCACGGGGCCGTTCGGGGGCTGTTTCGAGTTTTCACCCTCTAACGCCATGTTTTTAAGCCTAAGTCTAGAAATATGCAAATTACCGTCGTGCTCTCAAACTAGGAGACCCGCGGCTGCCCGGTCAGTTCCTACGAGTTACATTGGTCCCGTGGGAGGTGTTGGTGCCACCCACGAGGCCATTCGGGGGCTGTTTCGAGTTTTCACCCTCTAAGGCCTTGTTTTTAAGCCTAAGTCTAGAAATATGCAAATTACCGTCGTACTGTCAAACCGGGAGACCCGCGGCTGCGCGGTCAGTTCCTACGAGTTACATTGGTCCCGTGGGAGGTGTTGGTTCCACCCACGGGGCCGTTCGGGGGCTGTTTCGAGTTTTCACCCTCTAAGTACATGTTTTTAAGCCTAAGTCTAGAAATACGCAAATTACCGTCGTGCTCTCAAACCGGGAGACCCGCGGCTGCGCGGTCAGTTCCTACGAGTTACATTGGTCCCGTGGGAGGTGTTGGTTCCACCCACGGGGCCGTTCGGGGGCTGTTTCGAGTTTTCACCCTCTAACGCCATGTTTTTAAGCCTAAGTCTAGAAATACGCAAATTACCGTCGTGCTCACAAACCGGGAGACCCGCGGCTGCGCGGTCAGTTCCTACGAGTTACATTCGTCCCGTGGGAGGTGTTGGTGCCACCTACGGGGCCGTTCGGGGGCTGTTTCGAGTTTTCATCCTCTAACGCCAAGTTTTTAAGCCTAAGTCTAGAAATTTGCAAATTAGCGTCGTACTCTCAAATCGGGAGACCCGCGGCTGCGCGGTCAGTTCCTACGAGTTACATTGGTCCCGTGGGAGGTGTTGGTGCCACCCACGGGGCCGTTCGGAGGCTGTTTCGAGTTTTCACCCTCTAACGCCATGTTTTTAAGCCGAAGTCTTGAAATATGCAAATTACCGTCGTGCTCTCAAACCGGGAGACCCAGGGCTGCGCGGTCAGTTCCTACGAGTTACATTGGTCCCGTGGGAGGTGTTGGTGCCACCCACGGGGCCGTTCGGTGGATGTTTCGAGTTTTCACCCTCTAATGCCATGCTTTTAAGCCGAAGTCTAGAAATATTAAAATTACCGTCGTACTCTCAAACCGGGAGACCCGCGGCCGCGCGGTCAGTTCCTATGAGTTACATTGGTCCCGTGGGAGGTGTTGGTGCCACCCACCGGTCCGTTCGGGGGCTGTTTCGAGTTTTCACCCTCTAACGCCAAATTTTTAAGCCCAAGTCTAGAAATATGCAAATTACCGTCGTACTCTCAAAGTGGGAGACCCGCGGCTGCCCGGTCAGTTCCTACGAGTTACATTGGTCCCGTGGGAGGTGTTGGTGCCACCCACGAGGCCATTCGGGGGCTGTTTCGAGTTTTCACCCTCTAACGCCTTGTTTTTAAGCCTAAGTCTAGAAATATGCAAATTACCGTCGTACTCTCAAACCGGGAGACCCGCGGCTGCGCGGTCAGTTCCTACGAGTTACATTGGTCCCGTGGGAGGTGTTGGTGCCACCCACGGGGCCTTTCGGGGGCTGTTTCGAGTTTTCACCCTCTAACTCCAAGTGTTTAAGCCTAAGTCTAGAAATATGCAAATTACCGTCGTACTCTCAAACCGGGAGACCGGCGGCTGCGCGGTCCGTTCCTACGAGTTACATTGGTCCCGTGGGAGGTGTTCGTGCCACCCACGGGGCCGTTCGGGGTCTGTTTAGGGTTTTCACCCTCTAACGCCAAGTTTTTAAGCCTAAGTCTAGAAATTTGCAAATTACCGTCGTACTCTCAAACCGGGAGACCCGCGGCTGCGCGGTCAGTTCCTACGAGTTACATTGGTCCCGTGGGAGGTGTTGGTGCCACCCACGGGGCCGTTCGGGGTCTGTTTAGGGTTTTCACCCTCTAACGCCAAGTTTTTAAGCCTAAGTCTAGAAATTTGCAAATTACCGTCGTACTCTCAAACCGGGAGATCCGCGGCTGCGCGGTCAGTTCCTACGAGTTACATTGGTCCGGTGGGAGGTGTTGGTGCCACCCACGGGGCCGTTCGGAGGCTGTTTCGAGTTTTCACCCTCTAACGCCATGTTTTTAAGCCGAAGTCTAGAAATATGCAAATTACCGTCGTGCTCTCAAACCGGGAGACCCAGGGCTGCGCGGCCAGTTCCCACGAGTTACATTGGTCCCGTGGGAGGTGTTGGTGCCACCCACGGGGCCGTTCGGTGGATGTTTCGAGTTTTCACCCTCTAACGCCATGCTTTTAAGCCGAAGTCTAGAAATATGAAAATTACCGTCGTACTCTCAAACCGGGAGACCCGCGTCTGCGCGGTCAGTTCCTACGAGTTACATTGGTCCCGTGGGAGTTGTTGGTGCCACCCACGGGTCCGTTCGGGGGCTGTTTCGAGTTTTCACCCTCTAACGCCAAATTTTTAAGCCCAAGTCTAGATATATATGCAAATTACCGTCGTACTCTCAAACTGGGAGACCCGCGGCTGCCCGGTCAGTTCCTACGAGTTACATTGGTCCCGTGGGAGGTGTTGGTGCCACCCACGGGGCCTTTCGGGGGCTGTTTCGAGTTTTCACCCTCTAACTCCAAGTGTTTAAGCCTAAGTCTAGAAATATGCAAATTACCGTCGTACTCTCAAACCGGGAGACCCGCGGCTGCGCGGTCCGTTCCTACGAGTTACATTGGTCCCGTGGGAGGTGTTCGTGCCACCCACGGGGCCGTTCGGGGTCTGTTTAGGGTTTTCACCCTCTAACGCCAAGTTTTTAAGCCTAAGTCTAGGAATTTGCAAATTACCGTCGTACTCTCAAACCGGGAGACCCGCGGCTGCGCGGTCAGTTCCTACGAGTTACATTGGTCCCGTGGGAGGTGTTGGTGCCACCCTCGGGGCCGTTCGGGGGCTGTTTCGAGTTTTCACCCTCTAACGCCATGTTTTTAAGCCGAAGTCTAGAAATATGCAAATTACCGTCGTACTCTCAAACCGGGAGACCCGCGGCTGCGCGGTCAGTTCCTACGAGTTACGTTGGTCCCGTGGGAGGTGTTGGTGCCACCCACGGGTCCGTTCGGGGGCTGTTTCGAGTTTTCATCCTCTAACGCCAAGTTTTTAAGCCTAAGTCTAGAAATTTGCAAATTAGCGTCGTACTCTCAAACCGGGAGACCCGCGGCTGCGCGGACAGTTCGAACGAGTTACATTGGTCCCGTGGGAGTTGTTGGTGCCACCCACGGGTCCGTTCGGGGGCTGTTTCGAGTTTTCACCCTCTAACGCCTTGTTTTTAAGCTTAAGTCTTGAAATATGCAAATTACCGTCGTACTCTCAAACCGGGAGACCCGCGGCTGCGTGGTCAGTTCCTACGAGTTAGATTGGTCCCGTGGGAGGTGTTGGTGCCACCCACGAGGCCATTCGGGGGCTGTTTCGAGTTTTCACCCTCTAACGCCTTGTTTTTAAGCCTAAGTCTAGAAATATGCAAATTACCGTCGTACTCTCAAACCGGGAGACCCGCGGCTGCGCGGTCAGTTCCTACGAGTTAAATTGGTCCCGTGGGAGGTGTTGGTTCCACCCACGGGGCCGTTCGGTGGATGTTTCGAGTTTTCACCCTCTAACGCCATGTTTTTAAGCCGAAGTCTAGAAATATGCAAATTACCGTCGTACTCTCAAACCGGGAGACCCGCGGCTGCGCGGTCAGTTCCTACGAGTTACATTGGTCCCGTGGGAGGTGTTGGTGCCACCCACGAGGCCATTCGGGGGCTGTTTCGAGTTTTCACCCTCTAACGCCTTGTTTTTAAGCCTAAGTCTAGAAATATGCAAATTACGGTCGTACTCTCAAACCGGGAGACCCGCGGCTGCGCGGTGAGTTCCTACGAGTTACATTGGTCCCGTGGGAGGTGTTCGTGCCACCCACGGGGCCGTTCGGGGTCTGTTTAGGGTTTTCACCCTCTAACGCCAAGTTTTTAAGCCTAAGTCTAGAAATATGCAAATTACCGTCGTACTCTCAAACCGGGAGACCCGCAGCTGCGCGGTCCTTTCCTACGAGTTACATTGGTCCCGTGGGAGGTGTTGGTGCCACCCACGGGGCCTTTCGGGGGCTGTTTCGAGTTTTCACCCTCTAACTCCAAGTGTTTAAGCCTAAGTCTAGAAATATGCAAATTACCGGCGTACTCTCAAACCGGGAGACCCGCGGCTGCGCGGTCCGTTCCTACGAGTTACATTGGTCCCGTGGGAGGTGTTCGTGCCACCCACGAGGCCGTTCGGGGTCTGTTTAGGGTTTTCACCCTCTAACGCCAAGTTTTTAAGCCTAAGTCTAGGAATTTGCAAATTACCGTCGTACTCGCAAACCGGGAGACCAGCGGCTGCGCGGTCACTTCCTACGAGTTACATTGGTCCCGTGGGAGGTGTTGGTGCCACCCACGGGGCCGTTCGGGGGCTGTTTCGAGTTTTCACCCTCTAACGCCATGTTTTTAAGCCGAAGTCTAGAAATATGCAAATTACCGTCGTACTCTCAAACCGGGAGACCCGCGGCTGCGCGGTCAGTTCCTACGAGTTACGTTGGTCCCGTGGGAGGTGTTGGTGCCACCCACGGGTCCGTTCGGGGGCTTTTTCGAGTTTTCATCCTCTAACGCCAAGTTTTTAAGCCTAAGTTTAGAAATTTGCAAATTAGCGTCGTACTCTCAAACCGGGAGACCCGCGGCTGCGCGGACAGTTCGAACGAGTTACATTGGTCCCGTGGGAGGTGTTGGTGCCACCCACGGGTCCGTTCGGGGGCTGTTTCGAGTTTTCACCCTCTAACGCCTTGTTTTTAAGCTTAAGTCTTGAAATATGCAAATTACCGTCGTACTCTCAAACCGGGAGACCCGCGGCTGCGTGGTCAGTTCCTAAGAGTTACATTGGTCCCGTGGGAGGTGTTGGTGCCACCCACGAGGCCATTCGGGGGCTGTTTCGAGTTTTCACCCTCTAACGCCTTGTTTTTAAGCCTAAGTCTAGAAATATGCAAATTACCGTCGTACTCTCAAACCGGGAGACCCGCGGCTGCGCGGTCAGTTCCTACGAGTTACATTGGTCCCGTGGGAGGTGTTGGTGCCACCCACGGGGCCGTTCGGTGGATGTTTCGAGTTTTCACCCTCTAACGCCATGTTTTTAAGCCGAAGTCTAGAAATATGCAAATTACCGTCGTACTCTCAAACCGGGAGACCCGCGGCTGCGCGGTCAGTTCCTACGAGTTACATTGGTCCCGTGGGAGGTGTTGGTGCCACCCACGAGGCCATTCGGGGGCTGTTTCGAGTTTTCACCCTCTAACGCCTTGTTTTTAAGCCTAAGTCTAGGAATACGCAAATTACGGTCGTACTCTCAAACCGGGAGACCCGCGGCTACGCGGTGAGTTCCTACGAGTTACATTTGCCCCGTGGGAGGTGTTGGTGCCACCCACGGGGCCGTTCGGGGGCTGTTTTGAGTTTTCACCCTCTAACGGCATGTTTTTAATCCCAAGTCTAGAAATATGCAAATTACCGTCGTACTCTCAAACTGGGAGACCCGCGGCTGCCCGGTCAGTTCCTACGAGTTACATTGGTCCCGTGGGAGGTGTTGGTGCCACCCACGAGGCCATTCGGGGGCTGTTTCGAGTTTTCACCCTCTAACGCCTTGTTTTTAAGCCTAAGTCTAGAAATATGCAAATACCCGTCGTACTCTCAAACCGGGAGACCCGCGGCTGCGCGGTCAGTTCCTACGAGTTACATTGGTCCCGTGGGAGGTGTTGGTTCCACCCACGGGGCCGTTCGGGGGCTGTTTCGGGTTTTTACCCTCTAACGCCATGTTTTTAAGCCTAAGTCTAGAAATACGCAAATTACCGTCGTGCTCTCAAACCGGGAGACCCGCGGCTGCGCGGTCAGTTCCTACGAGTTACATTCGTCCCGTGGGAGGTGTTGGTGCCACCTTCGGGGCCGTTCGGGGGCTGTTTCGAGTTTTCATCCTCTAACGCCAAGTTTTTAAGCCTAAGTCTAGAAATTTGCAAATTAGCGTCGTACTCTCAAATTGGGAGACCCGCGGCTGCGCGGTCAGTTCCTACGAGTTACATTGGTCCCGTGGGAGGTGTTGATGCCACCCACGAGGCTATTCGGGGGCTGTTTCAAGTTTTCACCCTCTAACGCCTTGTTTTTAAGCCTAAGTCTAGAAATATGCAAATTACCGTCGTACTCTCAAACCGGGAGACCCGCGGCTGTGCGGTCAGTTCCTACGAGTTATATTGGTCCCGTGGGATGTGTTGGTGCCACCCACGGGGCCGTTCGGGGGCTGTTTCGAGTTTTAACCTCTAACGCCTTGTTTTTAAGCCTAAGTCAAGAAAAATGCAAATTACCGTCGTGCTCTCAAACCGGGAGACCCGCGGCTGCGCGGTCAGTTCCTACGAGTTACATTCGTCCCGTGGGAGGTGTTGGTGCCACCTACGGGGCCGTTCGGGGGCTGTTTCGAGTTTTCATCCTCTAACGCCAAGTTTTTAAGCCTAAGTCTAGAAATTTGCAAATTAGCGTCGTACTCTCAAATCGGGAGACCCGCAGCTGCGCGGTTTGTTCCTATGAGTTACATTGGTCCCGTGGGAGGTGTTGGTGCCACCCACGGGGCCGTTCGGGGGCTGTTTCGAGTTTTCACCCTCTAACGCCATGTTTTTAAGCCGAAGTCTAGAAATATGCAAATTACCGTCGTGCTCTCAAACCGAGAGACCCACGGCTGCGCGGTCAGTTTCTACGAGTTACATTTGTCCCGTGGTAGGTGTTGGTGCCACCCACGGGTCCGTTCGGGGGCTGTTTCGAGTTTTCATCCTCTAACGCCAAATTTTTAAGCCTAAGTCTAAAAATTTGCAAATTAGCATCGTCCTCTCAAACCGGGAGACCCGCCGCTGCGCGGTCAGTTCCTACGAGTTACATTGGTCCCGTGGGAGGTGTTGGTGCCACCCACGGGTCCGTTCGGGGGTTGTTTCCAGTTTTCACCCTCTAACGCCAAGTTTTTAAGCCTAAGTCTAGAAATTTACAAATTAGCGTCGTACTCTCAAACCGGGAGACCCGCGGCTGCGCGGACAGTTCGAACGAGTTACATTGGTCCCGTGGGAGGTGTTTGTGCCACCCACTGGTCCGTTCGGGGGCTGTTTCGAGTTTTTACCCTCTAACGCCATGTTTTTAAGCCTAAGTCTAGAAATATTCAAATTACCGTCGTGCTCTCAAACCGGGAGACCCGCGGCTGCGCGGTCAGTTCCTACGAGTTACATTTGTCCCGTGGGAGGTGTTGGTGCCACCCACGGGTCTGTTCGGGGGCTGTTTCGAGTTTTCACCCTCTAACGCCAAGTTTTTAAGCGTAAGTCTAGAAATATGCAAATTATCGTCGTGCTCTCAAACCGGGAGACCCGCGGATGCGCGGTCAGTTCCTACGAGTTACATTGGTCCCGTGGGAGGTGTTGGTGCCACCCACGGGTCCGTTCGGGGGCTGTTTCGGGTTTTCACCCTCTAACGCCAAGTTTTTAAGCCTAAGTCTAGAAATATGCAAATTACCGTCGTACTCGCAAACTGGGAGACCCGCGGCTGCGCAGTCAGTTCCTACGAGTTACATTGGTCCCGTGGGAGGTGTTGATGCCACCCACGAGGCCATTCGGGGGCTGTTTCGAGTTTTCACCCTCTAACGCCTTGTTTTTAAGCCTAAGTCTAGAAATATGCAAATTACCGTCGTACTCTCAAACCGGGAGACCCGCGGCTGTGCGGTCAGTTCCTACGAGTTATATTGGTCCCGTGGGATGTGTTGGTGCCACCCACGGGTCCGTTCGGGGGCTGTTTCGAGTTTTCATCCTCTAACGCCAAGTTTTTAAGCCTAAGTCTAGAAATTTACAAATTAGCGTCGTACTCTCAAACCGGGAGACCCGCGGCTGCGCGGACAGTTCGAACGAGTTACATTGGTCCCGTGGGAGGTGTTTGTGCTACCCACGGGTCCGTTCAGGGGCGGTTTCGAGTTTTCACCCTCTAACGCCATGTTTTTAAGCCTAAGTCTAGAAATATTCAAATTACCGTCGTGCTCTCAAACCGGGAGACCCGCGGCTGCGCGGTCAGTTCCTACGAGTTACATTTGTCCCGTGGGAGGTGTTGGTGCCACCCACGGGTCCGTTCGGGGGCTGTTTCGAGTTTTCACCCTCTAACGCCATGTTTTTAAGTCGAAGTCTAGAAATATGCAACTTACCGTCGTACTCTCAAACCGGGAGACCCGCGGCTGCGCGGTCAGTTCCTACGAGTTACATTGGTCCCGTGGGAGGTGCTGGTGCCACCCACGGGGCCGTTCGGGGGCTGTTTCGAGTTTTCTCCCTCTAACGCCAAGTTTTTAAGCCTAAGTCTAGAAATATGCAAATTATCGTCGTGCTCTCAAACCGGGAGACCCGCGGCTGCGCGGTCAGTTCCTACGAGTTACATTGGTCCCGTGGGAGGTGTTGGTGCCACCCACGGGGCCGTACGGGGGCTGTTTCGAGTTTTCACCCTCTAACGCCATGTTTTTAAGCCGAAGTCTAGAAATATGCAAATTACCGTCGTGCTCTCAAACCGGAAGACCCGCGGCTGCGCGGTCAGTTCCTACGAGTTACATTGGTCCCGTGGGAGGTGTTGGTGCCACCCACGGGTCCGTTCGGGGGCTGTTTCGAGTTTTCACCCTCTAACGCCAAGTTTTTAAGCCCAAGTCTAGAAATATGCAAATTACCGTCGTACTCTCAAACTGGGAGACCCGCGGCTGCCCGGTCAGTTCCTACGAGTTACATTGGTCCCGTGGGAGGTGTTGGTGCCACCCACGAGGCCATTCGGGGGCTGTTTCGAGTTTTCACCCTCTAACGCCTTGTTTTTAAGCCTAAGTCTAGAAATATGCAAATTACCGTCGTACTCTCAAACCGGGAGACCCGCGGCTGCGCGGTCAGTTCCTACGAGTTACATTGGTCCCGTGGGAGGTGTTGGTTCCACCCACGGGGCCGTTCGTGGGCTGTTTCGGGTTTTCACCCTCTAACGCCATGTTTTTAAGCCTAAGTCTAGAAATACGCAAATTACCGTCTTGCTCTCAAACCGGGAGACCCGCGGCTGCGCGGTTAGTTCCTACGAGTTACATTTGTCCCTTGGGAGGTGTTGGCGCCACCCACGGGGCAGTTCGGGGGCTGTTTCGAGTTTTCACCCTCTAACGCCATGTTTTTAAGTCGAAGTCTAGAAATATGCAACTTACCGTCGTACTCTCAAACCGGGAGACCCGCGGCTGCGCGGTCAGTTCCTAAGAGTTACATTGGTCCCGTGGGAGGTGTTGGTGCCAGCCACGGGGCCGTTCGGGGGCTGTTTCGAGTTTTCTCCCTCTAACGCCAAGTTTTTAAGCCTAAGTCTAGAATTATGCAAATTATCGTCGTGCTCTCAAACCGGGAGACCCGCGGCTGCGCGGTCAGTTCCTACGAGTTACATTGGTCCCGTGGGAGGTGTTGGTGCCACCCACGGGGCCGTTCGGGGGCATTTTCGAGTTTTCACCCTCTAATGCCAAGTTTTTAAGCCTAAGTCTAGGAATTTGCAAATTACCGTCGTACTCTCAAACCGGGAGACCCGCGGCTGCGCGGTCAGTTCCTACGAGTTACATTGGTCACGTGGGAGGTGTTGGTGCCACCCACGGGGCCGTTCGGGGGCTGTTTCGAGTTTTCACCCTCTAACGCCATGTTTTTAAGCCGAAGTCTAGAAATATGCAAATTACCGTCGTGCTCTCAAAGCGGGAGATCCGCGGCTGCGCGGTCAGTTCCTACGAGTTACATTGGTCCCGTGGGAGGTGTTGGTGCCACCCACGGGTCCGTTCGGGGGCTGTTTCGAGTTTTCACCCTCTAACGCCAAGTTTTTAAGCCCAAGTCTAGAAATATGCAAATTACCGTCGTACTCTCAAACTGGGAGACCCGCGGCTGCCCGGTCAGTTCCTACGAGTTACATTGGTCCCGTGGGAGGTGTTGGTGCCACCCACGAGGCCATTCGGGGGCTGTTTCGAGTTTTCACCCTCTAACGCCTTGTTTTTAAGCCTAAGTCTAGAAATATGCAAATTACCGTCGTACTCTCAAACCGGGAGACCCGCGGCTGCGCGGTCAGTTCCTACGAGTTACATTGGTCCCGTGGGAGGTGTTGGTTCCACCCACGGGGCCGTTCGTGGGCTGTTTCGGGTTTTCACCCTCTAACGCCATGTTTTTAAGCCTAAGTCTAGAAATACGCAAATTACCGTCGTGCTCTCAAACCGGGAGACCCGCGGCTGCGCGGTCAGTTCCTACGAGTTACATTTGTCCCGTGGGAGGTGTTGGCGCCACCCACGGGGTCGTTCTGGGGCTGTTTCGAGTTTTCACCCTCTAACGCCATGTTTTTAAGCCGAAGTCTATAAATATGCAAATTACCGTCGTGCTCTCAAACCGGGAGACCCAGGGTTGCGCGGTCAGTTCCTACGAGTTACATTTGTCCCGTGGGAGGTGTTGGTGCCACCCACGGGGCCGTTAGGGGGCTGTTTCGTGTTTTCACCCTCTAACGCCATGTTTTAAAGCCTAAGTCTAGAAATATGCAAATTAGCGTCGTACTCTCAAACCGGGAGACCCGCCGCTGCACGGTCAGTTCATACGAGTTACATTGGTCCCGTGGGAGGTGTTGGTGCCACCCACGGGGCCGTTCGGGGGATGTTTCGAGTTTTCACCCTCTAACGCCATGTTTTTAAGGCTAAGTCTAGAAATATGCAAATTACCGTCGTACTTTGAAACCGGGAGACCCGCGGCTGCGCGGTCAGTTCCTACGAGTTACATTGGTCCCGTGGGATGTGTTGGTGCCACCCACGGGGCCGTTCGGGGGCTGTTTCGAGTTTTCACCTCTAACGCCATGTTTTTAAGCCTAAGTCAAGAAAAATGCAAATTACCGTCGTGCTCTCAAACCGGGAGACCCGCGGCTGCGCGGTCAGTTCCTACGAGTTACATTCGTCCCGTGGGAGGTGTTGGTGCCACCTACGGGGCCGTTCGGGGGCTGTTTCGAGTTTTCATCCTCTAACGCCAAGTTTTTAAGCCTAAGTCTAGAAATTTGCAAATTAGCGTCGTACTCTCAAATCGGGAGACCCGCGGCTGCGCGGTTTGTTCCTATGAGTTACATTGGTCCCGTGGGAGGTGTTGGTGCCACCCACGGGGCCGTTCGGGGGCTGTTTCGAGTTTTCACCCTCTAACGCCATGTTTTTAAGCCGAAGTCTAGAAATATGCAAATTACCGTCGTGCTTTAAAACCGGGAGACCCGCGGCTGCGCGGTCAGTTCCTACGAGTTACATTTGTCCCGTGGTAGGTGTTGGTGCCACCCACGGGTCCGTTCGGGGGCTGTTTCGAGTTTTCATCCTCTAACGCCAAATTTTTAAGCCTAAGTCTAAAAATTTGCAAATTAGCATCGTCCTCTCAAACCGGGAGACCCGCCGCTGCGCGGTCAGTTCCTACGAGTTACATTGGTCCCGTGGGAGGTGTTGGTGCCACCCACGGGTCCGTTCGGGGGCTGTTTCCAGTTTTCACCCTCTAACGCCAAGTTTTTAAGCCTAAGTCTAGAAATTTACAAATTAGCGTCGTACTCTCAAACCGGGAGACCCGCGGCTGCGCGGACAGTTCGAACGAGTTACATTGGTCCCGTGGGAGGTGTTTGTGCCACCCACGGGTCCGTTCGGGGGCTGTTTCGAGTTTTCACCCTCTAACGCCATGTTTTTAAGCCTAAGTCTAGAAATATTCAAATTACCGTCGTGCTCTCAAACCGGGAGACCCGCGGCTGCGCGGTCAGTTCCTACGAGTTACATTTGTCCCGTGGGAGGTGTTGGTGCCACCCACGGGTCTGTTCGGGGGCTGTTTCGAGTTTTCACCCTCTAACGCCAAGTTTTTAAGCGTAAGTCTAGAAATATGCAAATTATCGTCGTGCTCTCAAACCGGGAGACCCGCGGATGCGCGGTCAGTTCCTACGAGTTACATTGGTCCCGTGGGAGGTGTTGGTGCCACCCACGGTTCCGTTCGGGGGCTGTTTCGGGTTTTCACCCTCTAACGCCATGTTTTTAAGCCTAAGTCTAGAAATATGCAAATTACCGTCGTACTCGCAAACTGGGAGACCCGCGGCTGCGCAGTCAGTTCCTACGAGTTACATTGGTCCCGTGGGAGGTGTTGATGCCACCCACGAGGCCATTCGGGTGCTGTTTCGAGTTTTCACCCTCTAACGCCTTGTTTTTAAGCCTAAGTCTAGAAATATGCAAATTACCGTCGTACTCTCAAACCGGGAGACCCGCGGCTGTGCGGTCAGTTCCTACGAGTTATATTGGTCCCGTGGGATGTGTTGGTGCCACCCACGGGTCCGTTCGGGGGCTGTTTCGAGTTTTCACCCTCTAACGCCAAGTTTTTAAGCCTAAGTCTAGAAATTTACAAATTAGCGTCGTACTCTCAAACCGGGAGACCCGCGGCTGCGCGGACAGTTCGAACGAGTTACATTGGTCCCGTGGGAGGTGTTTGTGCTACCCACGGGTCCGTTCGGGGGCGGTTTCGAGTTTTCACCCTCTAACGCCATGTTTTTAAGCCTAAGTCTAGAAATATTCAAATTACCGTCGTGCTCTCAAACCGGGAGACCCGCGGCTGCGCGGTCAGTTCCTACGAGTTACATTTGTCCCGTGGGAGGTGTTGGTGCCACCCACGGGTCCGTTCGGGGGCTGTTTCGAGTTTTCACCCTCTAACGCCATGTTTTTAAGTCGAAGTCTAGAAATATGCAACTTACCGTCGTACTCTCAAACCGGGAGACCCGCGGCTGCGCGGTCAGTTCCTACGAGTTACATTGGTCCCGTGGGAGGTGTTGGTGCCACCCACGGGGCCGTTCGGGGGCTGTTTCGAGTTTTCTCCCTCTAACGCCAAGTTTTTAAGCCTAAGTCTAGAAATATGCAAATTACCGTCGTGCTCTCAAACCGGGAGACCCGCGGCTGCGCGGTCAGTTCCTACGAGTTACATTGGTCCCGTGGGAGGTGTTGGTACCACCCACGGGGCCGTTCGGGAGCTGTTTCGAGTTTTCACCCTTTAACGCCAAGTTTTTAAGCCTAAGTCTAGGAATTTGCAAATTACCGTCGTACTCTCAAACCGGGAGACCCGCGGCTGCGCGGTCAGTTCCTACGAGTTACATTGGTCCCGTGGGAGGTGTTGGTGCCACCCACGGGGCCGTTCGGGGGCTGTTTCGAGTTTTCACCCTCTAACGCCATGTTTTTAAGCCGAAGTCTAGAAATATGCAAATTACCGTCGTGCTCTCAAACCGGGAGACCCGCGGCTGCGCGGTCAGTTCCTACGAGTTACATTGGTCCCGTGGGAGGTGTTGGTGCCACCCACGGGTCCGTTCGGGGGCTGTTTCGAGTTTTCACCCTCTAACGCCAAGTTTTTAAGCCCAAGTCTAGAAATATGCAAATTACCGTCGTACTCTCAAACTGGGAGACCCGCGGCTGCCCGGTCAGTTCCTACGAGTTACATTGGTCCCGTGGGAGGTGTTGGTGCCACCCACGAGGCCATTCGGGGGCTGTTTCGAGTTTTCACCCTCTAACGCCTTGTTTTTAAGCCTAAGTCTAGAAATATGCAAATTACCGTCGTACTCTCAAACCGGGAGACCCGCGGCTGCGCGGTCAGTTCCTACGAGTTACATTGGTCCCGTGGGAGGTGTTGGTTCCACCCACGGGGCCGTTCGTGGGCTGTTTCGGGTTTTCACCCTCTAACGCCATGTTTTTAAGCCTAAGTCTAGAAATATGCAAATTACCGTCGTGCTCTCAAACCGGGAGACCCAGGGCTGCGCGGTCAGTTCCTACGAGTTACATTTGTCCCGTGGGAGGTGTTGGTGCCACCCACGGGGCCGTTCGGGGGCTGTTTCGTGTTTTCACCTTCTAACGCCATGTTTTAAAGCCTAAGTCTAGAAATATGCAAATTAGCGTCGTACTCTCAAACCGGGAGACCCGCCGCTGCACGGTCAGTTCATACGAGTTACATTGGTCCCGTGGGAGGTGTTGGTGCCACCCACGGGGCCGTTCGGGGGATGTTTCGAGTTTTCACACTCTAACGCCATGTTTTTAAGGCTAAGTCTTGAAATATGCAAATTACCGTCGTACTTTGAAACCGGGAGACCCGCGGCTGCGCGGTCAGTTCCTACGAGTTACATTGGTCCCGTGGGATGTGTTGGTGCCACCCACGGGGCCGTTCGGCGGCTGTTTCGAGTTTTCACCTCTAACGCCATGTTTTTAAGCCTAAGTCAAGAAAAATGCAAATTACCGTCGTGCTCTCAAACCGGGAGACCCGCGGCTGCGCGGTCAGTTCCTACGAGTTACATTCGTCCCGTGGGAGGTGTTGGTGCCACCTACGGGGCCGTTCGGGGGCTGTTTCGAGTTTTCATCCTCTAACGCCAAGTTTTTAAGCCTAAGTCTAGAAATTTGCAAATTAGCGTCGTACTCTCAAATCGGGAGACCCGCGGCTGCGCGGTTTGTTCCTATGAGTTACATTGGTCCCGTGGGAGGTGTTGGTGCCACCCACGGGGCCGTTCGGGGGCTGTTTCGAGTTTTCACCCTCTAACGCCATGTTTTTAAGCCGAAGTCTAGAAATATGCAAATTACCGTCGTACTCTCAAACCGGGAGACCCGCGGCTGCGCGGTCAGTTCCTACGAGTTACATTTGTCCCGTGGTAGGTGTTGGTGCCACCCACGGGTCCGTTCGGGGGCTGTTTCGAGTTTTCATCCTCTAACGCCAAATTTTTAAGCCTAAGTCTAAAAATTTGCAAATTAGCATCGTCCTCTCAAACCGGGAGACCCGCCGCTGCGCGGTCAGTTCCTACGAGTTACATTGGTCCCGTGGGAGGTGTTGGTGCCACCCACGGGTCCGTTCGGGGGCTGTTTCCAGTTTTCACCCTCTAACGCCAAGTTTTTAAGCCTAAGTCTAGAAATTTACAAATTAGCGTCGTACTCTCAAACCGGGAGACCCGCGGCTGCGCGGACAGTTCGAACGAGTTACATTGGTCCCGTGGGAGGTGTTTGTGCCACCCACGGGTCCGTTCGGGGGCTGTTTCGAGTTTTCACCCTCTAACGCCATGTTTTTAAGCCTAAGTCTAGAAATATTCAAATTACCGTCGTGCTCTCAAACCGGGAGACCCGCGGCTGCGCGGTCAGTTCCTACGAGTTACATTTGTCCCGTGGGAGGTGTTGGTGCCACCCACGGGTCTGTTCGGGGGCTGTTTCGAGTTTTCACCCTCTAACGCCAAGTTTTTAAGCGTAAGTCTAGAAATATGCAAATTATCGTCGTGCTCTCAAACCGGGAGACCCGCGGATGCGCGGTCAGTTCCTACGAGTTACATTGGTCCCGTGGGAGGTGTTGGTGCCACCCACGGTTCCGTTCGGGGGCTGTTTCGGGTTTTCACCCTCTAACGCCATGTTTTTAAGCCTAAGTCTAGAAATATGCAAATTACCGTCGTACTCGCAAACTGGGAGACCCGCGGCTGCGCAGTCAGTTCCTACGAGTTACATTGGTCCCGTGGGAGGTGTTGATGCCACCCACGAGGCCATTCGGGGGCTGTTTCGAGTTTTCACCCTCTAACGCCTTGTTTTTAAGCCTAAGTCTAGAAATATGCAAATTACCGTCGAACTCTCAAACCGGGAGACCCGCGGCTGTGCGGTCAGTTCCTACGAGTTATATTGGTCCCGTGGGATGTGTTGGTGGAACCCACGGGTCCGTTCGGGGGCTGTTTCGAGTTTTCACCCTCTAACGCCAAGTTTTTAAGCCTAAGTCTAGAAATTTACAAATTAGCGTCGTACTCTCAAACCGGGAGACCCGCGGCTGCGCGGACAGTTCGAACGAGTTACATTGGTCCCGTGGGAGGTGTTTGTGCTACCCACGGGTCCGTTCGGGGGCGGTTTCGAGTTTTCACCCTCTAACGCCATGTTTTTAAGCCTAAGTCTAGAAATATTCAAATTACCGTCGTGCTCTCAAACCGGGAGACCCGCGGCTGCGCGGTCAGTTCCTACGAGTTACATTTGTCCCGTGGGAGGTGTTGGTGACACCCACGGGTCCGTTCGGGGGCTGTTTAGAGTTTTCACCCTCTAACGCCATGTTTTTAAGTCGAAGTCTAGAAATATGCAACTTACCGTCGTACTCTCAAACCGGGAGACCCGCGGCTGCGCGGTCAGTTCCTACGAGTTACATTGGTCCCGTGGGAGGTGTTGGTGCCACCCACGGGGCCGTTCGGGGGCTGTTTCGAGTTTTCTCCCTCTAACGCCAAGTTTTTAAGCCTAAGTCTAGAAATATGCAAATTACCGTCGTGCTCTCAAACCGGGAGACCCGCGGCTGCGCGGTCAGTTCCTACGAGTTACATTGGTCCCGTGGGAGGTGTTGGTGCCACCCACGGGGCCGTTCGGGAGCTGTTTCGAGTTTTCACCCTCTAACGCCAAGTTTTTAAGCCTAAGTCTAGGAATTTGCAAATTACCGTCGTACTGTCAAACCGGGAGACCCGCGGCTGCGCGGTCAGTTCCTACGAGTTGCATTGGTCCCGTGGGAGGTGTTGGTGCCACCCACGGGGCCGTTCGGGGGCTGTTTCGAGTTTTCACCCTCTAACGCCATGTTTTTAAGCCGAAGTCTAGAAATATGCAAATTATCGTCGTGCTCTCAAACCGGGAGACCCGCGGCTGCGCGGTCAGTTCCTACGAGTTACATTGGTCCCGTGGGAGGTGTTGGTGCCACCCACGGGGCCGTTCGGGGGCTGTTTCGAGTTTTCACCCTCTAACGCCAAGTTTTTAAACCTAAGTCTAGGAATTTGCAAATTACCGTCGTACTCTCAAACCGGGTGACCCGCGGCTGCGCGGTCAGTTCCTACGAGTTACATTGGTCCCGTGGGAGGTGTTGGTGCCACCCACGGGGCCGTTCGGGGGCTGTTTCGAGTTTTCACCCTCTAACGCCATGTTTTTAAGCCGAAGTCTAGAAATATGCAAATTACCGTCGTGCTCTCAAACCGGGAGACCCGCGGCTGCGCGGTCAGTTCCTACGAGTTACATTGGTCCCGTGGGAGGTGTTGGTGCCACCCACGGGTCCGTTCGGGGGCTGTTTCGAGTTTTCACCCTCTAACGCCAAGTTTTTAAGCCCAAGTCTAGAAATATGCAAATTACCGTCGTACTCTCAAACTGGGAAACCCGCGGCTGCCCGGTCAGTTCCTACGAGTTACATTGGTCCCGTGGGAGGTGTTGGTGCCACCCACGAGGCCATTCGGGGGCTGTTTCGAGTTTTCACCCTCTAACGCCTTGTTTTTAAGCCTAAGTCTAGAAATATGCAAATTACCGTCGTACTCTCAAACCGGGAGACCCGCGGCTGCGCGGTCAGTTCCTACGAGTTACATTGGTCCCGTGGGAGGTGTTGGTGCCACCCACGGGGCCTTTCGGGGGCTGTTTCGAGTTTTCACCCTCTAACTCCAAGTGTTTAAGCCTAAGTCTAGAAATATGCAAATTACCGTCGTACTCTCAAACCGGGAGACCCGCGGCTGCGCGGTCCGTTCCTACGAGTTACATTGGTCCCGTGGGAGGTGTTCGTGCCACCCACGGGGCCGTTCGGGGTCTGTTTAGGGTTTTCACCCTCTAACGCCAAGTTTTTATGCCTAAGTCTAGGAATTTGCAAATTACCGTCGTACTCTCAAACCGGGAGACCCGCGGCTGCGCGGTCAGTTCCTACGAGTTACATTGGTCCCGTGGGAGGTGTTCGTGTCACCCACGGGGCCGTTCGGAGGCTGTTTCGAGTTTTCACCCTCTAACGCCATGTTTTTATGCCGAAGTCTAGAAATATGCAAATTACCGTCGTGCTCTCAAACCGGGAGACCCAGGGCTGCGCGGTCAGTTCCTACGAGTTACATTTGTCCCGTGGGAGGTGTTGGTGCCACCCACGGGGCCGTTCGGGGGCTGTTTCGTGTTTTCACCTTCTAACGCCATGTTTTAAAGCCTAAGTCTAGAAATATGCAAATTAGCGTCGTACTCTCAAACCGGGAGACCCGCCGCTGCACGGTCAGTTCATACGAGTTACATTGGTCCCGTGGGAGGTGTTGGTGTCACCCACGGGGCCGTTCGGGGGATGTTTCGAGTTTTCACCCTCTAACGCCATGTTTTTAAGGCTAAGTCTAGAAATATGCAAATTACCGTCGTACTTTGAAACCGGGAGACCCGCGGCTGCGCGGTCAGTTCCTACGAGTTACATTGGTCCCGTGGGATGTGTTGGTGCCACCCACGGGGCCGTTCGGGGGCTGTTTCGAGTTTTCACCTCTAACGCCACGTTTTTAAGCCTAAGTCAAGAAAAATGCAAATTACCGTCGTGCTCTCAAACCGGGAGACCCGCGGCTGCGCGGTCAGTTCCTACGAGTTACATTCGTCCCGTGGGAGGTGTTGGTGCCACCTACGGGGCCGTTCGGGGGCTGTTTCGAGTTTTCATCCTCTAACGCCAAGTTTTTAAGCCTAAGTCTAGAAATTTGCAAATTAGCGTCGTACTCTCAAATCGGGAGACCCGCGGCTGCGCGGTTTGTTCCTATGAGTTACATTGGTCCCGTGGGAGGTGTTGGTGCCACCCACGGGGCCGTTCGGGGGCTGTTTCGAGTTTTCACCCTCTAACGCCATGATTTTAAGCCGAAGTCTAGAAATATGCAAATTACCGTCGTACTCTCAAACCGGGAGACCCGCGGCTGCGCGGTCAGTTCCTACGAGTTACATTTGTCCCGTGGTAGGTGTTGGTGCCACCCACGGGTCCGTTCGGGGGCTGTTTCGAGTTTTCATCCTCTAACGCCAAATTTTTAAGCCTAAGTCTAAAAATTTGCAAATTAGCATCGTCCTCTCAAACCGGGAGACCCGCCGCTGCGCGGTCAGTTCCTACGAGTTACATTGGTCCCGTGGGAGGTGTTGGTGCCACCCACGGGTCCGTTCGGGGGCTGTTTCCAGTTTTCACCCTCTAACGCCTTGTTTTTAAGCCTAAGTCTAGAAATATGCAAATTACCGTCGAACTCTCAAACCGGGAGACCCGCGGCTGTGCGGTCAGTTCCTACGAGTTATATTGGTCCCGTGGGATGTGTTGGTGCCACCCACGGGTCCGTTCGGGGGCTGTTTCGAGTTTTCACCCTCTAACGCCAAGTTTTTAAGCCTAAGTCTAGAAATTTACAAATTAGCGTCGTACTCTCAAACCGGGAGACCCGCGGCTGCGCGGACAGTTCGAACGAGTTACATTGGTCCCGTGGGAGGTGTTTGTGCTACCCACGGGTCCGTTCGGGGGCGGTTTCGAGTTTTCACCCTCTAACGCCATGTTTTTAAGCCTAAGTCTAGAAATATTCAAATTACCGTCGTGCTCTCAAACCGGGAGACCCGCGGCTGCGCGGTCAGTTCCTACGAGTTACATTTGTCCCGTGGGAGGTGTTGGTGCCACCCACGGGTCCGTTCGGGGGCTGTTTAGAGTTTTCACCCTCTAACGCCATATTTTTAAGTCGAAGTCTAGAAATATGCAACTTACCGTCGTACTCTCAAACCGGGAGACCCGCGGCTGCGCGGTCAGTTCCTACGAGTTACATTGGTCCCGTGGGAGGTGTTGGTGCCACCCACGGGGCCGTTCGGGGGCTGTTTCGAGTTTTCTCCCTCTAACGCCAAGTTTTTAAGCCTAAGTCTAGAAATATGCAAATTACCGTCGTGCTCTCAAACCGGGAGACCCGCGGCTGCGCGGTCAGTTCCTACGAGTTACATTGGTCCCGTGGGAGGTGTTGGTGCCACCCACGGGGCCGTTCGGGAGCTGTTTCGAGTTTTCACCCTCTAACGCCAAGTTTTTAAGCCTAAGTCTAGGAATTTGCAAATTACCGTCGTACTGTCAAACCGGGAGACCCGCGGCTGCGCGGTCAGTTCCTACGAGTTGCATTGGTCCCGTGGGAGGTGTTGGTGCCACCCACGGGGCCGTTCGGGGGCTGTTTCGAGTTTTCACCCTCTAACGCCATGTTTTTAAGCCGAAGTCTAGAAATATGCAAATTACCGTCGTGCTCTCAAACCGGGAGACCCGCGGCTGCGCGGTCAGTTCCTACGAGTTACATTGGTCCCGTGGGAGGTGTTGGTGCCACCCACGGGTCCGTTCGGGGGCTGTTTCGAGTTTTCACCCTCTAACGCCAAGTTTTTAAGCCCAAGTCTAGAAATATGCAAATTACCGTCGTACTCTCAAACTGGGAGACCCGCGGCTGCCCGGTCAGTTCCTACGAGTTACATTGGTCCTGTGGGAGGTGTTGGTGCCACCCACGAGGCCATTCGGGGGCTGTTTCGAGTTTTCACCCTCTAACGCCTTGTTTTTAAGCCTAAGTCTAGAAATATGCAAATTACCGTCGTACTCTCAAACCGGGAGACCCGCGGCTGCGCGGTCAGTTCCTACGAGTTACATTGGTCCCGTGGGAGGTGTTGGTTCCACCCACGGGGCCGTTCGTGGGCTGTTTCGGGTTTTCACCCTCTAACGCCATGTTTTTAAGCCTAAGTCTAGAAATACGCAAATTACCGTCTTGCTCTCAAACCGGGAGACCCGCGGCTGCGCGGTCATTTCCTACGAGTTACATTTGTCCCGTGGGAGGTGTTGGCGCCACCCACGGGGCCGTTCGGGGGCTGTTTCGAGTTTTCACCCTCTAACGCCATGTTTTTAAGTCGAAGTCTAGAAATATGCAACTTACCGTCGTACTCTCAAACCGGGAGACCCGCGGCTGCGCGGTCAGTTCCTACGAGTTACATTGGTCCCGTGGGAGGTGTTGGTGCCAGCCACGGGGCCGTTCGGGGGCTGTTTCGAGTTTTCTCCCTCTAACGCCAAGTTTTTAAGCCTAAGTCTAGAAATATGCAAATTATCGTCGTGCTCTCAAACCGGGAGACCCGCGGCTGCGCGGTCAGTTCCTACGAGTTACATTGGTCCCGTGGGAGGTGTTGGTGCCACCCACGGGGCCGTTCGGGGGCTGTTTCGAGTTTTCACCCTCTAACGCCAAGTTTTTAAGCCTAAGTCTAGGAATTTGCAAATTACCGTCGTACTCTCAAACCGGGTGACCCGCGGCTGCGCGGTCAGTTCCTACGAGTTACATTGGTCCCGTGGGAGGTGTTGGTGCCACCCACGGGGCCGTTCGGGGGCTGTTTCGAGTTTTCACCCTCTAACGCCATGTTTTTAAGCCGAAGTCTAGAAATATGCAAATTACCGTCGTGCTCTCAAACCGGGAGACCCGCGGCTGCGCGGTCAGTTCCTACGAGTTACATTGGTCCCGTGGGAGGTGTTGGTGCCACCCACGGGTCCGTTCGGGGGCTGTTTCGAGTTTTCACCCTCTAACGCCAAGTTTTTAAGCCCAAGTCTAGAAATATGCAAATTACCGTCGTACTCTCAAACTGGGAAACCCGCGGCTGCCCGGTCAGTTCCTACGAGTTACATTGGTCCCGTGGGAGGTGTTGGTGCCACCCACGAGGCCATTCGGGGGCTGTTTCGAGTTTTCACCCTCTAACGCCTTGTTTTTAAGCCTAAGTCTAGAAATATGCAAATTACCGTCGTACTCTCAAACCGGGAGACCCGCGGCTGCGCGGTCAGTTCCTACGAGTTACATTGGTCCCGTGGGAGGTGTTGGTGCCACCCACGGGGCCTTTCGGGGGCTGTTTCGAGTTTTCACCCTCTAACTCCAAGTGTTTAAGCCTAAGTCTAGAAATATGCAAATTACCGTCGTACTCTCAAACCGGGAGACCCGCGGCTGCGCGGTCCGTTCCTACGAGTTACATTGGTCCCGTGGGAGGTGTTCGTGCCACCCACGGGGCCGTTCGGGGTCTGTTTAGGGTTTTCACCCTCTAACGCCAAGTTTTTATGCCTAAGTCTAGGAATTTGCAAATTACCGTCGTACTCTCAAACCGGGAGACCCGCGGCTGCGCGGTCAGTTCCTACGAGTTACATTGGTCCCGTGGGAGGTGTTCGTGTCACCCACGGGGCCGTTCAGAGGCTGTTTCGAGTTTTCACCCTCTAACGCCATGTTTTTATGCCGAAGTCTAGAAATATGCAAATTACCGTCGTACTCTCAAACCGGGAGACCCGCGGCTGCGCGGTCAGTTCCTACGAGTTACATTGGTCCCGTGGGAGGTGTTGGTGCCACCCACGAGGCCGTTCGGGGGTTGTTTCAAGTTTTCACCCTCGAACGCCAAGTTTTTAAGCCCAAGTCTAGAAATATGCAAATTACCGTCGTACTCTCAAACCGGGAGACCCGCGGCTGCGCGGTCAGTTCCTACGAGTTACATTGGTCCCGTGGGAGGTGTTGGTTCCACCCACGGGGACGTTCGGGTGCTGTTTCGGGTTTTCACCCTCTAACGCCATGTTTTTAAGCCTAAGTCAAGAAATACGCAAATTACCGTCGTGCTCTCAAACCGGGAGACCCGCGGCTGCGCGGTCAGTTCCTACGAGTTACATTGGTCCCGTGGGAGGTGTTCGTGTCACCCACGGGGCCGTTCGGAGGCTGTTTCGAGTTTTCACCCTCTAACGCCATGTTTTTATGCCGAAGTCTAGAAATATGCAAATTACCGTCGTGCTCTCAAACCGGGAGACCCAGGGCTGCGCGGTCAGTTCCTACGAGTTACATTTGTCCCGTGGGAGGTGTTGGTGCCACCCACGGGGCCGTTCGGGGGCTGTTTCGTGTTTTCACCTTCTAACGCCATGTTTTAAAGCCTAAGTCTAGAAATATGCAAATTAGCGTCGTACTCTCAAACCGGGAGACCCGCCGCTGCACGGTCAGTTCATACGAGTTACATTGGTCCCGTGGGAGGTGTTGGTGTCACCCACGGGGCCGTTCGGGGGATGTTTCGAGTTTTCACCCTCTAACGCCATGTTTTTAAGGCTAAGTCTAGAAATATGCAAATTACCGTCGTACTTTGAAACCGGGAGACCCGCGGCTGCCCGGTCAGTTCCTACGAGTTACATTGGTCCCGTGGGAGGTGTTCGTGTCACCCACGGGGCCGTTCGGAGGCTGTTTCGAGTTTTCACCCTCTAACGCCATGTTTTTATGCCGAAGTCTAGAAATATGCAAATTACCGTCGTACTCTCAAACCGGGAGACCCGCGGCTGCGCGGTCAGTTCCTACGAGTTACATTGGTCCCATGGGAGGTGTTGGTGCCACCCACGGGGCCGTTCGGGGGCTGTTTCGTGTTTTCACCTTCTAACGCCATGTTTTAAAGCCTAAGTCTAGAAATATGCAAATTAGCGTCGTACTCTCAAACCGGGAGACCCGCCGCTGCACGGTCAGTTCATACGAGTTACATTGGTCCCGTGGGAGGTGTTGGTGCCACCCACGGGGCCGTTCGGGGGATGTTTCGAGTTTTCACCCTCTAACGCCATGTTTTTAAGGCTAAGTCTAGAAATATGCAAATTACCGTCGTACTTTGAAACCGGGAGACCCGCGGCTGCGCGGTCAGTTCCTACGAGTTACATTTGTCCCGTGGGATGTGTTGGTGCCACCCACGGGGCCGTTCGGGGGCTGTTTCGAGTTTTCACCTCTAACGCCATGTTTTTAAGCCTAAGTCAAGAAAAATACAAATTACCGTCGTGCTCTCAAACCGGGAGACCCGCGGCTGCGCGGTCAGTTCCTACGAGTTACATTCGTCCCGTGGGAGGTGTGGGTGCCACCTACGGGGCCGTTCGGGGGCTGTTTCGAGTTTTCATCCTCTAACGCCAAGTTTTTAAGCCTAAGTCTAGAAATTTGCAAATTAGCGTCGTACTCTCAAATCGGGAGACCCGCGGCTGCGCGGTTTGTTCCTATAAGTTACATTGGTCCCGTGGGAGGTGTTGGTGCCACCCACGGGGCCGTTCGGGGGCTGTTTCGAGTTTTCACCCTCTAACGCCATGTTTTTAAGCCGAAGTCTAGAAATATGCAAATTACCGTCGTACTCTCAAACCGGGAGACCCGCGGCTGCGCGGTCAGTTCCTACGAGTTACATTTGTCCCGTGGTAGGTGTTGGTGCCACCCACGGGTCCGTTCGGGGGCTGTTTCGAGTTTTCATCCTCTAACGCCAAATTTTTAAGCCTAAGTCTAAAAATTTGCAAATTAGCATCGTCCTCTCAAACCGGGAGACCCGCCGCTGCGCGGTCAGTTCCTACGAGTTACATTGGTCCCGTGGGAGGTGTTGGTGCCACCCACGGGTCCGTTCGGGGGCTGTTTCCAGTTTTCACCCTCTAACGCCAAGTTTTTAAGCCTAAGTCTAGAAATTTACAAATTAGCGTCGTACTCTCAAACCGGGAGACCCGCGGCTGCGCGGACAGTTCGAACGAGTTACATTGGTCCCGTGGGAGGTGTTTGTGCCACCCACGGGTCCGTTCGGGGACTGTTTCGAGTTTTCACCCTCTAACGCCATGTTTTTAAGCCTAAGTCTAGAAATATTCAAATTACCGTCGTGCTCTCAAACCGGGAGACCCGCGGCTGCGCGGTCAGTTCCTACGAGTTACATTTGTCCCGTGGGAGGTGTTGGTGCCACCCACGGGTCTGTTCGGGGGCTGTTTCGAGTTTTCACCCTCTAACGCCAAGTTTTTAAGCGTAAGTCTAGAAATATGCAAATTATCGTCGTGCTCTCAAACCGGGAGACCCGCGGATGCGCGGTCAGTTCCTACGAGTTACATTGGTCCCGTGGGAGGTGTTGGTGCCACCCACGGTTCCGTTCGGGGGCTGTTTCGGGTTTTCACCCTCTAACGCCATGTTTTTAAGCCTAAGTCTAGAAATATGCAAATTACCGTCGTACTCGCAAACTGGGAGACCCGCGGCTGCGCAGTCAGTTCCTACGAGTTACATTGGTCCCGTGGGAGGTGTTGATGCCACCCACGAGGCCATTCGGGGGCTCTTTCGAGTTTTCACCCTCTAACGCCTTGTTTTTAAGCCTAAGTCTAGAAATATGCAAATTACCGTCGAACTCTCAAACCGGGAGACCCGCGGCTGTGCGGTCAGTTCCTACGAGTTATATTGGTCCCGTGGGATGTGTTGGTGCCACCCACGGGTCCGTTCGGGGGCTGTTTCGAGTTTTCACCCTCTAACGCCAAGTTTTTAAGGCTAAGTCTAGAAATTTACAAATTAGCGTCGTACTCTCAAACCGGGAGACCCGCGGCTGCGCGGACAGTTCGAACGAGTTACATTGGTCCCGTGGGAGGTGTTTGTGCTACCCACGGGTCCGTTCGGGGGCGGTTTCGAGTTTTCACCCTCTAACGCCAAGTTTTTAAGCCTAAGTCTAGAAATATTCAAATTACCGTCGTGCTCTCAAACCGGGAGACCCGCGGCTGCGCGGTCAGTTCCTACGAGTTACATTTGTCCCGTGGGAGGTGTTGGTGCCACCCACGGGTCCGTTCGGGGGCTGTTTCGAGTTTTCACCCTCTAACGCCATGTTTTTAAGTCGAAGTCTAGAAATATGCAACTTACCGTCGTACTCTCAAACCGGGAGACCCGCGGCTGCGCGGTCAGTTCCTACGAGTTACATTGGTCCCGTGGGAGGTGTTGGTGCCACCCACGGGGCCGTTCGGGAGCTGTTTCGAGTTTTCACCCTCTAACGCCAAGTTTTTAAGCCTAAGTCTAGGAATTTGCAAATTACCGTCGTACTGTCAAACCGGGAGACCCGCGGCTGCGCGGTCAGTTCCTACGAGTTGCATTGGTCCCGTGGGAGGTGTTGGTGCCACCCACGGGGCCGTTCGGGGGCTGTTTCGAGTTTTCACCCTCTAACGCCATGTTTTTAAGCCGAAGTCTAGAAATATGCAAATTACCGTCGTGCTCTCAAACCGGGAGACCCGCGGCTGCGCGGTCAGTTCCTACGAGTTACATTGGTCCCGTGGGAGGTGTTGGTGCCACCCACGGGTCCGTTCGGGGGCTGTTTCGAGTTTTCACCCTCTAACGCCAAGTTTTTAAGCCCAAGTCTAGAAATATGCAAATTACCGTCGTACTCTCAAACTGGGAGACCCGCGGCTGCCCGGTCAGTTCCTACGAGTTACATTGGTCCCGTGGGAGGTGTTGGTGCCACCCACGAGGCCATTCGGGGGCTGTTTCGAGTTTTCACCCTCTAACGCCTTGTTTTTAAGCCTAAGTCTAGAAATATGCAAATTACCGTCGTACTCTCAAACCGGGAGACCCGCGGCTGCGCGGTCAGTTCCTACGAGTTACATTGGTCCCGTGGGAGGTGTTGGTTCCACCCACGGGGCCGTTCGTGGGCTGTTTCGGGTTTTCACCCTCTAACGCCATGTTTTTAAGCCTAAGTCTAGAAATACGCAAATTACCGTCTTGCTCTCAAACCGGGAGACCCGCGGCTGCGCGGTCATTTCCTACGAGTTACATTTGTCCCGTGGGAGGTGTTGGCGCCACCCACGGGGCCGTTCGGGGGCTGTTTCGAGTTTTCACCCTCTAACGCCATGTTTTTAAGTCGAAGTCTAGAAATATGCAACTTACCGTCGTACTCTCAAACCGGGAGACCCGCGGCTGCACGGTCAGTTCCTACGAGTTACATTGGTCCCGTGGGAGGTGTTGGTGCCAGCCACGGGGCCGTTCGGGGGCTGTTTCGAGTTTTCTCCCTCTAACGCCAAGTTTTTAAGCCTAAGTCTAGAAATATGCAAATTATCGTCGTGCTCTCAAACCGGGAGACCCGCGGCTGCGCGGTCATATCCTACGAGTTACATTGGTCCCGTGGGAGGTGTTGGTGCCACCCACGGGGCCGTTCGGGGGCTGTTTCGAGTTTTCACCCTCTAACGCCAAGTTTTTAAGCCTAAGTCTAGGAATTTGCAAATTACCGTCGTACTCTCAAACCGGGTGACCCGCGGCTGCGCGGTCAGTTCCTACGAGTTACATTGGTCCCGTGGGAGGTGTTGGTGCCACCCACGGGGCCGTTCGGGGGCTGTTTCGAGTTTTCACCCTCTAACGCCATGTTTTTAAGCCGAAGTCTAGAAATATGCAAATTACCGTCGTGCTCTCAAACCGGGAGACCCGCGGCTGCGCAGTCAGTTCCTACGAGTTACATTGGTCCCGTGGGAGGTGTTGGTGCCACCCACGGGTCCGTTCGGGGGCTGTTTCGAGTTTTCACCCTCTAACGCCAAGTTTTTAAGCCCAAGTCTAGAAATATGCAAATTACCGTCGTACTCTCAAACTGGGAAACCCGCGGCTGCCCGGTCAGTTCCTACGAGTTACATAGGTCCAGTGGGAGGTGTTGGTGCCACCCACGAGGCCATTCGGGGGCTGTTTCGAGTTTTCACCCTCTAACGCCTTGTTTTTAAGCCTAAGTCTAGAAATATGCAAATTACCGTCG
This sequence comes from Sambucus nigra, assembly GCA_949130495.1. Taxonomy (NCBI): domain Eukaryota; kingdom Viridiplantae; phylum Streptophyta; class Magnoliopsida; order Dipsacales; family Adoxaceae; genus Sambucus; species Sambucus nigra. The sequence goes on along the minus strand of OX422221.1, from coordinate 507,653,451 downwards.
TACTCTCAAACCGGGAGACCCGCGGCTGCGCGGTCAGTTCCTACGAGTTACATTGGTCCCGTGGGAGGTGTTGGTGCCACCCACGGGGCCTTTCGGGGGCTGTTTCGAGTTTTCACCCTCTAACTCCAAGTGTTTAAGCCTAAGTCTAGAAATATGCAAATTACCGTCGTACTCTCAAACCGGGAGACCCGCGGCTGCGCGGTCCGTTCCTACGAGTTACATTGGTCCCGTGGGAGGTGTTCGTGCCACCCACGGGGCCGTTCGGGGTCTGTTTAGGGTTTTCACCCTCTAACGCCAAGTTTTTATGCCTAAGTCTAGGAATTTGCAAATTACCGTCGTACTCTCAAACCGGGAGACGCGCGGCTGCGCGGTCAGTTCCTACGAGTTACATTGGTCCCGTGGGAGGTGTTCGTGTCACCCACGGGGCCGTTCGGAGGCTGTTTCGAGTTTTCACCCTCTAACGCCATGTTTTTATGCCGAAGTCTAGAAATATGCAAATTACCGTCGTACTCTCAAACCGGGAGACCCGCGGCTGCGCGGTCAGTTCCTACGAGTTACATTGGTCCCGTGGGAGGTGTTGGTGCCACCCACGAGGCCGTTCGGGGGTTGTTTCAAGTTTTCACCCTCTAACGCCAAGTTTTTAAGCCCAAGTCTAGAAATATGCAAATTACCGTCGTACTCTCAAACCGGGAGACCCGCGGCTGCGCGGTCAGTTCCTACGAGTTACATTGGTCCCGTGGGAGGTGTTGGTTCCACCCACGGGGACGTTCGGGGGCTGTTTCGGGTTTTCACCCTCTAACGCCATGTTTTTAAGCCTAAGTCAAGAAATACGCAAATTACCGTCGTGCTCTCAAACCGGGAGACCCGCGGCTGCGCGGTCAGTTCCTACGAGTTACATTCGTCCCGTGGGAGGTGTTGGTGCCACCTACGGGGCCGTTCGGGGGCTGTTTAGAGTTTTCACCCTCTAACGCCAAGTTTTTAAGCCTAAGTCTAGAAATTTGCAAATTAGCGTCGTACTCTCAAATCGGGAGACCCGCGGCTGCGCGGTTTGTTCCTATGAGTTACATTGGTCCCGTGGGAGGTGTTGGTGCCACCCACGGGGCTGTTCGGGGGCTGTTTCGAGTTTTCACCCTCTAACGCCATGTTTTTAAGCCGAAGTCTAGAAATATGCAAATTACCGTCGTGCTCTCAAACCGGGAGACCCGCGGCTGCACGGTCAGTTCCTACGAGTTACATTTGTCCCGTGGGAGGTGTTGGTGCCACCCACGGGGCCGTTCGGGGGCTGTTTCGAGTTTTCACCCTCTAACGCCAAGTTTTTAAGCCTAAGTCTAGAAATTTACAAATTAGCGTCGTACTCTCAAACCGGGAGACCCGCGGCTGCGCGGACAGTTCGAACGAGTTACATTGGTCCCGTGGGAGGTGTTTGTGCTACCCACGGGTCCGTTCGGGGGCGGTTTCGAGTTTTCACCCTCTAACGCCATGTTTTTAAGCCTAAGTCTAGAAATATTCAAATTACCGTCGTGCTCTCAAACCGGGAGACCCGCGGCTGCGCGGTCAGTTCCTACGAGTTACATTTGTCCCGTGGGAGGTGTTGGTGCCACCCACGGGTCCGTTCGGGGGCTGTTTAGAGTTTTCACCCTCTAACGCCATGTTTTTAAGTCGAAGTCTAGAAATATGCAACTTACCGTCGTACTCTCAAACCGGGAGACCCGCGGCTGCGCGGTCAGTTCCTACGAGTTACATTGGTCCCGTGGGAGGTGTTGGTACCACCCACGGGGCCGTTCGGGAGCTGTTTCGAGTTTTCACCCTTTAACGCCAAGTTTTTAAGCCTAAGTCTAGGAATTTGCAAATTACCGTCGTACTCTCAAACCGGGAGACCCGCGGCTGCGCGGTCAGTTCCTACGAGTTACATTGGTCCCGTGGGAGGTGTTGGTGCCACCCACGGGGCCGTTCGGGGGCTGTTTCGAGTTTTCACCCTCTAACGCCATGTTTTTAAGCCGAAGTCTAGAAATATGCAAATTACCGTCGTGCTCTCAAACCGGGAGACCCGCGGCTGCGCGGTCAGTTCCTACGAGTTACATTGGTCCCGTGGGAGGTGTTGGTGCCACCCACGGGTCCGTTCGGGGGCTGTTTCGAGTTTTCACCCTCTAACGCCAAGTTTTTAAGCCCAAGTCTAGAAATATGCAAATTACCGTCGTACTCTCAAACTGGGAGACCCGCGGCTGCCCGGTCAGTTCCTACGAGTTACATTGGTCCCGTGGGAGGTGTTGGTGCCACCCACGAGGCCATTCGGGGGCTGTTTCGAGTTTTCACCCTCTAACGCCTTGTTTTTAAGCCTAAGTCTAGAAATATGCAAATTACCGTCGTACTCTCAAACCGGGAGACCCGCGGCTGCGCGGTCAGTTCCTACGAGTTACATTGGTCCCGTGGGAGGTGTTGGTTCCACCCACGGGGCCGTTCGTGGGCTGTTTCGGGTTTTCACCCTCTAACGCCATGTTTTTAAGCCTAAGTCTAGAAATATGCAAATTACCGTCGTGCTCTCAAACCGGGAGACCCAGGGCTGCGCGGTCAGTTCCTACGAGTTACATTTGTCCCGTGGGAGGTGTTGGTGCCACCCACGGGGCCGTTCGGGGGCTGTTTCGTGTTTTCACCTTCTAACGCCATGTTTTAAAGCCTAAGTCTAGAAATATGCAAATTAGCGTCGTACTCTCAAACCGGGAGACCCGCCGCTGCACGGTCAGTTCATACGAGTTACATTGGTCCCGTGGGAGGTGTTGGTGCCACCCACGGGGCCGTTCGGGGGATGTTTCGAGTTTTCACACTCTAACGCCATGTTTTTAAGGCTAAGTCTTGAAATATGCAAATTACCGTCGTACTTTGAAACCGGGAGACCCGCGGCTGCGCGGTCAGTTCCTACGAGTTACATTGGTCCCGTGGGATGTGTTGGTGCCACCCACGGGGCCGTTCGGCGGCTGTTTCGAGTTTTCACCTCTAACGCCATGTTTTTAAGCCTAAGTCAAGAAAAATGCAAATTACCGTCGTGCTCTCAAACCGGGAGACCCGCGGCTGCGCGGTCAGTTCCTACGAGTTACATTCGTCCCGTGGGAGGTGTTGGTGCCACCTACGGGGCCGTTCGGGGGCTGTTTCGAGTTTTCATCCTCTAACGCCAAGTTTTTAAGCCTAAGTCTAGAAATTTGCAAATTAGCGTCGTACTCTCAAATCGGGAGACCCGCGGCTGCGCGGTTTGTTCCTATGAGTTACATTGGTCCCGTGGGAGGTGTTGGTGCCACCCACGGGGCCGTTCGGGGGCTGTTTCGAGTTTTCACCCTCTAACGCCATGTTTTTAAGCCGAAGTCTAGAAATATGCAAATTACCGTCGTACTCTCAAACCGGGAGACCCGCGGCTGCGCGATCAGTTCCTACGAGTTACATTTGTCCCGTGGTAGGTGTTGGTGCCACCCACGGGTCCGTTCGGGGGCTGTTTCGAGTTTTCATCCTCTAACGCCAAATTTTTAAGCCTAAGTCTAAAAATTTGCAAATTAGCATCGTCCTCTCAAACCGGGAGACCCGCCGCTGCGCGGTCAGTTCCTACGAGTTACATTGGTCCCGTGGGAGGTGTTGGTGCCACCCACGGGTCCGTTCGGGGGCTGTTTCCAGTTTTCACCCTCTAACGCCAAGTTTTTAAGCCTAAGTCTAGAAATTTACAAATTAGCGTCGTACTCTCAAACCGGGAGACCCGCGGCTGCGCGGACAGTTCGAACGAGTTACATTGGTCCCGTGGGAGGTGTTTGTGCCACCCACGGGTCCGTTCGGGGGCTGTTTCGAGTTTTCACCCTCTAACGCCATGTTTTTAAGCCTAAGTCTAGAAATATTCAAATTACCGTCGTGCTCTCAAACCGGGAGACCCGCGGCTGCGCGGTCAGTTCCTACGAGTTACATTTGTCCCGTGGGAGGTGTTGGTGCCACCCACGGGTCTGTTCGGGGGCTGTTTCGAGTTTTCACCCTCTAACGCCAAGTTTTTAAGCGTAAGTCTAGAAATATGCAAATTATCGTCGTGCTCTCAAACCGGGAGACCCGCGGATGCGCGGTCAGTTCCTACGAGTTACATTGGTCCCGTGGGAGGTGTTGGTGCCACCCACGGTTCCGTTCGGGGGCTGTTTCGGGTTTTCACCCTCTAACGCCATGTTTTTAAGCCTAAGTCTAGAAATATGCAAATTACCGTCGTACTCGCAAACTGGGAGACCCGCGGCTGCGCAGTCAGTTCCTACGAGTTACATTGGTCCCGTGGGAGGTGTTGATGCCACCCACGAGGCCATTCGGGGGCTGTTTCGAGTTTTCACCCTCTAACGCCTTGTTTTTAAGCCTAAGTCTAGAAATATGCAAATTACCGTCGAACTCTCAAACCGGGAGACCCGCGGCTGTGCGGTCAGTTCCTACGAGTTATATTGGTCCCGTGGGATGTGTTGGTGGAACCCACGGGTCCGTTCGGGGGCTGTTTCGAGTTTTCACCCTCTAACGCCAAGTTTTTAAGCCTAAGTCTAGAAATTTACAAATTAGCGTCGTACTCTCAAACCGGGAGACCCGCGGCTGCGCGGACAGTTCGAACGAGTTACATTGGTCCCGTGGGAGGTGTTTGTGCTACCCACGGGTCCGTTCGGGGGCGGTTTCGAGTTTTCACCCTCTAACGCCATGTTTTTAAGCCTAAGTCTAGAAATATTCAAATTACCGTCGTGCTCTCAAACCGGGAGACCCGCGGCTGCGCGGTCAGTTCCTACGAGTTACATTTGTCCCGTGGGAGGTGTTGGTGACACCCACGGGTCCGTTCGGGGGCTGTTTAGAGTTTTCACCCTCTAACGCCATGTTTTTAAGTCGAAGTCTAGAAATATGCAACTTACCGTCGTACTCTCAAACCGGGAGACCCGCGGCTGCGCGGTCAGTTCCTACGAGTTACATTGGTCCCGTGGGAGGTGTTGGTGCCACCCACGGGGCCGTTCGGGGGCTGTTTCGAGTTTTCTCCCTCTAACGCCAAGTTTTTAAGCCTAAGTCTAGAAATATGCAAATTACCGTCGTGCTCTCAAACCGGGAGACCCGCGGCTGCGCGGTCAGTTCCTACGAGTTACATTGGTCCCGTGGGAGGTGTTGGTGCCACCCACGGGGCCGTTCGGGAGCTGTTTCGAGTTTTCACCCTCTAACGCCAAGTTTTTAAGCCTAAGTCTAGGAATTTGCAAATTACCGTCGTACTGTCAAACCGGGAGACCCGCGGCTGCGCGGTCAGTTCCTACGAGTTGCATTGGTCCCGTGGGAGGTGTTGGTGCCACCCACGGGGCCGTTCGGGGGCTGTTTCGAGTTTTCACCCTCTAACGCCATGTTTTTAAGCCGAAGTCTAGAAATATGCAAATTATCGTCGTGCTCTCAAACCGGGAGACCCGCGGCTGCGCGGTCAGTTCCTACGAGTTACATTGGTCCCGTGGGAGGTGTTGGTGCCACCCACGGGGCCGTTCGGGGGCTGTTTCGAGTTTTCACCCTCTAACGCCAAGTTTTTAAACCTAAGTCTAGGAATTTGCAAATTACCGTCGTACTCTCAAACCGGGTGACCCGCGGCTGCGCGGTCAGTTCCTACGAGTTACATTGGTCCCGTGGGAGGTGTTGGTGCCACCCACGGGGCCGTTCGGGGGCTGTTTCGAGTTTTCACCCTCTAACGCCATGTTTTTAAGCCGAAGTCTAGAAATATGCAAATTACCGTCGTGCTCTCAAACCGGGAGACCCGCGGCTGCGCGGTCAGTTCCTACGAGTTACATTGGTCCCGTGGGAGGTGTTGGTGCCACCCACGGGTCCGTTCGGGGGCTGTTTCGAGTTTTCACCCTCTAACGCCAAGTTTTTAAGCCCAAGTCTAGAAATATGCAAATTACCGTCGTACTCTCAAACTGGGAAACCCGCGGCTGCCCGGTCAGTTCCTACGAGTTACATTGGTCCCGTGGGAGGTGTTGGTGCCACCCACGAGGCCATTCGGGGGCTGTTTCGAGTTTTCACCCTCTAACGCCTTGTTTTTAAGCCTAAGTCTAGAAATATGCAAATTACCGTCGTACTCTCAAACCGGGAGACCCGCGGCTGCGCGGTCAGTTCCTACGAGTTACATTGGTCCCGTGGGAGGTGTTGGTGCCACCCACGGGGCCTTTCGGGGGCTGTTTCGAGTTTTCACCCTCTAACTCCAAGTGTTTAAGCCTAAGTCTAGAAATATGCAAATTACCGTCGTACTCTCAAACCGGGAGACCCGCGGCTGCGCGGTCCGTTCCTACGAGTTACATTGGTCCCGTGGGAGGTGTTCGTGCCACCCACGGGGCCGTTCGGGGTCTGTTTAGGGTTTTCACCCTCTAACGCCAAGTTTTTATGCCTAAGTCTAGGAATTTGCAAATTACCGTCGTACTCTCAAACCGGGAGACCCGCGGCTGCGCGGTCAGTTCCTACGAGTTACATTGGTCCCGTGGGAGGTGTTCGTGTCACCCACGGGGCCGTTCGGAGGCTGTTTCGAGTTTTCACCCTCTAACGCCATGTTTTTATGCCGAAGTCTAGAAATATGCAAATTACCGTCGTGCTCTCAAACCGGGAGACCCAGGGCTGCGCGGTCAGTTCCTACGAGTTACATTTGTCCCGTGGGAGGTGTTGGTGCCACCCACGGGGCCGTTCGGGGGCTGTTTCGTGTTTTCACCTTCTAACGCCATGTTTTAAAGCCTAAGTCTAGAAATATGCAAATTAGCGTCGTACTCTCAAACCGGGAGACCCGCCGCTGCACGGTCAGTTCATACGAGTTACATTGGTCCCGTGGGAGGTGTTGGTGTCACCCACGGGGCCGTTCGGGGGATGTTTCGAGTTTTCACCCTCTAACGCCATGTTTTTAAGGCTAAGTCTAGAAATATGCAAATTACCGTCGTACTTTGAAACCGGGAGACCCGCGGCTGCGCGGTCAGTTCCTACGAGTTACATTGGTCCCGTGGGATGTGTTGGTGCCACCCACGGGGCCGTTCGGGGGCTGTTTCGAGTTTTCACCTCTAACGCCACGTTTTTAAGCCTAAGTCAAGAAAAATGCAAATTACCGTCGTGCTCTCAAACCGGGAGACCCGCGGCTGCGCGGTCAGTTCCTACGAGTTACATTCGTCCCGTGGGAGGTGTTGGTGCCACCTACGGGGCCGTTCGGGGGCTGTTTCGAGTTTTCATCCTCTAACGCCAAGTTTTTAAGCCTAAGTCTAGAAATTTGCAAATTAGCGTCGTACTCTCAAATCGGGAGACCCGCGGCTGCGCGGTTTGTTCCTATGAGTTACATTGGTCCCGTGGGAGGTGTTGGTGCCACCCACGGGGCCGTTCGGGGGCTGTTTCGAGTTTTCACCCTCTAACGCCATGATTTTAAGCCGAAGTCTAGAAATATGCAAATTACCGTCGTACTCTCAAACCGGGAGACCCGCGGCTGCGCGGTCAGTTCCTACGAGTTACATTTGTCCCGTGGTAGGTGTTGGTGCCACCCACGGGTCCGTTCGGGGGCTGTTTCGAGTTTTCATCCTCTAACGCCAAATTTTTAAGCCTAAGTCTAAAAATTTGCAAATTAGCATCGTCCTCTCAAACCGGGAGACCCGCCGCTGCGCGGTCAGTTCCTACGAGTTACATTGGTCCCGTGGGAGGTGTTGGTGCCACCCACGGGTCCGTTCGGGGGCTGTTTCCAGTTTTCACCCTCTAACGCCTTGTTTTTAAGCCTAAGTCTAGAAATATGCAAATTACCGTCGAACTCTCAAACCGGGAGACCCGCGGCTGTGCGGTCAGTTCCTACGAGTTATATTGGTCCCGTGGGATGTGTTGGTGCCACCCACGGGTCCGTTCGGGGGCTGTTTCGAGTTTTCACCCTCTAACGCCAAGTTTTTAAGCCTAAGTCTAGAAATTTACAAATTAGCGTCGTACTCTCAAACCGGGAGACCCGCGGCTGCGCGGACAGTTCGAACGAGTTACATTGGTCCCGTGGGAGGTGTTTGTGCTACCCACGGGTCCGTTCGGGGGCGGTTTCGAGTTTTCACCCTCTAACGCCATGTTTTTAAGCCTAAGTCTAGAAATATTCAAATTACCGTCGTGCTCTCAAACCGGGAGACCCGCGGCTGCGCGGTCAGTTCCTACGAGTTACATTTGTCCCGTGGGAGGTGTTGGTGCCACCCACGGGTCCGTTCGGGGGCTGTTTAGAGTTTTCACCCTCTAACGCCATATTTTTAAGTCGAAGTCTAGAAATATGCAACTTACCGTCGTACTCTCAAACCGGGAGACCCGCGGCTGCGCGGTCAGTTCCTACGAGTTACATTGGTCCCGTGGGAGGTGTTGGTGCCACCCACGGGGCCGTTCGGGGGCTGTTTCGAGTTTTCTCCCTCTAACGCCAAGTTTTTAAGCCTAAGTCTAGAAATATGCAAATTACCGTCGTGCTCTCAAACCGGGAGACCCGCGGCTGCGCGGTCAGTTCCTACGAGTTACATTGGTCCCGTGGGAGGTGTTGGTGCCACCCACGGGGCCGTTCGGGAGCTGTTTCGAGTTTTCACCCTCTAACGCCAAGTTTTTAAGCCTAAGTCTAGGAATTTGCAAATTACCGTCGTACTGTCAAACCGGGAGACCCGCGGCTGCGCGGTCAGTTCCTACGAGTTGCATTGGTCCCGTGGGAGGTGTTGGTGCCACCCACGGGGCCGTTCGGGGGCTGTTTCGAGTTTTCACCCTCTAACGCCATGTTTTTAAGCCGAAGTCTAGAAATATGCAAATTACCGTCGTGCTCTCAAACCGGGAGACCCGCGGCTGCGCGGTCAGTTCCTACGAGTTACATTGGTCCCGTGGGAGGTGTTGGTGCCACCCACGGGTCCGTTCGGGGGCTGTTTCGAGTTTTCACCCTCTAACGCCAAGTTTTTAAGCCCAAGTCTAGAAATATGCAAATTACCGTCGTACTCTCAAACTGGGAGACCCGCGGCTGCCCGGTCAGTTCCTACGAGTTACATTGGTCCTGTGGGAGGTGTTGGTGCCACCCACGAGGCCATTCGGGGGCTGTTTCGAGTTTTCACCCTCTAACGCCTTGTTTTTAAGCCTAAGTCTAGAAATATGCAAATTACCGTCGTACTCTCAAACCGGGAGACCCGCGGCTGCGCGGTCAGTTCCTACGAGTTACATTGGTCCCGTGGGAGGTGTTGGTTCCACCCACGGGGCCGTTCGTGGGCTGTTTCGGGTTTTCACCCTCTAACGCCATGTTTTTAAGCCTAAGTCTAGAAATACGCAAATTACCGTCTTGCTCTCAAACCGGGAGACCCGCGGCTGCGCGGTCATTTCCTACGAGTTACATTTGTCCCGTGGGAGGTGTTGGCGCCACCCACGGGGCCGTTCGGGGGCTGTTTCGAGTTTTCACCCTCTAACGCCATGTTTTTAAGTCGAAGTCTAGAAATATGCAACTTACCGTCGTACTCTCAAACCGGGAGACCCGCGGCTGCGCGGTCAGTTCCTACGAGTTACATTGGTCCCGTGGGAGGTGTTGGTGCCAGCCACGGGGCCGTTCGGGGGCTGTTTCGAGTTTTCTCCCTCTAACGCCAAGTTTTTAAGCCTAAGTCTAGAAATATGCAAATTATCGTCGTGCTCTCAAACCGGGAGACCCGCGGCTGCGCGGTCAGTTCCTACGAGTTACATTGGTCCCGTGGGAGGTGTTGGTGCCACCCACGGGGCCGTTCGGGGGCTGTTTCGAGTTTTCACCCTCTAACGCCAAGTTTTTAAGCCTAAGTCTAGGAATTTGCAAATTACCGTCGTACTCTCAAACCGGGTGACCCGCGGCTGCGCGGTCAGTTCCTACGAGTTACATTGGTCCCGTGGGAGGTGTTGGTGCCACCCACGGGGCCGTTCGGGGGCTGTTTCGAGTTTTCACCCTCTAACGCCATGTTTTTAAGCCGAAGTCTAGAAATATGCAAATTACCGTCGTGCTCTCAAACCGGGAGACCCGCGGCTGCGCGGTCAGTTCCTACGAGTTACATTGGTCCCGTGGGAGGTGTTGGTGCCACCCACGGGTCCGTTCGGGGGCTGTTTCGAGTTTTCACCCTCTAACGCCAAGTTTTTAAGCCCAAGTCTAGAAATATGCAAATTACCGTCGTACTCTCAAACTGGGAAACCCGCGGCTGCCCGGTCAGTTCCTACGAGTTACATTGGTCCCGTGGGAGGTGTTGGTGCCACCCACGAGGCCATTCGGGGGCTGTTTCGAGTTTTCACCCTCTAACGCCTTGTTTTTAAGCCTAAGTCTAGAAATATGCAAATTACCGTCGTACTCTCAAACCGGGAGACCCGCGGCTGCGCGGTCAGTTCCTACGAGTTACATTGGTCCCGTGGGAGGTGTTGGTGCCACCCACGGGGCCTTTCGGGGGCTGTTTCGAGTTTTCACCCTCTAACTCCAAGTGTTTAAGCCTAAGTCTAGAAATATGCAAATTACCGTCGTACTCTCAAACCGGGAGACCCGCGGCTGCGCGGTCCGTTCCTACGAGTTACATTGGTCCCGTGGGAGGTGTTCGTGCCACCCACGGGGCCGTTCGGGGTCTGTTTAGGGTTTTCACCCTCTAACGCCAAGTTTTTATGCCTAAGTCTAGGAATTTGCAAATTACCGTCGTACTCTCAAACCGGGAGACCCGCGGCTGCGCGGTCAGTTCCTACGAGTTACATTGGTCCCGTGGGAGGTGTTCGTGTCACCCACGGGGCCGTTCAGAGGCTGTTTCGAGTTTTCACCCTCTAACGCCATGTTTTTATGCCGAAGTCTAGAAATATGCAAATTACCGTCGTACTCTCAAACCGGGAGACCCGCGGCTGCGCGGTCAGTTCCTACGAGTTACATTGGTCCCGTGGGAGGTGTTGGTGCCACCCACGAGGCCGTTCGGGGGTTGTTTCAAGTTTTCACCCTCGAACGCCAAGTTTTTAAGCCCAAGTCTAGAAATATGCAAATTACCGTCGTACTCTCAAACCGGGAGACCCGCGGCTGCGCGGTCAGTTCCTACGAGTTACATTGGTCCCGTGGGAGGTGTTGGTTCCACCCACGGGGACGTTCGGGTGCTGTTTCGGGTTTTCACCCTCTAACGCCATGTTTTTAAGCCTAAGTCAAGAAATACGCAAATTACCGTCGTGCTCTCAAACCGGGAGACCCGCGGCTGCGCGGTCAGTTCCTACGAGTTACATTGGTCCCGTGGGAGGTGTTCGTGTCACCCACGGGGCCGTTCGGAGGCTGTTTCGAGTTTTCACCCTCTAACGCCATGTTTTTATGCCGAAGTCTAGAAATATGCAAATTACCGTCGTGCTCTCAAACCGGGAGACCCAGGGCTGCGCGGTCAGTTCCTACGAGTTACATTTGTCCCGTGGGAGGTGTTGGTGCCACCCACGGGGCCGTTCGGGGGCTGTTTCGTGTTTTCACCTTCTAACGCCATGTTTTAAAGCCTAAGTCTAGAAATATGCAAATTAGCGTCGTACTCTCAAACCGGGAGACCCGCCGCTGCACGGTCAGTTCATACGAGTTACATTGGTCCCGTGGGAGGTGTTGGTGTCACCCACGGGGCCGTTCGGGGGATGTTTCGAGTTTTCACCCTCTAACGCCATGTTTTTAAGGCTAAGTCTAGAAATATGCAAATTACCGTCGTACTTTGAAACCGGGAGACCCGCGGCTGCCCGGTCAGTTCCTACGAGTTACATTGGTCCCGTGGGAGGTGTTCGTGTCACCCACGGGGCCGTTCGGAGGCTGTTTCGAGTTTTCACCCTCTAACGCCATGTTTTTATGCCGAAGTCTAGAAATATGCAAATTACCGTCGTACTCTCAAACCGGGAGACCCGCGGCTGCGCGGTCAGTTCCTACGAGTTACATTGGTCCCATGGGAGGTGTTGGTGCCACCCACGGGGCCGTTCGGGGGCTGTTTCGTGTTTTCACCTTCTAACGCCATGTTTTAAAGCCTAAGTCTAGAAATATGCAAATTAGCGTCGTACTCTCAAACCGGGAGACCCGCCGCTGCACGGTCAGTTCATACGAGTTACATTGGTCCCGTGGGAGGTGTTGGTGCCACCCACGGGGCCGTTCGGGGGATGTTTCGAGTTTTCACCCTCTAACGCCATGTTTTTAAGGCTAAGTCTAGAAATATGCAAATTACCGTCGTACTTTGAAACCGGGAGACCCGCGGCTGCGCGGTCAGTTCCTACGAGTTACATTTGTCCCGTGGGATGTGTTGGTGCCACCCACGGGGCCGTTCGGGGGCTGTTTCGAGTTTTCACCTCTAACGCCATGTTTTTAAGCCTAAGTCAAGAAAAATACAAATTACCGTCGTGCTCTCAAACCGGGAGACCCGCGGCTGCGCGGTCAGTTCCTACGAGTTACATTCGTCCCGTGGGAGGTGTGGGTGCCACCTACGGGGCCGTTCGGGGGCTGTTTCGAGTTTTCATCCTCTAACGCCAAGTTTTTAAGCCTAAGTCTAGAAATTTGCAAATTAGCGTCGTACTCTCAAATCGGGAGACCCGCGGCTGCGCGGTTTGTTCCTATAAGTTACATTGGTCCCGTGGGAGGTGTTGGTGCCACCCACGGGGCCGTTCGGGGGCTGTTTCGAGTTTTCACCCTCTAACGCCATGTTTTTAAGCCGAAGTCTAGAAATATGCAAATTACCGTCGTACTCTCAAACCGGGAGACCCGCGGCTGCGCGGTCAGTTCCTACGAGTTACATTTGTCCCGTGGTAGGTGTTGGTGCCACCCACGGGTCCGTTCGGGGGCTGTTTCGAGTTTTCATCCTCTAACGCCAAATTTTTAAGCCTAAGTCTAAAAATTTGCAAATTAGCATCGTCCTCTCAAACCGGGAGACCCGCCGCTGCGCGGTCAGTTCCTACGAGTTACATTGGTCCCGTGGGAGGTGTTGGTGCCACCCACGGGTCCGTTCGGGGGCTGTTTCCAGTTTTCACCCTCTAACGCCAAGTTTTTAAGCCTAAGTCTAGAAATTTACAAATTAGCGTCGTACTCTCAAACCGGGAGACCCGCGGCTGCGCGGACAGTTCGAACGAGTTACATTGGTCCCGTGGGAGGTGTTTGTGCCACCCACGGGTCCGTTCGGGGACTGTTTCGAGTTTTCACCCTCTAACGCCATGTTTTTAAGCCTAAGTCTAGAAATATTCAAATTACCGTCGTGCTCTCAAACCGGGAGACCCGCGGCTGCGCGGTCAGTTCCTACGAGTTACATTTGTCCCGTGGGAGGTGTTGGTGCCACCCACGGGTCTGTTCGGGGGCTGTTTCGAGTTTTCACCCTCTAACGCCAAGTTTTTAAGCGTAAGTCTAGAAATATGCAAATTATCGTCGTGCTCTCAAACCGGGAGACCCGCGGATGCGCGGTCAGTTCCTACGAGTTACATTGGTCCCGTGGGAGGTGTTGGTGCCACCCACGGTTCCGTTCGGGGGCTGTTTCGGGTTTTCACCCTCTAACGCCATGTTTTTAAGCCTAAGTCTAGAAATATGCAAATTACCGTCGTACTCGCAAACTGGGAGACCCGCGGCTGCGCAGTCAGTTCCTACGAGTTACATTGGTCCCGTGGGAGGTGTTGATGCCACCCACGAGGCCATTCGGGGGCTCTTTCGAGTTTTCACCCTCTAACGCCTTGTTTTTAAGCCTAAGTCTAGAAATATGCAAATTACCGTCGAACTCTCAAACCGGGAGACCCGCGGCTGTGCGGTCAGTTCCTACGAGTTATATTGGTCCCGTGGGATGTGTTGGTGCCACCCACGGGTCCGTTCGGGGGCTGTTTCGAGTTTTCACCCTCTAACGCCAAGTTTTTAAGGCTAAGTCTAGAAATTTACAAATTAGCGTCGTACTCTCAAACCGGGAGACCCGCGGCTGCGCGGACAGTTCGAACGAGTTACATTGGTCCCGTGGGAGGTGTTTGTGCTACCCACGGGTCCGTTCGGGGGCGGTTTCGAGTTTTCACCCTCTAACGCCAAGTTTTTAAGCCTAAGTCTAGAAATATTCAAATTACCGTCGTGCTCTCAAACCGGGAGACCCGCGGCTGCGCGGTCAGTTCCTACGAGTTACATTTGTCCCGTGGGAGGTGTTGGTGCCACCCACGGGTCCGTTCGGGGGCTGTTTCGAGTTTTCACCCTCTAACGCCATGTTTTTAAGTCGAAGTCTAGAAATATGCAACTTACCGTCGTACTCTCAAACCGGGAGACCCGCGGCTGCGCGGTCAGTTCCTACGAGTTACATTGGTCCCGTGGGAGGTGTTGGTGCCACCCACGGGGCCGTTCGGGAGCTGTTTCGAGTTTTCACCCTCTAACGCCAAGTTTTTAAGCCTAAGTCTAGGAATTTGCAAATTACCGTCGTACTGTCAAACCGGGAGACCCGCGGCTGCGCGGTCAGTTCCTACGAGTTGCATTGGTCCCGTGGGAGGTGTTGGTGCCACCCACGGGGCCGTTCGGGGGCTGTTTCGAGTTTTCACCCTCTAACGCCATGTTTTTAAGCCGAAGTCTAGAAATATGCAAATTACCGTCGTGCTCTCAAACCGGGAGACCCGCGGCTGCGCGGTCAGTTCCTACGAGTTACATTGGTCCCGTGGGAGGTGTTGGTGCCACCCACGGGTCCGTTCGGGGGCTGTTTCGAGTTTTCACCCTCTAACGCCAAGTTTTTAAGCCCAAGTCTAGAAATATGCAAATTACCGTCGTACTCTCAAACTGGGAGACCCGCGGCTGCCCGGTCAGTTCCTACGAGTTACATTGGTCCCGTGGGAGGTGTTGGTGCCACCCACGAGGCCATTCGGGGGCTGTTTCGAGTTTTCACCCTCTAACGCCTTGTTTTTAAGCCTAAGTCTAGAAATATGCAAATTACCGTCGTACTCTCAAACCGGGAGACCCGCGGCTGCGCGGTCAGTTCCTACGAGTTACATTGGTCCCGTGGGAGGTGTTGGTTCCACCCACGGGGCCGTTCGTGGGCTGTTTCGGGTTTTCACCCTCTAACGCCATGTTTTTAAGCCTAAGTCTAGAAATACGCAAATTACCGTCTTGCTCTCAAACCGGGAGACCCGCGGCTGCGCGGTCATTTCCTACGAGTTACATTTGTCCCGTGGGAGGTGTTGGCGCCACCCACGGGGCCGTTCGGGGGCTGTTTCGAGTTTTCACCCTCTAACGCCATGTTTTTAAGTCGAAGTCTAGAAATATGCAACTTACCGTCGTACTCTCAAACCGGGAGACCCGCGGCTGCACGGTCAGTTCCTACGAGTTACATTGGTCCCGTGGGAGGTGTTGGTGCCAGCCACGGGGCCGTTCGGGGGCTGTTTCGAGTTTTCTCCCTCTAACGCCAAGTTTTTAAGCCTAAGTCTAGAAATATGCAAATTATCGTCGTGCTCTCAAACCGGGAGACCCGCGGCTGCGCGGTCATATCCTACGAGTTACATTGGTCCCGTGGGAGGTGTTGGTGCCACCCACGGGGCCGTTCGGGGGCTGTTTCGAGTTTTCACCCTCTAACGCCAAGTTTTTAAGCCTAAGTCTAGGAATTTGCAAATTACCGTCGTACTCTCAAACCGGGTGACCCGCGGCTGCGCGGTCAGTTCCTACGAGTTACATTGGTCCCGTGGGAGGTGTTGGTGCCACCCACGGGGCCGTTCGGGGGCTGTTTCGAGTTTTCACCCTCTAACGCCATGTTTTTAAGCCGAAGTCTAGAAATATGCAAATTACCGTCGTGCTCTCAAACCGGGAGACCCGCGGCTGCGCAGTCAGTTCCTACGAGTTACATTGGTCCCGTGGGAGGTGTTGGTGCCACCCACGGGTCCGTTCGGGGGCTGTTTCGAGTTTTCACCCTCTAACGCCAAGTTTTTAAGCCCAAGTCTAGAAATATGCAAATTACCGTCGTACTCTCAAACTGGGAAACCCGCGGCTGCCCGGTCAGTTCCTACGAGTTACATAGGTCCAGTGGGAGGTGTTGGTGCCACCCACGAGGCCATTCGGGGGCTGTTTCGAGTTTTCACCCTCTAACGCCTTGTTTTTAAGCCTAAGTCTAGAAATATGCAAATTACCGTCGTACTCTCAAACCGGGAGACCCGCGGCTGCGCGGTCAGTTCCTACGAGTTACATTGGTCCCGTGGGAGGTGTTGGTGCCACCCACGGGGCCTTTCGGGGGCTGTTTCGAGTTTTCACCCTCTAACTCCAAGTGTTTAAGCCTAAGTCTAGAAATATGCAAATTACCGTCGTACTCTCAAACCGGGAGACCCGCGGCTGCGCGGTCCGTTCCTACGAGTTACATTGGTCCCGTGGGAGGTGTTC
This sequence comes from Sambucus nigra, assembly GCA_949130495.1. NCBI lineage: Eukaryota > Viridiplantae > Streptophyta > Magnoliopsida > Dipsacales > Adoxaceae > Sambucus > Sambucus nigra. The sequence goes on along the minus strand of OX422221.1, from coordinate 507,637,157 downwards.
GTGCCACCCACGGGGCCGTTCGGGGTCTGTTTAGGGTTTTCACCCTCTAACGCCAAGTTTTTATGCCTAAGTCTAGGAATTTGCAAATTACCGTCGTACTCTCAAACCGGGAGACGCGCGGCTGCGCGGTCAGTTCCTACGAGTTACATTGGTCCCGTGGGAGGTGTTCGTGTCACCCACGGGGCCGTTCGGAGGCTGTTTCGAGTTTTCACCCTCTAACGCCATGTTTTTATGCCGAAGTCTAGAAATATGCAAATTACCGTCGTACTCTCAAACCGGGAGACCCGCGGCTGCGCGGTCAGTTCCTACGAGTTACATTGGTCCCGTGGGAGGTGTTGGTGCCACCCACGAGGCCGTTCGGGGGTTGTTTCAAGTTTTCACCCTCTAACGCCAAGTTTTTAAGCCCAAGTCTAGAAATATGCAAATTACCGTCGTACTCTCAAACCGGGAGACCCGCGGCTGCGCGGTCAGTTCCTACGAGTTACATTGGTCCCGTGGGAGGTGTTGGTTCCACCCACGGGGACGTTCGGGGGCTGTTTCGGGTTTTCACCCTCTAACGCCATGTTTTTAAGCCTAAGTCAAGAAATACGCAAATTACCGTCGTGCTCTCAAACCGGGAGACCCGCGGCTGCGCGGTCAGTTCCTACGAGTTACATTCGTCCCGTGGGAGGTGTTGGTGCCACCTACGGGGCCGTTCGGGGGCTGTTTAGAGTTTTCACCCTCTAACGCCAAGTTTTTAAGCCTAAGTCTAGAAATTTGCAAATTAGCGTCGTACTCTCAAATCGGGAGACCCGCGGCTGCGCGGTTTGTTCCTATGAGTTACATTGGTCCCGTGGGAGGTGTTGGTGCCACCCACGGGGCTGTTCGGGGGCTGTTTCGAGTTTTCACCCTCTAACGCCATGTTTTTAAGCCGAAGTCTAGAAATATGCAAATTACCGTCGTGCTCTCAAACCGGGAGACCCGCGGCTGCACGGTCAGTTCCTACGAGTTACATTTGTCCCGTGGGAGGTGTTGGTGCCACCCACGGGGCCGTTCGGGGGCTGTTTCGAGTTTTCACCCTCTAACGCCAAGTTTTTAAGCCTAAGTCTAGAAATTTACAAATTAGCGTCGTACTCTCAAACCGGGAGACCCGCGGCTGCGCGGACAGTTCGAACGAGTTACATTGGTCCCGTGGGAGGTGTTTGTGCTACCCACGGGTCCGTTCGGGGGCGGTTTCGAGTTTTCACCCTCTAACGCCATGTTTTTAAGCCTAAGTCTAGAAATATTCAAATTACCGTCGTGCTCTCAAACCGGGAGACCCGCGGCTGCGCGGTCAGTTCCTACGAGTTACATTTGTCCCGTGGGAGGTGTTGGTGCCACCCACGGGTCCGTTCGGGGGCTGTTTAGAGTTTTCACCCTCTAACGCCATGTTTTTAAGTCGAAGTCTAGAAATATGCAACTTACCGTCGTACTCTCAAACCGGGAGACCCGCGGCTGCGCGGTCAGTTCCTACGAGTTACATTGGTCCCGTGGGAGGTGTTGGTGCCACCCACGGGGCCGTTCGGGGGCTGTTTCGAGTTTTCTCCCTCTAACGCCAAGTTTTTAAGCCTAAGTCTAGAAATATGCAAATTACCGTCGTGCTCTCAAACCGGGAGACCCGCGGCTGCGCGGTCAGTTCCTACGAGTTACATTGGTCCCGTGGGAGGTGTTGGTGCCACCCACGGGGCCGTTCGGGAGCTGTTTCGAGTTTTCACCCTCTAACGCCAAGTTTTTAAGCCTAAGTCTAGGAATTTGCAAATTACCGTCGTACTGTCAAACCGGGAGACCCGCGGCTGCGCGGTCAGTTCCTACGAGTTGCATTGGTCCCGTGGGAGGTGTTGGTGCCACCCACGGGGCCGTTCGGGGGCTGTTTCGAGTTTTCACCCTCTAACGCCATGTTTTTAAGCCGAAGTCTAGAAATATGCAAATTATCGTCGTGCTCTCAAACCGGGAGACCCGCGGCTGCGCGGTCAGTTCCTACGAGTTACATTGGTCCCGTGGGAGGTGTTGGTGCCACCCACGGGTCCGTTCGGGGGCTGTTTCGAGTTTTCACCCTCTAACGCCAAGTTTTTAAGCCCAAGTCTAGAAATATGCAAATTACCGTCGTACTCTCAAACTGGGAGACCCGCGGCTGCCCGGTCAGTTCCTACGAGTTACATTGGTCCCGTGGGAGGTGTTGGTGCCACCCACGAGGCCATTCGGGGGCTGTTTCGAGTTTTCACCCTCTAACGCCTTGTTTTTAAGCCTAAGTCTAGAAATATGCAAATTACCGTCGTACTCTCAAACCGGGAGACCCGCGGCTGCGCGGTCAGTTCCTACGAGTTACATTGGTCCCGTGGGAGGTGTTGGTTCCACCCACGGGGCCGTTCGTGGGCTGTTTCGGGTTTTCACCCTCTAACGCCATGTTTTTAAGCCTAAGTCTAGAAATACGCAAATTACCGTCTTGCTCTCAAACCGGGAGACCCGCGGCTGCGCGGTCAGTTCCTACGAGTTACATTGGTCCCGTGGGAGGTGTTGGTGCCAGCCACGGGGCCGTTCGGGGGCTGTTTCGAGTTTTCTCCCTCTAACGCCAAGTTTTTAAGCCTAAGTCTAGAAATATGCAAATTATCGTCGTGCTCTCAAACCGGGAGACCCGCGGCTGCGCGGTCAGTTCCTACGAGTTACATTGGTCCCGTGGGAGGTGTTGGTGCCACCCACGGGGCCGTTCGGGGGCTGTTTCGAGTTTTCACCCTCTAACGCCAAGTTTTTAAACCTAAGTCTAGGAATTTGCAAATTACCGTCGTACTCTCAAACCGGGTGACCCGCGGCTGCGCGGTCAGTTCCTACGAGTTACATTGGTCCCGTGGGAGGTGTTGGTGCCACCCACGGGGCCGTTCGGGGGCTGTTTCGAGTTTTCACCCTCTAACGCCATGTTTTTAAGCCGAAGTCTAGAAATATGCAAATTACCGTCGTGCTCTCAAACCGGGAGACCCGCGGCTGCGCGGTCAGTTCCTACGAGTTACATTGGTCCCGTGGGAGGTGTTGGTGCCACCCACGGGTCCGTTCGGGGGCTGTTTCGAGTTTTCACCCTCTAACGCCAAGTTTTTAAGCCCAAGTCTAGAAATATGCAAATTACCGTCGTACTCTCAAACTGGGAAACCCGCGGCTGCCCGGTCAGTTCCTACGAGTTACATTGGTCCCGTGGGAGGTGTTGGTGCCACCCACGAGGCCATTCGGGGGCTGTTTCGAGTTTTCACCCTCTAACGCCTTGTTTTTAAGCCTAAGTCTAGAAATATGCAAATTACCGTCGTACTCTCAAACCGGGAGACCCGCGGCTGCGCGGTCAGTTCCTACGAGTTACATTGGTCCCGTGGGAGGTGTTGGTGCCACCCACGGGGCCTTTCGGGGGCTGTTTCGAGTTTTCACCCTCTAACTCCAAGTGTTTAAGCCTAAGTCTAGAAATATGCAAATTACCGTCGTACTCTCAAACCGGGAGACCCGCGGCTGCGCGGTCCGTTCCTACGAGTTACATTGGTCCCGTGGGAGGTGTTCGTGCCACCCACGGGGCCGTTCGGGGTCTGTTTAGGGTTTTCACCCTCTAACGCCAAGTTTTTATGCCTAAGTCTAGGAATTTGCAAATTACCGTCGTACTCTCAAACCGGGAGACCCGCGGCTGCGCGGTCAGTTCCTACGAGTTACATTGGTCCCGTGGGAGGTGTTCGTGTCACCCACGGGGCCGTTCGGAGGCTGTTTCGAGTTTTCACCCTCTAACGCCATGTTTTTATGCCGAAGTCTAGAAATATGCAAATTACCGTCGTGCTCTCAAACCGGGAGACCCAGGGCTGCGCGGTCAGTTCCTACGAGTTACATTTGTCCCGTGGGAGGTGTTGGTGCCACCCACGGGGCCGTTCGGGGGCTGTTTCGTGTTTTCACCTTCTAACGCCATGTTTTAAAGCCTAAGTCTAGAAATATGCAAATTAGCGTCGTACTCTCAAACCGGGAGACCCGCCGCTGCACGGTCAGTTCATACGAGTTACATTGGTCCCGTGGGAGGTGTTGGTGTCACCCACGGGGCCGTTCGGGGGATGTTTCGAGTTTTCACCCTCTAACGCCATGTTTTTAAGGCTAAGTCTAGAAATATGCAAATTACCGTCGTACTTTGAAACCGGGAGACCCGCGGCTGCGCGGTCAGTTCCTACGAGTTACATTGGTCCCGTGGGATGTGTTGGTGCCACCCACGGGGCCGTTCGGGGGCTGTTTCGAGTTTTCACCTCTAACGCCACGTTTTTAAGCCTAAGTCAAGAAAAATGCAAATTACCGTCGTGCTCTCAAACCGGGAGACCCGCGGCTGCGCGGTCAGTTCCTACGAGTTACATTCGTCCCGTGGGAGGTGTTGGTGCCACCTACGGGGCCGTTCGGGGGCTGTTTCGAGTTTTCATCCTCTAACGCCAAGTTTTTAAGCCTAAGTCTAGAAATTTGCAAATTAGCGTCGTACTCTCAAATCGGGAGACCCGCGGCTGCGCGGTTTGTTCCTATGAGTTACATTGGTCCCGTGGGAGGTGTTGGTGCCACCCACGGGGCCGTTCGGGGGCTGTTTCGAGTTTTCACCCTCTAACGCCATGATTTTAAGCCGAAGTCTAGAAATATGCAAATTACCGTCGTACTCTCAAACCGGGAGACCCGCGGCTGCGCGGTCAGTTCCTACGAGTTACATTTGTCCCGTGGTAGGTGTTGGTGCCACCCACGGGTCCGTTCGGGGGCTGTTTCGAGTTTTCATCCTCTAACGCCAAATTTTTAAGCCTAAGTCTAAAAATTTGCAAATTAGCATCGTCCTCTCAAACCGGGAGACCCGCCGCTGCGCGGTCAGTTCCTACGAGTTACATTGGTCCCGTGGGAGGTGTTGGTGCCACCCACGGGTCCGTTCGGGGGCTGTTTCCAGTTTTCACCCTCTAACGCCAAGTTTTTAAGCCTAAGTCTAGAAATTTACAAATTAGCGTCGTACTCTCAAACCGGGAGACCCGCGGCTGCGCGGACAGTTCGAACGAGTTACATTGGTCCCGTGGGAGGTGTTTGTGCCACCCACGGGTCCGTTCGGGGGCTGTTTCGAGTTTTCACCCTCTAACGCCATGTTTTTAAGCCTAAGTCTAGAAATATTCAAATTACCGTCGTGCTCTCAAACCGGGAGACCCGCGGCTGCGCGGTCAGTTCCTACGAGTTACATTTGTCCCGTGGGAGGTGTTGGTGCCACCCACGGGTCTGTTCGGGGGCTGTTTCGAGTTTTCACCCTCTAACGCCAAGTTTTTAAGCGTAAGTCTAGAAATATGCAAATTATCGTCGTGCTCTCAAACCGGGAGACCCGCGGATGCGCGGTCAGTTCCTACGAGTTACATTGGTCCCGTGGGAGGTGTTGGTGCCACCCACGGTTCCGTTCGGGGGCTGTTTCGGGTTTTCACCCTCTAACGCCATGTTTTTAAGCCTAAGTCTAGAAATATGCAAATTACCGTCGTACTCGCAAACTGGGAGACCCGCGGCTGCGCAGTCAGTTCCTACGAGTTACATTGGTCCCGTGGGAGGTGTTGATGCCACCCACGAGGCCATTCGGGGGCTGTTTCGAGTTTTCACCCTCTAACGCCTTGTTTTTAAGCCTAAGTCTAGAAATATGCAAATTACCGTCGAACTCTCAAACCGGGAGACCCGCGGCTGTGCGGTCAGTTCCTACGAGTTATATTGGTCCCGTGGGATGTGTTGGTGCCACCCACGGGTCCGTTCGGGGGCTGTTTCGAGTTTTCACCCTCTAACGCCAAGTTTTTAAGCCTAAGTCTAGAAATTTACAAATTAGCGTCGTACTCTCAAACCGGGAGACCCGCGGCTGCGCGGACAGTTCGAACGAGTTACATTGGTCCCGTGGGAGGTGTTTGTGCTACCCACGGGTCCGTTCGGGGGCGGTTTCGAGTTTTCACCCTCTAACGCCATGTTTTTAAGCCTAAGTCTAGAAATATTCAAATTACCGTCGTGCTCTCAAACCGGGAGACCCGCGGCTGCGCGGTCAGTTCCTACGAGTTACATTTGTCCCGTGGGAGGTGTTGGTGCCACCCACGGGTCCGTTCGGGGGCTGTTTAGAGTTTTCACCCTCTAACGCCATATTTTTAAGTCGAAGTCTAGAAATATGCAACTTACCGTCGTACTCTCAAACCGGGAGACCCGCGGCTGCGCGGTCAGTTCCTACGAGTTACATTGGTCCCGTGGGAGGTGTTGGTGCCACCCACGGGGCCGTTCGGGGGCTGTTTCGAGTTTTCTCCCTCTAACGCCAAGTTTTTAAGCCTAAGTCTAGAAATATGCAAATTACCGTCGTGCTCTCAAACCGGGAGACCCGCGGCTGCGCGGTCAGTTCCTACGAGTTACATTGGTCCCGTGGGAGGTGTTGGTGCCACCCACGGGGCCGTTCGGGAGCTGTTTCGAGTTTTCACCCTCTAACGCCAAGTTTTTAAGCCTAAGTCTAGGAATTTGCAAATTACCGTCGTACTGTCAAACCGGGAGACCCGCGGCTGCGCGGTCAGTTCCTACGAGTTGCATTGGTCCCGTGGGAGGTGTTGGTGCCACCCACGGGGCCGTTCGGGGGCTGTTTCGAGTTTTCACCCTCTAACGCCATGTTTTTAAGCCGAAGTCTAGAAATATGCAAATTACCGTCGTGCTCTCAAACCGGGAGACCCGCGGCTGCGCGGTCAGTTCCTACGAGTTACATTGGTCCCGTGGGAGGTGTTGGTGCCACCCACGGGTCCGTTCGGGGGCTGTTTCGAGTTTTCACCCTCTAACGCCAAGTTTTTAAGCCCAAGTCTAGAAATATGCAAATTACCGTCGTACTCTCAAACTGGGAGACCCGCGGCTGCCCGGTCAGTTCCTACGAGTTACATTGGTCCCGTGGGAGGTGTTGGTGCCACCCACGAGGCCATTCGGGGGCTGTTTCGAGTTTTCACCCTCTAACGCCTTGTTTTTAAGCCTAAGTCTAGAAATATGCAAATTACCGTCGTACTCTCAAACCGGGAGACCCGCGGCTGCGCGGTCAGTTCCTACGAGTTACATTGGTCCCGTGGGAGGTGTTGGTTCCACCCACGGGGCCGTTCGTGGGCTGTTTCGGGTTTTCACCCTCTAACGCCATGTTTTTAAGCCTAAGTCTAGAAATACGCAAATTACCGTCTTGCTCTCAAACCGGGAGACCCGCGGCTGCGCGGTCATTTCCTACGAGTTACATTTGTCCCGTGGGAGGTGTTGGCGCCACCCACGGGGCCGTTCGGGGGCTGTTTCGAGTTTTCACCCTCTAACGCCATGTTTTTAAGTCGAAGTCTAGAAATATGCAACTTACCGTCGTACTCTCAAACCGGGAGACCCGCGGCTGCGCGGTCAGTTCCTACGAGTTACATTGGTCCCGTGGGAGGTGTTGGTGCCAGCCACGGGGCCGTTCGGTGGCTGTTTCGAGTTTTCTCCCTCTAACGCCAAGTTTTTAAGCATAAGTCTAGAAATATGCAAATTATCGTCGTGCTCTCAAACCGGGAGACCCGCGGCTGCGCGGTCAGTTCCTACGAGTTACATTGGTCCCGTGGGAGGTGTTGGTGCCACCCACGGGGCCGTTCGGGGGCTGTTTCGAGTTTTCACCCTCTAACGCCAAGTTTTTAAGCCTAAGTCTAGGAATTTGCAAATTACCGTCGTACTCTCAAACCGGGTGACCCGCGGCTGCGCGGTCAGTTCCTACGAGTTACATTGGTCCCGTGGGAGGTGTTGGTGCCACCCACGGGGCCGTTCGGGGGCTGTTTCGAGTTTTCACCCTCTAACGCCATGTTTTTAAGCCGAAGTCTAGAAATATGCAAATTACCGTCGTGCTCTCAAACCGGGAGACCCGCGGCTGCGCGGTCAGTTCCTACGAGTTACATTGGTCCCGTGGGAGGTGTTGGTGCCACCCACGGGTCCGTTCGGGGGCTGTTTCGAGTTTTCACCCTCTAACGCCAAGTTTTTAAGCCCAAGTCTAGAAATATGCAAATTACCGTCGTACTCTCAAACTGGGAAACCCGCGGCTGCCCGGTCAGTTCCTACGAGTTACATTGGTCCCGTGGGAGGTGTTGGTGCCACCCACGAGGCCATTCGGGGGCTGTTTCGAGTTTTCACCCTCTAACGCCTTGTTTTTAAGCCTAAGTCTAGAAATATGCAAATTACCGTCGTACTCTCAAACCGGGAGACCCGCGGCTGCGCGGTCAGTTCCTACGAGTTACATTGGTCCCGTGGGAGGTGTTGGTGCCACCCACGGGGCCTTTCGGAGGCTGTTTCGAGTTTTCACCCTCTAACTCCAAGTGTTTAAGCCTAAGTCTAGAAATATGCAAATTACCGTCGTACTCTCAAACCGGGAGACCCGCGGCTGCGCGGTCCGTTCCTACGAGTTACATTGGTCCCGTGGGAGGTGTTCGTGCCACCCACGGGGCCGTTCGGGGTCTGTTTAGGGTTTTCACCCTCTAACGCCAAGTTTTTATGCCTAAGTCTAGGAATTTGCAAATTACCGTCGTACTCTCAAACCGGGAGACCCCCGGCTGCGCGGTCAGTTCCTACGATTTACATTGGTCCCGTGGGAGGTGTTCGTGTCACCCACGGGGCCGTTCGGAGGCTGTTTCGAGTTTTCACCCTCTAACGCCATGTTTTTATGCCGAAGTCTAGAAATATGCAAATTACCGTCGTACTCTCAAACCGGGAGACCCGCGGCTGCGCGGTCAGTTCCTACGAGTTACATTGGTCCCGTGGGAGGTGTTGGTGCCACCCACGAGGCCGTTCGGGGGTTGTTTCAAGTTTTCACCCTCTAACGCCAAGTTTTTAAGCCCAAGTCTAGAAATATGCAAATTACCGTCGTACTCTCAAACCGGGAGACCCGCGGCTGCGCGGTCAGTTCCTACGAGTTACATTGGTCCCGTGGGAGGTGTTGGTTCCACCCACGGGGACGTTCGGGGGCTGTTTCGGGTTTTCACCCTCTAACGCCATGTTTTTAAGCCTAAGTCAAGAAATACGCAAATTACCGTCGAGCTCTCAAACCGGGAGACCCGCGGCTGCGCGGTCAGTTCCTACGAGTTACATTCGTCCCGTGGGAGGTGCTGGTGCCACCTACGGGGCCGTTCGGGGGCTGTTTAGAGTTTTCACCCTCTAACGCCAAGTTTTTAAGCCTAAGTCTAGAAATTTGCAAATTAGCGTCGTACTCTCAAATCGGGAGACCCGCGGCTGCGCGGTTTGTTCCTATGAGTTACATTGGTCCCGTGGGAGGTGTTGGTGCCACCCACGGGGCTGTTCGGGGGCTGTTTCGAGTTTTCACCCTCTAACGCCATGTTTTTAAGCCGAAGTCTAGAAATATGCAAATTACCGTCGTGCTCTCAAACCGGGAGACCCGCGGCTGCACGGTCAGTTCCTACGAGTTACATTTGTCCCGTGGGAGGTGTTGGTGCCACCCACGGGGCCGTTCGGGGGCTGTTTCGAGTTTTCATCCTCTAACGCCAAATTTTTAAGCCTAAGTCTAGAAATTTGCAAATTACCGTCGTACTCTCAAACCGGGAGACCCGCGGCTGCCCGGTCAGTTCCTACGAGTTACATTGGTCCCGTGGGAGGTGTTCGTGTCACCCACGGGGCCGTTCGGAGGCTGTTTCGAGTTTTCACCCTCTAACGCCATGTTTTTATGCCGAAGTCTAGAAATATGCAAATTACCGTCGTACTCTCAAACCGGGAGACCCGCGGCTGCGCGGTCAGTTCCTACGAGTTACATTGGTCCCGTGGGAGGTGTTGGTGCCACCCACGGGGCCGTTCGGGGGCTGTTTCGTGTTTTCACCTTCTAACGCCATGTTTTAAAGCCTAAGTCTAGAAATATGCAAATTAGCGTCGTACTCTCAAACCGGGAGACCCGCCGCTGCACGGTCAGTTCATACGAGTTACATTGGTCCCGTGGGAGGTGTTGGTGCCACCCACGGGGCCGTTCGGGGGATGTTTCGAGTTTTCACCCTCTAACGCCATGTTTTTAAGGCTAAGTCTAGAAATATGCAAATTACCGTCGTACTTTGAAACCGGGAGACCCGCGGCTGCGCGGTCAGTTCCTACGAGTTACATTTGTCCCGTGGGATGTGTTGGTGCCACCCACGGGGCCGTTCGGGGGCTGTTTCGAGTTTTCACCTCTAACGCCATGTTTTTAAGCCTAAGTCAAGAAAAATGCAAATTACCGTCGTGCTCTCAAACCGGGAGACCCGCGGCTGCGCGGTCAGTTCCTACGAGTTACATTCGTCCCGTGGGAGGTGTGGGTGCCACCTACGGGGCCGTTCGGGGGCTGTTTCGAGTTTTCATCCTCTAACGCCAAGTTTTTAAGCCTAAGTCTAGAAATTTGCAAATTAGCGTCGTACTCTCAAATCGGGAGACCCGCGGCTGCGCGGTTTGTTCCTATAAGTTACATTGGTCCCGTGGGAGGTGTTGGTGCCACCCACGGGGCCGTTCGGGGGCTGTTTCGAGTTTTCACCCTCTAACGCCATGTTTTTAAGCCGAAGTCTAGAAATATGCAAATTACCGTCGTACTCTCAAACCGGGAGACCCGCGGCTGCGCGGTCAGTTCCTACGAGTTACATTTGTCCCGTGGTAGGTGTTGGTGCCACCCACGGGTCCGTTCGGGGGCTGTTTCGAGTTTTCATCCTCTAACGCCAAATTTTTAAGCCTAAGTCTAAAAATTTGCAAATTAGCATCGTCCTCTCAAACCGGGAGACCCGCCGCTGCGCGGTCAGTTCCTACGAGTTACATTGGTCCCGTGGGAGGTGTTGGTGCCACCCACGGGTCCGTTCGGGGGCTGTTTCCAGTTTTCACCCTCTAACGCCAAGTTTTTAAGCCTAAGTCTAGAAATTTACAAATTAGCGTCGTACTCTCAAACCGGGAGACCCGCGGCTGCGCGGACAGTTCGAACGAGTTACATTGGTCCCGTGGGAGGTGTTTGTGCCACCCACGGGTCCGTTCGGGGGCTGTTTCGAGTTTTCACCCTCTAACGCCATGTTTTTAAGCCTAAGTCTAGAAATATTCAAATTACCGTCGTGCTCTCAAACCGGGAGACCCGCGGCTGCGCGGTCAGTTCCTACGAGTTACATTTGTCCCGTGGGAGGTGTTGGTGCCACCCACGGGTCTGTTCGGGGGCTGTTTCGAGTTTTCACCCTCTAACGCCAAGTTTTTAAGCGTAAGTCTAGAAATATGCAAATTATCGTCGTGCTCTCAAACCGGGAGACCCGCGGATGCGCGGTCAGTTCCTACGAGTTACATTGGTCCCGTGGGAGGTGTTGGTGCCACCCACGGTTCCGTTCGGGGGCTGTTTCGGGTTTTCACCCTCTAACGCCATGTTTTTAAGCCTAAGTCTAGAAATATGCAAATTACCGTCGTACTCGCAAACTGGGAGACCCGCGGGTGCGCAGTCAGTTCCTACGAGTTACATTGGTCCCGTGGGAGGTGTTGATGCCACCCACGAGGCCATTCGGGGGCTCTTTCGAGTTTTCACCCTCTAACGCCTTGTTTTTAAGCCTAAGTCTAGAAATATGCAAATTACCGTCGAACTCTCAAACCGGGAGACCCGCGGCTGTGCGGTCAGTTCCTACGAGTTATATTGGTCCCGTGGGATGTGTTGGTGCCACCCACGGGTCCGTTCGGGGGCTGTTTCGAGTTTTCACCCTCTAACGCCAAGTTTTTAAGCCTAAGTCTAGAAATTTACAAATTAGCGTCGTACTCTCAAACCGGGAGACCCGCGGCTGCGCGGACAGTTCGAACGAGTTACATTGGTCCCGTGGGAGGTGTTTGTGCTACCCACGGGTCCGTTCGGGGGCGGTTTCGAGTTTTCACCCTCTAACGCCATGTTTTTAAGCCTAAGTCTAGAAATATTCAAATTACCGTCGTGCTCTCAAACCGGGAGACCCGCGGCTGCGCGGTCAGTTCCTACGAGTTACATTTGTCCCGTGGGAGGTGTTGGTGCCACCCACGGGTCCGTTCGGGGGCTGTTTCGAGTTTTCACCCTCTAACGCCATGTTTTTAAGTCGAAGTCTAGAAATATGCAACTTACCGTCGTACTCTCAAACCGGGAGACCCGCGGCTGCGCGGTCAGTTCCTACGAGTTACATTGGTCCCGTGGGAGGTGTTGGTGCCACCCACGGGGCCGTTCGGGGGCTGTTTCGAGTTTTCTCCCTCTAACGCCAAGTTTTTAAGCCTAAGTCTAGAAATATGCAAATTACCGTCGTGCTCTCAAACCGGGAGACCCGCGGCTGCGCGGTCAGTTCCTACGAGTTACATTGGTCCCGTGGGAGGTGTTGGTGCCACCCACGGGGCCGTTCGGGAGCTGTTTCGAGTTTTCACCCTCTAACGCCAAGTTTTTAAGCCTAAGTCTAGGAATTTGCAAATTACCGTCGTACTGTCAAACCGGGAGACCCGCGGCTGCGCGGTCAGTTCCTACGAGTTGCATTGGTCCCGTGGGAGGTGTTGGTGCCACCCACGGGGCCGTTCGGGGGCTGTTTCGAGTTTTCACCCTCTAACGCCATGTTTTTAAGCCGAAGTCTAGAAATATGCAAATTACCGTCGTGCTCTCAAACCGGGAGACCCGCGGCTGCGCGGTCAGTTCCTACGAGTTACATTGGTCCCGTGGGAGGTGTTGGTGCCACCCACGGGTCCGTTCGGGGGCTGTTTCGAGTTTTCACCCTCTAACGCCAAGTTTTTAAGCCCAAGTCTAGAAATATGCAAATTACCGTCGTACTCTCAAACTGGGAGACCCGCGGCTGCCCGGTCAGTTCCTACGAGTTACATTGGTCCCGTGGGAGGTGTTGGTGCCACCCACGAGGCCATTCGGGGGCTGTTTCGAGTTTTCACCCTCTAACGCCTTGTTTTTAAACCTAAGTCTAGAAATATGCAAATTACCGTCGTACTCTCAAACCGGGAGACCCGCGGCTGCGCGGACAGTTCCTACGAGTTACATTGGTCCCGTGGGAGGTGTTGGTTCCACCCACGGGGCCGTTCGTGGGCTGTTTCGGGTTTTCACCCTCTAACGCCATGTTTTTAAGCCTAAGTCTAGAAATACGCAAATTACCGTCTTGCTCTCAAACCGGGAGACCCGCGGCTGCGCGGTCATTTCCTACGAGTTACATTTGTCCCGTGGGAGGTGTTGGCGCCACCCACGGGGCCGTTCGGGGGCTGTTTCGAGTTTTCACCCTCTAACGCCATGTTTTTAAGTCGAAGTCTAAAAATATGCAACTTACCGTCGTACTCTCAAACCGGGAGACCCGCGGCTGCACGGTCAGTTCCTACGAGTTACATTGGTCCCGTGGGAGGTGTTGGTGCCAGCCACGGGGCCGTTCGGGGGCTGTTTCGAGTTTTCTCCCTCTAACGCCAAGTTTTTAAGCCTAAGTCTAGAAATATGCAAATTATCGTCGTGCTCTCAAACCGGGAGACCCGCGGCTGCGCGGTCATATCCTACGAGTTACATTGGTCCCGTGGGAGGTGTTGGTGCCACCCACGGGGCCGTTCGGGGGCTGTTTCGAGTTTTCACCCTCTAACGCCAAGTTTTTAAGCCTAAGTCTAGGAATTTGCAAATTACCGTCGTACTCTCAAACCGGGTGACCCGCGGCTGCGCGGTCAGTTCCTACGAGTTACATTGGTCCCGTGGGAGGTGTTGGTGCCACCCACGGGGCCGTTCGGGGGCTGTTTCGAGTTTTCACCCTCTAACGCCATGTTTTTAAGCCGAAGTCTAGAAATATGCAAATTACCGTCGTGCTCTCAAACCGGGAGACCCGCGGCTGCGCAGTCAGTTCCTACGAGTTACATTGGTCCCGTGGGAGGTGTTGGTGCCACCCACGGGTCCGTTCGGGGGCTGTTTCGAGTTTTCACCCTCTAACGCCAAGTTTTTAAGCCCAAGTCTAGAAATATGCAAATTACCGTCGTACTCTCAAACTGGAAAACCCGCGGCTGCCCGGTCAGTTCCTACGAGTTACATTGGTCCAGTGGGAGGTGTTGGTGCCACCCACGAGGCCATTCGGGGGCTGTTTCGAGTTTTCACCCTCTAACGCCTTGTTTTTAAGCCTAAGTCTAGAAATATGCAAATTACCGTCGTACTCTCAAACCGGGAGACCCGCGGCTGCGCGGTCAGTTCCTACGAGTTACATTGGTCCCGTGGGAGGTGTTGGTGCCACCCACGGGGCCTTTCGGGGGCTGTTTCGAGTTTTCACCCTCTAACTCCAAGTGTTTAAGCCTAAGTCTAGAAATATGCAAATTACCGTCGTACTCTCAAACCGGGAGACCCGCGGCTGCGCGGTCCGTTCCTACGAGTTACATTGGTCCCGTGGGAGGTGTTCGTGCCACCCACGGGGCCGTTCGGGGTCTGTTTAGGGTTTTCACCCTCTAACGCCAAGTTTTTATGCCTAAGTCTAGGAATTTGCAAATTACCGTCGTACTCTCAAACCGGGAGACGCGCGGCTGCGCGGTCAGTTCCTACGAGTTACATTGGTCCCGTGGGAGGTGTTCGTGTCACCCACGGGGCCGTTCGGAGGCTGTTTCGAGTTTTCACCCTCTAACGCCATGTTTTTATGCCGAAGTCTAGAAATATGCAAATTACCGTCGTACTCTCAAACCGGGAGACCCGCGGCTGCGCGGTCAGTTCCTACGAGTTACATTGGTCCCGTGGGAGGTGTTGGTGCCACCCACGAGGCCGTTCGGGGGTTGTTTCAAGTTTTCACCCTCTAACGCCAAGTTTTTAAGCCCAAGTCTAGAAATATGCAAATTACCGTCGTACTCTCAAACCGGGAGACCCGCGGCTGCGCGGTCAGTTCCTACGAGTTACATTGGTCCCGTGGGAGGTGTTGGTTCCACCCACGGGGACGTTCGGGGGCTGTTTCGGGTTTTCACCCTCTAACGCCATGTTTTTAAGCCTAAGTCAAGAAATACGCAAATTACCGTCGTGCTCTCAAACCGGGAGACCCGCGGCTGCGCGGTCAGTTCCTACGAGTTACATTCGTCCCGTGGGAGGTGTTGGTGCCACCTACGGGGCCGTTCGGGGGCTGTTTAGAGTTTTCACCCTCTAACGCCAAGTTTTTAAGCCTAAGTCTAGAAATTTGCAAATTAGCGTCGTACTCTCAAATCGGGAGACCCGCGGCTGCGCGGTTTGTTCCTATGAGTTACATTGGTCCCGTGGGAGGTGTTGGTGCCACCCACGGGGCTGTTCGGGGGCTGTTTCGAGTTTTCACCCTCTAACGCCATGTTTTTAAGCCGAAGTCTAGAAATATGCAAATTACCGTCGTGCTCTCAAACCGGGAGACCCGCGGCTGCACGGTCAGTTCCTACGAGTTACATTTGTCCCGTGGGAGGTGTTGGTGCCACCCACGGGGCCGTTCGGGGGTTGTTTCGAGTTTTCATCCTCTAACGCCAAATTTTTAAGCCTAAGTCTAGAAATTTGCAAATTACCGTCGTACTCTCAAACCGGGAGACCCGCGGCTGCCCGGTCAGTTCCTACGAGTTACATTGGTCCCGTGGGAGGTGTTCGTGTCACCCACGGGGCCGTTCGGAGGCTGTTTCGAGTTTTCACCCTCTAACGCCATGTTTTTATGCCGAAGTCTAGAAATATGCAAATTACCGTCGTACTCTCAAACCGGGAGACCCGCGGCTGCGCGGTCAGTTCCTACGAGTTACATTGGTCCCGTGGGAGGTGTTGGTGCCACCCACGGGGCCGTTCGGGGGCTGTTTCGTGTTTTCACCTTCTAACGCCATGTTTTAAAGCCTAAGTCTAGAAATATGCAAATTAGCGTCGTACTCTCAAACCGGGAGACCAGCCGCTGCACGGTCAGTTCATACGAGTTACATTGGTCCCGTGGGAGGTGTTGGTGCCACCCACGGGGCCGTTCGGGGGATGTTTCGAGTTTTCACCCTCTAACGCCATGTTTTTAAGGCTAAGTCTAGAAATATGCAAATTACCGTCGTACTTTGAAACCGGGAGACCCGCGGCTGCGCGGTCAGTTCCTACGAGTTACATTTGTCCCGTGGGATGTGTTGGTGCCACCCACGGGGCCGTTCGGGGGCTGTTTCGAGTTTTCACCTCTAACGCCATGTTTTTAAGCCTAAGTCAAGAAAAATGCAAATTACCGTCGTGCTCTCAAACCGGGAGACCCGCGGCTGCGCGGTCAGTTCCTACGAGTTACATTCGTCCCGTGGGAGGTGTGGGTGCCACCTACGGGGCCGTTACGGGGCTGTTTCGAGTTTTCATCCTCTAACGCCAAGTTTTTAAGCCTAAGTCTAGAAATTTGCAAATTAGCGTCGTACTCTCAAATCGGGAGACCCGCGGCTGCGCGGTTTGTTCCTATGAGTTACATTGGTCCCGTGGGAGGTGTTGGTGCCACCCACGGGGCCGTTCGGGGGCTGTTTCGAGTTTTCACCCTCTAACGCCATGTTTTTAAGCCGAAGTCTAGAAATATGCAAATTACCGTCGTACTCTCAAACCGGGAGACCCGCGGCTGCGCGGTCAGTTCCTACGAGTTACATTTGTCCCGTGGTAGGTGTTGGTGCCACCCACGGGTCCGTTCGGGGGCTGTTTCGAGTTTTCATCCTCTAACGCCAAATTTTTAAGCCTAAGTCTAAAAATTTGCAAATTAGCATCGTCCTCTCAAACCGGGAGACCCGCCGCTGCGCGGTCAGTTCCTACGAGTTACATTGGTCCCGTGGGAGGTGTTGGTGCCACCCACGGGTCCGTTCGGGGGCTGTTTCCAGTTTTCACCCTCTAACGCCAAGTTTTTAAGCCTAAGTCTAGAAATTTACAAATTAGCGTCGTACTCTCAAACCGGGAGACCCGCGGCTGCGCGGACAGTTCGAACGAGTTACATTGGTCCCGTGGGAGGTGTTTGTGCCACCCACGGGTCCGTTCGGGGGCTGTTTCGAGTTTTCACCCTCTAACGCCATGTTTTTAAGCCTAAGTCTAGAAATATTCAAATTACCGTCGTGCTCTCAAACCGGGAGACCCGCGGCTGCGCGGTCAGTTCCTACGAGTTACATTTGTCCCGTGGGAGGTGTTGGTGCCACCCACGGGTCTGTTCGGGGGCTGTTTCGAGTTTTCACCCTCTAACGCCAAGTTTTTAAGCGTAAGTCTAGAAATATGCAAATTATCGTCGTGCTCTCAAACCGGGAGACCCGCGGATGCGCGGTCAGTTCCTACGAGTTACATTGGTCCCGTGGGAGGTGTTGGTGCCACCCACGGTTCCGTTCGGGGGCTGTTTCGGGTTTTCACCCTCTAACGCCATGTTTTTAAGCCTAAGTCTAGAAATATGCAAATTACCGTCGTACTCGCAAACTGGGAGACCCGCGGCTGCGCAGTCAGTTCCTACGAGTTACATTGGTCCCGTGGGAGGTGTTGATGCCACCCACGAGGCCATTCGGGGGCTGTTTCGAGTTTTCACCCTCTAACGCCTTGTTTTTAAGCCTAAGTCTAGAAATATGCAAATTACCGTCGAACTCTCAAACCGGGAGACCCGCGGCTGTGCGGTCAGTTCCTACGAGTTATATTGGTCCCGTGGGATGTGTTGGTGCCACCCACGGGTCCGTTCGGGGGCTGTTTAGAGTTTTCACCCTCTAACGCCAAGTTTTTAAGCCTAAGTCTAGAAATTTACAAATTAGCGTCGTACTCTCAAACCGGGAGACCCGCGGCTGCGCGGACAGTTCGAACGAGTTACATTGGTCCCGTGGGAGGTGTTTGTGCTACCCACGGGTCCGTTCGGGGGCGGTTTCGAGTTTTCACCCTCTAACGCCATGTTTTTAAGCCTAAGTCTAGAAATATTCAAATTACCGTCGTGCTCTCAAACCGGGAGACCCGCGGCTGCGCGGTCAGTTCCTACGAGTTACATTTGTCCCGTGGGAGGTGTTGGTGCCACCCACGGGTCCGTTCGGGGGCTGTTTCGAGTTTTCACCCTCTAACGCCATGTTTTTAAGTCGAAGTCTAGAAATATGCAACTTACCGTCGTACTCTCAAACCGGGAGACCCGCGGCTGCGCGGTCAGTTCCTACGAGTTACATTGGTCCCGTGGGAGGTGTTGGTGCCACCCACGGGGCCGTTCGGGGGCTGTTTCGAGTTTTCTCCCTCTAACGCCAAGTTTTTAAGCCTAAGTCTAGAAATATGCAAATTACCGTCGTGCTCTCAAACCGGGAGACCCGCGGCTGCGCGGTCAGTTCCTACGAGTTACATTGGTCCCGTGGGAGGTGTTGGTGCCACCCACGGGGCCGTTCGGGAGCTGTTTCGAGTTTTCACCCTCTAACGCCAAGTTTTTAAGCCTAAGTCTAGGAATTTGCAAATTACCGTCGTACTGTCAAACCGGGAGACCCGCGGCTGCGCGGTCAGTTCCTACGAGTTGCATTGGTCCCGTGGGAGGTGTTGGTGCCACCCACGGGGCCGTTCGGGGGCTGTTTCGGGTTTTCACCCTCTAACGCCATGTTTTTAAGCCTAAGTCAAGAAATACGCAAATTACCGTCGTGCTCTCAAACCGGGAGACCCGCGGCTGCGCGGTCAGTTCCTACGAGTTACATTCGTCCCGTGGGAGGTGTTGGTGCCACCTACGGGGCCGTTCGGGGGCTGTTTAGAGTTTTCACCCTCTAACGCCAAGTTTTTAAGCCTAAGTCTAGAAATTTGCAAATTAGCGTCGTACTCTCAAATCGGGAGACCCGCGGCTGCGCGGTTTGTTCCTATGAGTTACATTGGTCCCGTGGGAGGTGTTGGTGCCACCCACGGGGCTGTTCGGGGGCTGTTTCGAGTTTTCACCCTCTAACGCCATGTTTTTAAGCCGAAGTCTAGAAATATGCAAATTACCGTCGTGCTCTCAAACCGGGAGACCCGCGGCTGCACGGTCAGTTCCTACGAGTTACATTTGTCCCGTGGGAGGTGTTGGTGCCACCCACGGGGCCGTTCGGGGGCTGTTTCGAGTTTTCATCCTCTAACGCCAAATTTTTAAGCCTAAGTCTAGAAATTTGCAAATTACCGTCGTACTCTCAAACCGGGAGACCCGCGGCTGCATGGTCAGTTCCTACGAGTTACATTGGTCCCGTGGGAGGTGTTCGTGTCACCCACGGGGCCGTTCGGAGGCTGTTTCGAGTTTTCACCCTCTAACGCCATGTTTTTATGCCGAAGTCTAGAAATATGCAAATTACCGTCGTACTCTCAAACCGGGAGACCCGCGGCTGCGCGGTCAGTTCCTACGAGTTACATTGGTCCCGTGGGAGGTGTTGGTGCCACCCACGGGGCCGTTCGGGGGCTGTTTCGTGTTTTCACCTTCTAACGCCATGTTTTAAAGCCTAAGTCTAGAAATATGCAAATTAGCGTCGTACTCTCAAACCGGGAGACCCGCCGCTGCACGGTCAGTTCATACGAGTTACATTGGTCCCGTGGGAGGTGTTGGTGCCACCCACGGGGCCGTTCGGGGGATGTTTCGAGTTTTCACCCTCTAACGCCATGTTTTTAAGGCTAAGTCTAGAAATATGCAAATTACCGTCGTACTTTGAAACCGGGAGACCCGCGGCTGCGCGGTCAGTTCCTACGAGTTACATTTGTCCCGTGGGATGTGTTGGTGCCACCCACGGGGCCGTTCGGGGGCTGTTTCGAGTTTTCACCTCTAACGCCATGTTTTTAAGCCTAAGTCAAGAAAAATGCAAATTACCGTCGTGCTCTCAAACCGGGAGACCCGCGGCTGCGCGGTCAGTTCCTACGAGTTACATTCGTCCCGTGGGAGGTGTGGGTGCCACCTACGGGGCCGTTCGGGGGCTGTTTCGAGTTTTCATCCTCTAACGCCAAGTTTTTAAGCCTAAGTCTAGAAATTTGCAAATTAGCGTCGTACTCTCAAATCGGGAGACCCGCGGCTGCGCGGTTTGTTCCTATGAGTTACATTGGTCCCGTGGGAGGTGTTGGTGCCACCCACGGGGCCGTTCGGGGGCTGTTTCGAGTTTTCACCCTCTAACGCCATGTTTTTAAGCCGAAGTCTAGAAATATGCAAATTACCGTCGTACTCTCAAACCGGGAGACCCGCGGCTGCGCGGTCAGTTCCTACGAGTTACATTTGTCCCGTGGTAGGTGTTGGTGCCACCCACGGGTCCGTTCGGGGGCTGTTTCGAGTTTTCATCCTCTAACGCCAAATTTTTAAGCCTAAGTCTAAAAATTTGCAAATTAGCATCGTCCTCTCAAACCGGGAGACCCGCCGCTGCGCGGTCAGTTCCTACGAGTTACATTGGTCCCGTGGGAGGTGTTGGTGCCACCCACGGGTCCGTTCGGGGGCTGTTTCCAGTTTTCACCCTCTAACGCCAAGTTTTTAAGCCTAAGTCTAGAAATTTACAAATTAGCGTCGTACTCTCAAACCGGGAGACCCGCGGCTGCGCGGACAGTTCGAACGAGTTACATTGGTCCCGTGGGAGGTGTTTGTGCCACCCACGGGTCCGTTCGGGGGCTGTTTCGAGTTTTCACCCTCTAACGCCATGTTTTTAAGCCTAAGTCTAGAAATATTCAAATTACCGTCGTGCTCTCAAACCGGGAGACCCGCGGCTGCGCGGTCAGTTCCTACGAGTTACATTTGTCCCGTGGGAGGTGTTGGTGCCACCCACGGGTCTGTTCGGGGGCTGTTTCGAGTTTTCACCCTCTAACGCCAAGTTTTTAAGCGTAAGTCTAGAAATATGCAAATTATCGTCGTGCTCTCAAACCGGGAGACCCGCGGATGCGCGGTCAGTTCCTACGAGTTACATTGGTCCCGTGGGAGGTGTTGGTGCCACCCACGGTTCCGTTCGGGGGCTGTTTCGGGTTTTCACCCTCTAACGCCATGTTTTTAAGCCTAAGTCTAGAAATATGCAAATTACCGTCGTACTCGCAAACTGGGAGACCCGCGGCTGCGCAGTCAGTTCCTACGAGTTACATTGGTCCCGTGGGAGGTGTTGATGCCACCCACGAGGCCATTCGGGGGCTCTTTCGAGTTTTCACCCTCTAACGCCTTGTTTTTAAGCCTAAGTCTAGAAATATGCAAATTACCGTCGAACTCTCAAACCGGGAGACCCGCGGCTGTGCGGTCAGTTCCTACGAGTTATATTGGTCCCGTGGGATGTGTTGGTGCCACCCACGGGTCCGTTCGGGGGCTGTTTCGAGTTTTCACCCTCTAACGCCAAGTTTTTAAGCCTAAGTCTAGAAATTTACAAATTAGCGTCGTACTCTCAAACCGGGAGACCCGCGGCTGCGCGGACAGTTCGAACGAGTTACATTGGTCCCGTGGGAGGTGTTTGTGCTACCCACGGGTCCGTTCGGTGGCGGTTTCGAGTTTTCACCCTCTAACGCCATGTTTTTAAGCCTAAGTCTAGAAATATTCAAATTACCGTCGTGCTCTCAAACCGGGAGACCCGCGGCTGCGCGGTCAGTTCCTACGAGTTACATTTGTCCCGTGGGAGGTGTTGGTGCCACCCACGGGTCCGTTCGGGGGCTGTTTCGAGTTTTCACCCTCTAACGCCATGTTTTTAAGTCGAAGTCTAGAAATATGCAACTTACCGTCGTACTCTCAAACCGGGAGACCCGCGGCTGCGCGGTCAGTTCCTACGAGTTACATTGGTCCCGTGGGAGGTGTTGGTGCCAGCCACGGGGCCGTTCGGGGGCTGTTTCGAGTTTTCTCCCTCTAACGCCAAGTTTTTAAGCCTAAGTCTAGAAATATGCAAATTACCGTCGTGCTCTCAAACCGGGAGACCCGCGGCTGCGCGGTCAGTTCCTACGAGTTACATTGGTCCCGTGGGAGGTGTTGGTGCCACCCACGGGGCCGTTCGGGAGCTGTTTCGAGTTTTCACCCTCTAACGCCAAGTTTTTAAGCCTAAGTCTAGGAATTTGCAAATTACCGTCGTACTGTCAAACCGGGAGACCCGCGGCTGCGCGGTCAGTTCCTACGAGTTGCATTGGTCCCGTGGGAGGTGTTGGTGCCACCCACGGGGCCGTTCGGGGGCTGTTTCGAGTTTTCACCCTCTAACGCCATGTTTTTAAGCCGAAGTCTAGAAATATGCAAATTACCGTCGTGCTCTCAAACCGGGAGACCCGCGGCTGCGCGGTCAGTTCCTACGAGTTACATTGGTCCCGTGGGAGGTGTTGGTGCCACCCACGGGTCCGTTCGGGGGCTGTTTCGAGTTTTCACCCTCTAACGCCAAGTTTTTAAGCCCAAGTCTAGAAATATGCAAATTACCGTCGTACTCTCAAACTGGGAGACCCGCGGCTGCCCGGTCAGTTCCTACGAGTTACATTGGTCCCGTGGGAGGTGTTGGTGCCACCCACGAGGCCATTCGGGGGCTGTTTCGAGTTTTCACCCTCTAACGCCTTGTTTTTAAGCCTAAGTCTAGAAATATGCAAATTACCGTCGTACTCTCAAACCGGGAGACCCGCGGCTGCGCGGTCAGTTCCTACGAGTTACATTGGTCCCGTGGGAGGTGTTGGTTCCACCCACGGGGCCGTTCGTGGGCTGTTTCGGGTTTTCACCCTCTAACGCCATGTTTTTAAGCCTAAGTCTAGAAATACGCAAATTACCGTCTTGCTCTCAAACCGGGAGACCCGCGGCTGCGCGGTCATTTCCTAAAAGTTACATTTGTCCCGTGGGAGGTGTTGGCGCCACCCACGGGGCCGTTCGGGGGCTGTTTCGAGTTTTCACCCTCTAACGCCATGTTTTTAAGTCGAAGTCTAGAAATATGCAACTTACCGTCGTACTCTCAAACCGGGAGACCCGCGGCTGCACGGTCAGTTCCTACGAGTTACATTGGTCCCGTGGGAGGTGTTGGTGCCAGCCACGGGGCCGTTCGTGGGCTGTTTCGAGTTTTCTCCCTCTAACGCCAAGTTTTTAAGCCTAAGTCTAGAAATATGCAAATTATCGTCGTGCTCTCAAACCGGGAGACCCGCGGCTGCGCGGTCAGTTCCTACGAGTTACATTGGTCCCGTGGGAGGTGTTGGTGCCACCCACGGGGCCGTTCGGGGGCTGTTTCGAGTTTTCACCCTCTAACGCCAAGTTTTTAAGCCTAAGTCTAGGAATTTGCAAATTACCGTCGTACTCTCAAACCGGGTGACCCGCGGCTGCGCGGTCAGTTCCTACGAGTTACATTGGTCCCGTGGGAGGTGTTGGTGCCACCCACGGGGCCGTTCGGGGGCTGTTTCGAGTTTTCACCCTCTAACGCCATGTTTTTAAGCCGAAGTCTAGAAATATACAAATTACCGTCGTGCTCTCAAACCGGGAGACCCGCGGCTGCGCGGTCAGTTCCTACGAGTTACATTGGTCCCGTGGGAGGTGTTGGTGCCACCCACGGGTCCGTTCGGGGGCTGTTTCGAGTTTTCACCCTCTAACGCCAAGTTTTTAAGCCCAAGTCTAGAAATATGCAAATTACCGTCGTACTCTCAAACTGGGAAACCCGCGGCTGCCCGGTCAGTTCCTACGAGTTACATTGGTCCCGTGGGAGGTGTTGGTGCCACCCACGAGGCCATTCGGGGGCTGTTTCGAGTTTTCACCCTCTAACGCCTTGTTTTTAAGCCTAAGTCTAGAAATATGCAAATTACCGTCGTACTCTCAAACCGGGAGACCCGCGGCTGCGCGGTCAGTTCCTACGAGTTACATTGGTCCCGTGGGAGGTGTTGGTGCCACCCACGGGGCCTTTCGGGGGCTGTTTCGAGTTTTCACCCTCTAACTCCAAGTGTTTAAGCCTAAGTCTAGAAATATGCAAATTACCGTCGTACTCTCAAACCGGGAGACCCGCGGCTGCGCGGTCCGTTCCTACGAGTTACATTGGTCCCGTGGGAGGTGTTCGTGCCACCCACGGGGCCGTTCGGGGTCTGTTTAGGGTTTTCACCCTCTAACGCCAAGTTTTTATGCCTAAGTCTAGGAATTTGCAAATTACCGTCGTACTCTCAAACCGGGAGACCCGCGGCTGCGCGGTCAGTTCCTACGAGTTACATTGGTCCCGTGGGAGGTGTTCGTGTCACCCACGGGGCCGTTCGGAGGCTGTTTCGAGTTTTCACCCTCTAACGCCATGTTTTTATGCCGAAGTCTAGAAATATGCAAATTACCGTCGTACTCTCAAACCGGGAGACCCGCGGCTGCGCGGTCAGTTCCTACGAGTTACATTGGTCCCGTGGGAGGTGTTGGTGCCACCCACGAGGCCGTTCGGGGGTTGTTTCAAGTTTTCACCCTCTAACGCCAAGTTTTTAAGCCCAAGTCTAGAAATATGCAAATTAGCGTCGTACTCTCAAACCGGGAGACCCGCGGCTGCGCGGTCAGTTCCTACGAGTTACATTGGTCCCGTGGGAGGTGTTGGTTCCACCCACGGGGACGTTCGGGGGCTGTTTCGGGTTTTCACCCTCTAACGCCATGTTTTTAAGCCTAAGTCAAGAAATACGCAAATTACCGTCGTGCTCTCAAACCGGGAGACCCGCGGCTGCGCGGTCAGTTCCTACGAGTTACATTCGTCCCGTGGGAGGTGTTGGTGCCACCTACGGGGCCGTTCGGGGGCTGTTTAGAGTTTTCACCCTCTAACGCCAAGTTTTTAAGCCTAAGTCTAGAAATTTGCAAATTAGCGTCGTACTCTCAAATCGGGAGACCCGCGGCTGCGCGGTTTGTTCCTATGAGTTACATTGGTCCCGTGGGAGGTGTTGGTGCCACCCACGGGGCCGTTCGGGGGCTGTTTCGAGTTTTCACCCTCTAACGCCATGTTTTTAAGCCGAAGTCTAGAAATATGCAAATTACCGTCGTGCTCTCAAACCGGGAGACCCGCGGCTGCACGGTCAGTTCCTACGAGTTACATTTGTCCCGTGGGAGGTGTTGGTGCCACCCACGGGGCCGTTCGGGGGCTGTTTCGAGTTTTCATCCTCTAACGCCAAATTTTTAAGCCTAAGTCTAGAAATTTGCAAATTACCGTCGTACTCTCAAACTGGGAGACCCGCGGCTGCCCGGTCAGTTCCTACGAGTTACATTGGTCCCGTGGGAGGTGTTCGTGTCACCCACGGGGCCGTTCGGAGGCTGTTTCGAGTTTTCACCCTCTAACGCCATGTTTTTATGCCGAAGTCTAGAAATATGCAAATTACCGTCGTACTCTCAAACCGGGAGACCCGCGGCTGCGCGGTCAGTTCCTACGAGTTACATTGGTCCCGTGGGAGGTGTTGGTGCCACCCACGGGGCCGTTCGGGGGCTGTTTCGAGTTTTCACCCTCTAACGCCATGTTTTTAAGCCGAAGTCTAGAAATATGCAAATTACCGTCGTACTCTCAAACCGGGAGACCCGCGGCTGCGCGGTCAGTTCCTACGAGTTACATTTGTCCCGTGGTAGGTGTTGGTGCCACCCACGGGTCCGTTCGGGGGCTGTTTCGAGTTTTCATCCTCTAACGCCAAATTTTTAAGCCTAAGTCTAAAAATTTGCAAATTAGCATCGTCCTCTCAAACCGGGAGACCCGCCGCTGCGCGGTCAGTTCCTACGAGTTACATTGGTCCCGTGGGAGGTGTTGGTGCCACCCACGGGTCCGTTCGGGGGCTGTTTCCAGTTTTCACCCTCTAACGCCAAGTTTTTAAGCCTAAGTCTAGAAATTTACAAATTAGCGTCGTACTCTCAAACCGGGAGACCCGCGGCTGCGCGGACAGTTCGAACGAGTTACATTGGTCCCGTGGGAGGTGTTTGTGCCACCCACGGGTCCGTTCGGGGGCTGTTTCGAGTTTTCACCCTCTAACGCCATGTTTTTAAGCCTAAGTCTAGAAATATTCAAATTACCGTCGTGCTCTCAAACCGGGAGTCCCGCGGCTGCGCGGTCAGTTCCTACGAGTTACAGTTGTCCCGTGGGAGGTGTTGGTGCCACCCACGGGTCTGTTCGGGGGCTGTTTCGAGTTTTCACCCTCTAACGCCAAGTTTTTAAGCGTAAGTCTAGAAATATGCAAATTATCGTCGTGCTCTCAAACCGGGAGACCCGCGGATGCGCGGTCAGTTCCTACGAGTTACATTGGTCCCGTGGGAGGTGTTGGTTCCACCCACGGTTCCGTTCGGGGGCTGTTTCGGGTTTTCACCCTCTAACGCCATGTTTTTAAGCCTAAGTCTAGAAATATGCAAATTACCGTCGTACTCGCAAACTGGGAGACCCGCGGCTGCGCAGTCAGTTCCTACGAGTTACATTGGTCCCGTGGGAGGTGTTGATGCCACCCACGAGGCCATTCGGGGGCTGTTTCGAGTTTTCACCCTCTAACGCCTTGTTTTTAAGCCTAAGTCTAGAAATATGCAAATTACCGTCGAACTCTCAAACCGGGAGACCCGCGGCTGTGCGGTCAGTTCCTACGAGTTATATTGGTCCCGTGGGATGTGTTGGTGCCACCCACGGGTCCGTTCGGGGGCTGTTTCGAGTTTTCACCCTCTAACGCCAAGTTTTTAAGCCTAAGTCTAGAAATTTACAAATTAGCGTCGTACTCTCAAACCGGGAGACCCGCGGCTGCGCGGACAGTTCGAACGAGTTACATTGGTCCCGTGGGAGGTGTTTGTGCTACCCACGGGTCCGTTCGGGGGCGGTTTCGAGTTTTCACCCTCTAACGCCATGTTTTTAAGCCTAAGTCTAGAAATATTCAAATTACCGTCGTGCTCTCAAACCGGGAGACCCGCGGCTGCGCGGTCAGTTCCTACGAGTTACATTTGTCCCGTGGGAGGTGTTGGTGCCACCCACGGGTCCGTTCGGGGGCTGTTTCGAGTTTTCACCCTCTAACGCCATGTTTTTAAGTCGAAGTCTAGAAATATGCAACTTACCGTCGTACTCTCAAACCGGGAGACCCGCGGCTGCGCGGTCAGTTCCTACGAGTTACATTGGTCCCGTGGGAGGTGTTGGTGCCACCCACGGGGCCGTTCGGGGGCTGTTTCGAGTTTTCTCCCTCTAACGCCAAGTTTTTAAGCCTAAGTCTAGAAATATGCAAATTACCGTCGTGCTCTCAAACCGGGAGACCCGCGGCTGCGCGGTCAGTTCCTACGAGTTACATTGGTCCCGTGGGAGGTGTTGGTACCACCCACGGGGCCGTTCGGGAGCTGTTTCGAGTTTTCACCCTCTAACGCCAAGTTTTTAAGCCTAAGTCTAGGAATTTGCAAATTACCGTCGTACTGTCAAACCGGGAGACCCGCGGCTGCGCGGTCAGTTCCTACGAGTTGCATTGGTCCCGTGGGAGGTGTTGGTGCCACCCACGGGGCCGTTCGGGGGCTGTTTCGAGTTTTCACCCTCTAACGCCATGTTTTTAAGCCGAAGTCTAGAAATATGCAAATTACCGTCGTGCTCTCAAACCGGGAGACCCGCGGCTGCGCGGTCAGTTCCTACGAGTTACATTGGTCCCGTGGGAGGTGTTGGTGCCACCCACGGGTCCGTTCGGGGGCTGTTTCGAGTTTTCACCCTCTAACGCCAAGTTTTTAAGCCCAAGTCTAGAAATATGCAAATTACCGTCGTACTCTCAAACTGGGAGACCCGCGGCTGCCCGGTCAGTTCCTACGAGTTACATTGGTCCCGTGGGAGGTGTTGGTGCCACCCACGAGGACATTCAGGGGCTGTTTCGAGTTTTCACCCTCTAACGCCTTGTTTTTAAGCCTAAGTCTAGAAATATGCAAATTACCGTCGTACTCTCAAACCGGGAGACCCGCGGCTGCGCGGTCAGTTCCTACGAGTTACATTGGTCCCGTGGGAGGTGTTGGTTCCACCCACGGGGCCGTTCGTGGGCTGTTTCGGGTTTTCACCCTCTAACGCCATGTTTTTAAGCCTAAGTCTAGAAATACGCAAATTACCGTCTTGCTCTCAAACCGGGAGACCCGCGGCTGCGCGGTCATTTCCTACGAGTTACATTTGTCCCGTGGGAGGTGTTGGCGCCACCCACGGGGCCGTTCGGGGGCTGTTTCGAGTTTTCACCCTCTAACGCCATGTTTTTAAGTCGAAGTCTAGAAATATGCAACTTACCGTCGTACTCTCAAACCGGGAGACCCGCGGCTGCACGGTCAGTTCCTACGAGTTACATTGGTCCCGTGGGAGGTGTTGGTGCCAGCCACGGGGCCGTTCGGGGGCTGTTTCGAGTTTTCTCCGTCTAACGCCAAGTTTTTAAGCCTAAGTCTAGAAATATGCAAATTATCGTCGTGCTCTCAAACCGGGAGACCCGCGGCTGCGCGGTCAGTTCCTACGAGTTACATTTGTCCCGTGGGAGGTGTTGGTGCCACCCACGGGGCCTTTCGGGGGCTGTTTCGAGTTTTCACCCTCTAACTCCAAGTGTTTAAGCCTAAGTCTAGAAATATGCAAATTACCGTCGTACTCTCAAACCGGGAGACCCGCGGCTGCGCGGTCCGTTCCTACGAGTTACATTGGTCCCGTGGGAGGTGTTCGTGCCACCCACGGGGCCGTTCGGGGTCTGTTTAGGGTTTTCACCCTCTAACGCCAAGTTTTTATGCCTAAGTCTAGGAATTTGCAAATTACCGTCGTACTCTCAAACCGGGAGACCCGCGGCTGCGCGGTCAGTTCCTACGAGTTACATTGGTCCCGTGGGAGGTGTTCGTGTCACCCACGGGGCCGTTCGGAGGCTGTTTCGAGTTTTCACCCTCTAACGCCATGTTTTTATGCCGAAGTCTAGAAATATGCAAATTACCGTCGTACTCTCAAACCGGGAGACCCGCGGCTGCGCGGTCAGTTCCTACGAGTTACATTGGTCCCGTGGGAGGTGTTGGTGCCACCCACGAGGCCGTTCGGGGGTTGTTTCAAGTTTTCACCCTCTAACGCCAAGTTTTTAAGCCCAAGTCTAGAAATATGCAAATTAGCGTCGTACTCTCAAACCGGGAGACCCGCGGCTGCGCGGTCAGTTCCTACGAGTTACATTGGTCCCGTGGGAGGTGTTGGTTCCACCCACGGGGACGTTCGGGGGCTGTTTCGGGTTTTCACCCTCTAACGCCATGTTTTTAAGCCTAAGTCAAGAAATACGCAAATTACCGTCGTGCTCTCAAACCGGGAGACCCGCGGCTGCGCGGTCAGTTCCTACGAGTTACATTCGTCCCGTGGGAGGTGTTGGTGCCACCTACGGGGCCGTTCGGGGGCTGTTTAGAGTTTTCACCCTCTAACGCCAAGTTTTTAAGCCTAAGTCTAGAAATTTGCAAATTAGCGTCGTACTCTCAAATCGGGAGACCCGCGGCTGCGCGGTTTGTTCCTATGAGTTACATTGGTCCCGTGGGAGGTGTTGGTGCCACCCACGGGGCCGTTCGGGGGCTGTTTCGAGTTTTCACCCTCTAACGCCATGTTTTTAAGCCGAAGTCTAGAAATATGCAAATTACCATCGTGCTCTCAAACCGGGAGACCCGCGGCTGCACGGTCAGTTCCTACGAGTTACATTGGTCCCGTGGGAGGTGTTGGTTCCACCCACGGGGCCGTTCGGGGGCTGTTTCGGGTTTTCACCCTCTAACGCCATGTTTTTAAGCCTAAGTCTAGAAATATGCAAATTACCGTCGTACTCTCAAACCGGGAGACCCGCGGCTGCGCGGTCAGTTCCTACGAGTTACATTGGTCCCGTGGGAGGTGTTGGTTCCACCCACGGGGCCGTTCGGGGGCTGTTTCGGGTTTTCACCCTCTAACGCCATGTTTTTAAGCCGAAGTCTAGAAATATGCAAATTACCGTCGTGCTCTCAAACCGGGAGACCCGCGGCTGCGCGGTCCGTTCCTACGAGTTACATTGGTCCCGTGGGAGGTGTTGGTGCCACCCACGAGGACATTCAGGGGCTGTTTCGAGTTTTCACCCTCTAACGCCTTGTTTTTAAGCCTAAGTCTAGAAATATGCAAATTACCGTCGTACTCTCAAACCGGGAGACCCGCGGCTGCGCGGTGAGTTCCTACGAGTTACATTGGTCCCGTAGGAGGTGTTGGTGCCACCCACGGGGCCGTTCGGTGGCTTTTTCGAGTTTTCACCCTCTAACGCCATGTTTTTAAGCCGAAGTCTAGAAATATGCAAATTACCGTCGTGCTCTCAAACCGGGAGACCCGGGGCGGTGCGGTCAGTTCCTACGAGTAACATTTATCCCGTGGGAGGTGTTGGTGCCAACCACGGGGCCGTTCGGCGGCTGTTTCGAGTTTTCACCCTCTAACGCCATGTTTTTAAGCCCAAGTCTAGAAATATGCAAATTACCGTCGTACTCTCAAACTGGGAGACCCGCGGCTGCCCGGTCAGTTCCTACGAGTTACATTGGTCCCGTGGGAGGTGTTGGTGCCACCCACGAGGCCATTCGGGGGCTGTTTCGAGTTTTCACCCTCTAACGCCTTGTTTTTAAGCCTAAGTCTAGAAATATGCAAATACCCGTCGTACTCTCAAACCGGGAGACCCGCGGCTGAGCGGTCAGTTCCTACGAGTTACATTGGTCCCGTGGGAGGTGTTGGTTCCACCCACGGGGCCGTTCGGGGGCTGTTTCGGGTTTTTACCCTCTAACGCCATGTTTTTAAGCCTAAGTCTAGAAATACGCAAATTACCGTCGTGCTCTAAAACCGGGAGACCCGCGGCTGCGCGGTCAGTTCCTACGAGTTACATTCGTCCCGTGGGAGGTGTTGGTGCCACCTTCGGGGCCGTTCGGGGGCTGTTTCGAGTTTTCATCCTCTAATGCCAAGTTTTTAAGCCTAAGTCTAGAAATTTGCAAATTAGGGTCGTACTCTCAAATTGGGAGACCCGCGGCTGCGCGGTCAGTTCCTACGAGTTACATTGGTCCCGTGGGAGGTGTTGATGCCACCCACGAGGCCATTCGGGGGCTGTTTCAAGTTTTCACCCTCTAACGCCTTGTTTTTAAGCCTAAGTCTAGAAATATGCAAATTACCGTCGTACTCTCAAACCGGGAGACCCGCGGCTGCGCGGTGAGTTCCTACGAGTTACATTGGTCCCGTGGGAGGTGTTGGTGCCACCCACGGGGCCGTTCGGTGGCTTTTTCGAGTTTTCACCCTCTAACGCCATGTTTTTAAGCCGAAGTCTAGAAATATGCAAATTACCGTCGTGCTCTCAAACCGGGAGACCCGGGGCGGCGCGGTCAGTTCCTACGAGTTACATTTGTCCCGTGGGAGGTGTTGGTGCCACCCACGGGGCCGTTCAGGGGCTGTTTCGAGTTTTCACCCTCTAACGCCATGTTTTTAAGCCTAAGTCTAGAAATATGCAAATTACCGTCGTGCTCTCAAACTGGGAGACCCGCGGCTGCCCGGTCAGTTCCTACGAGTTACATTGGTCCCGTGGGAGGTGTTGGTGCCACCCACGAGGCCATTCGGGGGCTGTTTCGAGTTTTCACCCTCTAACGCCTTGTTTTTAAGCCTAAGTCTAGAAATATGCAAATTACCGTCGTACTCTCAAACCGGGAGACCCGCGGCTGCGCGGTCAGTTCCTACGAGTTACATTGGTCCCGTGGGAGGTTTTGGTTCCACCCACGGGGCCGTTCGGGGGCTGTTTCGAGTTTTCACCCTCTAACTACATGTTTTTAAGCCTAAGTCTAGAAATACGCAAATTACCGTCGTGGTCTCAAACCGGGAGACCCGCGGCTGCGCGGTCAGTTCCTACGAGTTACATTCGTCCAGTGGGAGGTGTTGGTGCCACCTACGGGGCCGTTCGGGGGCTGTTTCGAGTTTTCATCCTCTAACGCCAAGTTTTTAAGCCTAAGTCTAGAAATTTGCAAATTAGCGTCGTACTCTCAAATCGGGAGACCCGCGGCTGCGCGGTCAGTTCCTACGAGTTACATTGGTCCCGTGGGAGGTGTTGGTGCCACCCACGGGGCCGTTCGGAGGC
Organism: Sambucus nigra; assembly: GCA_949130495.1. Taxonomy (NCBI): domain Eukaryota; kingdom Viridiplantae; phylum Streptophyta; class Magnoliopsida; order Dipsacales; family Adoxaceae; genus Sambucus; species Sambucus nigra. The sequence continues at coordinate 507,605,362 of OX422221.1, read as the reverse complement.
TGTTTCGAGTTTTCACCCTCTAACGCCATGTTTTTAAGCCGAAGTCTTGAAATATGCAAATTACCGTCGTGCTCTCAAACCGGGAGACCCCGGGCTGCGCGGTCAGTTCCTACGAGTTACATTGGTCCCGTGGGAGGTGTTGGTGCCACCCATGGGGCCGTTCGGTGGATGTTTCGAGTTTTCACCCTCTAATGCCATGCTTTTAAGCCGAAGTCTAGAAATATTAAAATTACCGTCGTACTCTCAAACCGGGAGACCCGCGGCTGCGCGGTCAGTTCCTACGAGTTACATTGGTCCCGTGGGAGGTGTTGGTGCCACCCACCGGTCCGTTCGGGGGCTGTTTCGAGTTTTCACCCTCTAACGCCAAATTTTTAAGCCCAAGTCTAGAAATATGCAAATTACCCTCGTACTCTCAAACTGGGAGACCCGCGGCTGCCCGGTCAGTTCCTACGAGTTACATTGGTCCCGTGGGAGGTGTTGGTGCCACCCACGAGGCCATTCGGGGGCTGTTTCGAGTTTTCACCCTCTAACGCCTTGTTTTTAAGCCTAAGTCTAGAAATATGCAAATTACCGTCGTACTCTCAAACCGGGAGACCCGCGGCTGCGCGGTCAGTTCCTACGAGTTACATTGGTCCCGTGGGAGGTGTTGGTGCCACCCACGGGGCCTTTCGGGGGCTGTTTCGAGTTTTCACCCTCTAACTCCAAGTGTTTAAGCCTAAGTCTAGAAATATGCAAATTACCGTCGTACTCTCAAACCGGGAGACCCGCGGCTGCGCGGTCCGTTCCTACGAGTTACATTGGTCCCGTGGGAGGTGTTCGTGCCACCCACGGGGCCGTTCGGGGTCTGTTTAGGGTTTTCACCCTCTAACGCCAAGTTTTTAAGCCTAAGTCTAGGAATTTGCAAATTACCGTCGTACTCTCAAACCGTGAGACCCGCGGCTGCGCGGTCAGTTCCTACGAGTTACATTGGTCCCGTGGGAGGTGTTGGTGCCACCCACGGGGCCGTTCGGGGGTTATTTCGAGTTTTCACCCTCTAACGCCATGTTTTTAAGCCGAAGTCTGGAAATATGCAAATTACCGTCGTACTCTCAAACCGGGAGACCCGCGGCTGCGCGGTCAGTTCCTACGAGTTACTTTGGTCCCGTGGGAGGTGTTGGTGCCACCCACGGGTCCGTTCGGGGGCTGTTTCGAGTTTTCACCCTCTAACGCCTTGTTTTTAAGCCTAAGTCTAGAAATATGAAAATTACCGTCGTACTCTCAAACCGGGAGACCCGCGGCTGCGCGGTCAGTTCCTACGAGTTACATTGGTCCCGTGGGAGGTGTTGGTGCCACCCACGGGGCCGTTCGGTGGATGTTTCGAGTTTTCACCCTCTAACGCCATGTTTTTAAGCCGAAGTCTAGAAATATGCAAATTACCGTCGTACTCTCAAACCGGGAGACCCGCGGCTGTGCGGTCAGTTCCTACGAGTTACATTGGTCCCGTGGGAGGTGTTGGTTCCACCCACGAGGCCATTCGGGGGCTGTTTCGAGTTTTCACCCTCTAACGCCTTGTTTTTAAGCCTAAGTCTAGAAATATGCAAATTACCGTCGTACTCTCAAACCGGGAGACCCGCGGCTGCGCGGTCAGTTCCTACGAATTACATTGGTCCCGTGGGAGGTGTTGGTGCCACCCACGGGGCCGTTCGGAGGCTGTTTCGAGTTTTCACCCTCTAACTCCAAGTGTTTAAGCCTAAGTCTAGAAATATGCAAATTACCGTCGTACTCTCAAACCGGGAAAACCCGCGGCTGCGCGGTCCGTTCCTACGAGTTACATTGGTCCCGTGGGAGGTGTTCGTGCCACCCACGGGGCCGTTCGGGGTCTGTTTAGGGTTTTCACCCTCTAACGCCAAGTTTTTATGCCTAAGTCTAGGAATATGCAAATTACCGTCGTACTCTCAAACCGGGAGACCCGCGGCTGTGCGGTCAGTTCCTACGAGTTACATTGGTCCCGTGGGAGGTGTTGGTTCCACCCACGAGGCCATTCGGGGGCTGTTTCGAGTTTTCACCCTCTAACGCCTTGTTTTTAAGCCTAAGTCTAGAAATATGCAAATTACCGTCGTACTCTCAAACCGGGAGACCCGCGGCTGCGCGGTCAGTTCCTACGAATTACATTGGTCCCGTGGGAGGTGTTGGTGCCACCCACGGGGCCGTTCGGTGGCTGTTTCGAGTTTTCACCCTTTAACGCCATGTTTTTAAGCCGAAGTCTAGAAATATGAAAATTACCGTCGTGCTCTCAAACCGGGAGACCCGCGGCTGCGCGGTCAGTTCCTACGAGTTACATTCGTCCCGTGGGAGGTGTTGGTCCCACCTACGGGGCCGTTCGGGGGCTGTTTCGAGTTTTCATCCTCTAACGCCAAGTTTTTAAGCCTAAGTCTAGAAATTTGCAAATTAGCGTCGTACTCTAAAATCGGGAGACCCGCGGCTGCGCGGTCAGTTCCTACGAATTACATTGGTCCCGTGGGAGGTGTTGGTGCCACCCACGGGGCCGTTCGGAGGCTGTTTCGAGTTTTCACCCTCTAACGCCATGTTTTTAAGCCGAAGTCTAGAAATATGCAAATTACCGTCGTGCTCTCAAACCGGGAGACCCAGGGCTGCGCGGTCAGTTCCCACGAGTTACATTGGTCCCGTGGGAGGTGTTGGTGCCACCCACGGGGCCGTTCGGTGGATGTTTCGAGTTTTCACCCTCTAACGCCATGCTTTTAAGCCGAAGTCTAGAAATATGCAAATTACCGTCGTACTCTCAAACCGGGAGACCCGCGGCTGCGCGATCAGTTCCTACGAGTTACATTGGTCCCGTGGGAGTTGTTGGTGCCACCCACGGGTCCGTTCGGGGGCTGTTTCGAGTTTTCACCCTCTAACGCCAAATTTTTAAGCCCAAGTCTAGAAATATGCAAATTAATGTCGTACTCTCAAACTGGGAGACCCGCGGCTGCCCGGTCAGTTCCTATGAGTTACATTGGTCCCGTGGGAGGTGTTGGTGCCACCCACGAGGCCATTCGGGGGCTGTTTCGAGTTTTCACCCTCTAACGCCTTGTTTTTAAGCCTAAGTCTAGAAATATGCAAATTACCGTCGTACTCTCAAACCGGGAGACCCGCAGCTGCGCGGTCAGTTCCTACGAGTTACATTGGTCCCGTGGGAGGTGTTCGTGCCACCCACGGGGCCGTTCGGGGTCTGTTTAGGGTTTTCACCCTCTAACGCCAAGTTTTTAAGCCTAAGTCTAGGAATTTGCAAATTACCGTCGTACTCTCAAACCGGGAGACCCGCGGCTGCGCGGTCAGTTCCTACGAGTTACATTGGTCCCGTGGGAGGTGTTGGTGCCACCCACGAGGCCGTTCGGGGGCTGTTTCGAGTTTTCACCCTCTAACGCCATGTTTTTAAGCCGAAGTCTAGAAATATGCAAATTACCGTCGTACTCTCAAACCGGGAGACCTGCGGCTGCGCGGTCAGTTCCTACGAGTTACGTTGGTCCCGTGGGAGGTGTTGGTGCCACCCACGGGTCCGTTCGGGGGCTGTTTCGAGTTTTCATCCTCTAACGCGAAGTTTTTAAGCCTAAGTCTAGAAATTTGCAAATTAGCGTCGTACTCTCAAACCGGGAGACCCGCGGCTGCGCGGACAGTTCGAACGAGTTACATTGGTCCCGTGGGAGTTGTTGGTGCCACCCACGGGTCCGTTCGGGGGCTGTTTCGAGTTTTCACCCTCTAACGCCTTGTTTTTAAGCTTAAGTCTTGAAATATGCAAATTACAGTCGTACTCTCAAACCGGGAGACCCGCGGCTGCGTGGTCAGTTCCTACGAGTTACATTGGTCCCGTGGGAGGTGTTGGTGCCACCCACGAGGCCATTCGGGGGCTGGTTCGAGTTTTCACCCTCTAACGCCTTGTTTTTAAGCCTAAGTCTAGAAATATGCAAATTACCGTCGTACTCTCAAACCGGGAGACCCGCGGCTGCGCGGTCAGTTCCTACGAGTTACATTGGTCCCGTGGGAGGTGTTGGTGCCACCCACGGGGCCGTTCGGTGGATGTTTCGAGTTTTCACCCTCTAACGCCATGTTTTTAAGCCGAAGTCTAGAAATATGCAAATTACCGTCGTACTCTCAAACCGGGAGACCCGCGGCTGCGCGGTCAGTTCCTACGAGTTACATTGGTCCCGTGGGAGGTGTTGGTGCCACCCACGAGGCCATTCGGGGGCTGTTTCGAGTTTTCACCCTCTAACGCCTTGTTTTTAAGCCTAAGTCTAGAAATATGCAAATTACGGTCGTACTCTCAAACCGGGAGACCCGCGGCTGCGCGGTGAGTTCCTACGAGTTACATTGGTCCCGTGGGAGGTGTTCGTGCCACCCACGGGGCCGTTCGGGGTCTGTTTCGAGTTTTCACCCTCTAACTCCAAGTGTTTAAGCCTAAGTCTAGAAATATGCAAATTACCGTCGTACTCTCAAACCGGGAGACCCGCGGCTGCGCAGTCCGTTCCTACGAGTTACATTGGTCCCGTGGGAGGTGTTCGTGCCACCCACGGGGCCGTTCGGGGTCTGTTTAGGGTTTTCACCCTCTAACGCCAAGTTTTTAAGCCTAAGTCTAGGAATTTGCAAATTACCGTCGTACTCTCAAACCGGGAGACCCGCGGCTGCGTGGACAGTTCGAACGAGTTACATTGGTCCCGTGGGAGTTGTTGGTGCCACCCACGGGTCCGTTCGGGGGCTGTTTCGAGTTTTCACCCTCTAACGCCTTGTTTTTAAGCTTAAGTCTTGAAATATGCAAATTACCGTCGTACTCTCAAACCGGGAGACCCGCGGCTGCGTGGTCAGTTCCTACGAGTTACATTGGTCCCGTGGGAGGTGTTGGTGCCACCCACGAGGCCATTCGGGGGCTGGTTCGAGTTTTCACCCTCTAACGCCTTGTTTTTAAGCCTAAGTCTAGAAATATGCAAATTACCGTCGTACTCTCAAACCGGGAGACCCGCGGCTGCGCGGTCAGTTCCTACGAGTTACATTGGTCCCGTGGGAGGTGTTGGTGCCACCCACGGGGCCGTTCGGTGGATGTTTCGAGTTTTCACCCTCTAACGCCATGTTTTTAAGCCGAAGTCTAGAAATATGCAAATTACCGTCGTACTCTCAAACCGGGAGACCCGCGGCTGCGTGGTCAGTTCCTACGAGTTACATTGGTCCCGTGGGAGGTGTTGGTGCCACCCACGAGGCCATTCGGGGGCTGGTTCGAGTTTTCACCCTCTAACGCCTTGTTTTTAAGCCTAAGTCTAGAAATATGCAAATTACCGTCGTACTCTCAAACCGGGAGACCCGCGGCTGCGCGGTCAGTTCCTACGAGTTACATTGGTCCCGTGGGAGGTGTTGGTGCCACCCACGAGGCCGTTCGGGGGCTGTTTCGAGTTTTCACCCTCTAACGCCATGTTTTTAAGCCGAAGTCTAGAAATATGCAAATTACCGTCGTACTCTCAAACCGGGAGACCCGCGGCTGCGCGGTCAGTTCCTACGAGTTACGTTGGTCCCGTGGGAGGTGTTGGTGCCACCCACGGGTCCGTTCGGGGGCTGTTTCGAGTTTTCATCCTCTAACGCCAAGTTTTTAAGCCTAACTCTAGAAATTTGCAAATTAGCGTCGTACTCTCAAACCGGGAGAGCCGCGGCTGCGCGGACAGTTCGAACGAGTTACATTGGTCCCGTGGGAGTTGTTGGTGCCACCCACGGGTCCGTTCGGGGGCTGTTTCGAGTTTTCACCCTCTAACGCCTTGTTTTTAAGCTTAAGTCTTGAAATATGCAAATTACCGTCGTACTCTCAAACCGGGAGACCCGCGGCTGCGTGGTCAGTTCCTACGAGTTACATTGGTCCCGTGGGAGGTGTTGGTGCCACCCACGAGGCCATTCGGGGGCTGTTTCGAGTTTTCACCCTCTAACGCCTTGTTTTTAAGCCTAAGTCTAGAAATATGCAAATTACCGTCGTACTCTCAAACCGGGAGACCCGCGGCTGCGCGGTCAGTTCCTACGAGTTACATTGGTCCCGTGGGAGGTGTTGGTGCCACCCACGGGGCCGTTCGGTGGATGTTTCGAGTTTTCACCCTCTAACGCCATGTTTTTAAGCCGAAGTCTAGAAATATGCAAATTACCGCCGTACTCTCAAACCGGGAGACCCGCGGCTGCGCGGTCAGTTCCTACGAGTTACATTGGTCCCGTGGGAGGTGTTGGTGCCACCTACGAGGCCATTCGGGGCTGTTTCGAGTTTTCACCCTCTAACGCCTTGTTTTTAAGCCTAAGTCTAGAAATATGCAAATTACGGTCGTACTCTCAAACCGGGAGACCCGCGGCTGCGCGGTGAGTTCCTACGAGTTACATTGGTCCCGTGGGAGGTGTTCGTGCCACCCACGGGGCCGTTCGGGTTCTGTTTAGGGTTTTCACCCTCTAACGCCAAGTTTTTAAGCCTAAGTCTAGAAATATGCAAATTACCGTCGTACTCTCAAACCGGGAGACCCGCAGCTGCGCGGTCAGTTCCTACGAGTTACATTGGTCCCGTGGGAGGTGTTGGTGCCACCCACGGGGCCTTTCGGGGGCTGTTTCGAGTTTTCACCCTCTAACTCCATGTGTTTAAGCCTAAGTCTAGAAATATGCAAATTACCGTCGTACTCTCAAACTGGGAGACCCGCGGCTGCGCGGTCCGTTCCTACGAGTTACATTGGTCCCGTGGGAGGTGTTCGTGCCACCCACGGGGCCGTTCGGGGTCTGTTTAGGGTTTTCACCCTCTAACGCCAAGTTTTTAAGCCTAAGTCTAGGAATTTGCAAATTACCGTCGTACTCGCAAACCGGGAGACCAGCGGCTGCGCGGTCAGTTCCTACGAGTTACATTGGTCCCGTGGGAGGTGTTGGTGCCACCCACGGGGCCGTTCGGGGGCTGTTTCGAGTTTTCACCCTCTAACGCCATGTTTTTAAGCCGAAGTCTAGAAATATGCAAATTACCGTCGTACTCTCAAACCGGGAGACCCGCGGCTGCGCGGTCAGTTCCTACGAGTTACGTTGGTCCCGTGGGAGGTGTTGGTGCCACCCACGGGTCCGTTCGGGGGCTGTTTCGAGTTTTCATCCTCTAACGCCAAGTTTTTAAGCCTAAGTCTAGAAATTTGCAAATTAGCGTCGTACTCTCAAACCGGGAGACCCGCGGCTGCGCGGACAGTTCGAACGAGTTACATTGGTCCCGTGGGAGGTGTTGGTGCCACCCACGGGTCCGTTCGGGGGCTGTTTCGAGTTTTCACCCTCTAACTCCTTGTTTTTAAGCTTAAGTCTTGAAATATGCAAATTACCGTCGTACTCTCAAACCGGGAGACCCGCGGCTGCGTGGTCAGTTCCTACGAGTTACATTGGTCCCGTGGGAGGTGTTGGTGCCACCCACGAGGCCATTCGGGGGCTGTTTCGAGTTTTCACCCTCTAACGCCTTGTTTTTAAGCCTAAGTCTAGAAATATGCAAATTACCGTCGTACTCTCAAACCGGGAGACCCGCGGCTGCGCGGTCAGTTCCTACGAGTTACATTGGTCCCGTGGGAGGTGTTGGTGCCACCCACGGGGCCGTTCGGTGGATGTTTCGAGTTTTCACCCTCTAACGCCATGTTTTTAAGCCGAAGTCTAGAAATATGCAAATTACCGTCGTACTCGCAAACCGGGAGACCCGCGGCTGCGCGGTCAGTTCCTACGAGTTACATTGGTCCCGTGGGAGGTGTTGGTGCCACCCACGAGGCCATTCGGGGGCTGTTTCGAGTTTTCACCCTCTAACGCCTTGTTTTTAAGCCTAAGTCTAGAAATATGCAAATTACGGTCGTACTCTCAAACCGGGAGACCCGCGGCTGCGCGGTGAGTTCCTACGAGTTACATTTGCCCCGTGGGAGGTGTTGGTGCCACCCACGGGGCCGTTCGTGGGCTGTTTCGAGTTTTCACCCTCTAACGCCATGTTTTTAAGCCCAAGTCTAGAAATATGCAAATTACCGTCGTACTCTCAAACTGGGAGACCCGCGGCTGCCCGGTCAGTTCCTACGAGTTACATTGGTCCCGTGGGAGGTGTTGATGCCACCCACGAGGCCATTCGGGGGCTGTTTCGAGTTTTCACCCTCTAACGCCTTGTTTTTAAGCCTAAGTCTAGAAATATGCAAATACCCGTCGTACTCTCAAACCGGGAGACCCGCGGCTGCGCGGTCAGTTCCTACGAGTTACATTGGTCCCGTGGGAGGTGTTGGTTCCACCCACGGGGCCGTTCGGGGGCTGTTTCGGGTTTTTACCCTCTAACGCCATGTTTTTAAGCCTAAGTCTAGAAATACGCAAATTACCGTCGTGCTCTCAAACCGGGAGACCCGCGGCTGCGCGGTCAGTTCCTACGAGTTACATTCGTCCCGTGGGAGGTGTTGGTGCCACCTTCGGGGCCGTTCGGGGGCTGTTTAGAGTTTTCATCCTCTAACGCCAAGTTTTTAAGCCTAAGTCTAGAAATTTGCAAATTAGCGTCGTACTCTCAAATTGGGAGACCCGCGGCTGCGCGGTCAGTTCGTACGAGTTACATTGGTCCCGTGGGAGGTTTTGATGCCACCCACGAGGCCATTCGGGGGCTGTTTCAAGTTTTCACCCTCTAACGCCTTGTTTTTAAGCCTAAGTCTAGAAATATGCAAATTACCGTCGTACTCTCAAACCGGGAGACCCGCGGCTGTGCGGTCAGTTCCTACGAGTTATATTGGTCCCGTGGGATGTGTTGGTGCCACCCACGGGGCCGTTCGGGGGCTGTTTCGAGTTTTCACCTCTAAGGCCATGTTTTTAAGCCTAACTCAAGAAAAATGCAAATTACCGTCGTGCTCTCAAACCGGGAGACCCGCGGCTGCGCGGTCAGTTCCTACGAGTTACATTCGTCCCGTGGGAGGTGTTGGTGCCACCTACGGGGCCGTTCGGGGGCTGTTTCGAGTTTTCATCCTCTAACGCCAAGTTTTTAAGCCTAAGTCTAGAAATTTGCAAATTAGCGTCGTACTCTCAAATCGGGAGACCCGCGGCTGCGCGGTTTGTTCCTATGAGTTACATTGGTCCCGTGGGAGGTGTTGGTGCCACCCACGGGGCCGTTCGGGGGCTGTTTCGAGTTTTCACCATCTAACGCCATGTTTTTAAGCCGAAGTCTAGAAATATGCAAATTACCGTCGTGCTCTCAAACCGGGAGACCCACGGCTGCGCGGTCAGTTCCTACGAGTTACATTTGTCCCGTGGTAGGTGTTGGTGCCACCCACGGGTCCGTTCGGGGGCTGTTTCGAGTTTTCATCCTCTAACGCCAAATTTTTAAGCCTAAGTCTAAAAATTTGCAAATTAGCATCGTCCTCTCAAACCGGGAGACCCGCCGCTGCGCGGTCAGTTCCTACGAGTTACATTGGTCCCATGGGAGGTATTGGTGCCACCCACGGGTCCGTTCGGGGGCTGTTTCGAGTTTTCACCCTCTAACGCCAAGTTTTTAAGCCTAAGTCTAGAAATTTACAAATTAGCGTCGTACTCTCAAGCCGGGAGACCCGCGGCTGCGCGGACAGTTCGAACGAGTTACATTGGTCCCGTGGGAGGTGTTTGTGCCACCCACGGGTCCGTTCGGGGGCTGTTTCGAGTTTTCACCCTCTAACGCCATGTTTTTAAGCCTAAGTCTAGAAATATTCAAATTACCGTCGTGCTCTCAAACCGGGAGACCCGCGGCTGCGCGGTCAGTTCCTACGAGTTACATTTGTCCCGTGGGAGGAGTTGGTGCCACCCACGGGTCTGTTCGGGGGCTGTTTCGAGTTTTCACCCTCTAACGCCAAGTTTTTAAGCGTAAGTCTAGAAATATGCAAATTATCGTCGTGCTCTCAAACCGGGAGACCCGCGGATGCGCGGTCAGTTCCTACGAGTTACATTGATCCCGTGGGAGGTGTTGGTGCCACCCACGGGTCCGTTCGGGGGCTGTTTCGGGTTTTCACCCTCTAACGCCAAGTTTTTAAGCCTAAGTCTAGAAATATGCAAATTACCGTCGTACTCGCAAACTTGGAGACCCGCGGCTGCGCAGTCAGTTCCTACGAGTTACATTGGTCCCGTGGGAGGTGTTGATGCCACCCACGAGGCCATTCGGGGGCTGTTTCGAGTTTTCACCCTCTAACGCCTTGTTTTTAAGCCTAAGTCTAGAAATATGCAAATTACCGTCGTACTCTCAAACCGGGAGACCCGCGGCTGTGCGGTCAGTTCCTACGAGTTATATTGGTCCCGTGGGATGTGTTGGTGCCACCCACGGGTCCGTTCGGGGGCTGTTTCGAGTTTTCACCCTCTAACGCCAAGTTTTTAAGCCTAAGTCTAGAAATTTACAAATTAGCGTCGTACTCTCAAACCGGGAGACCCGCGGCTGCGCGGACAGTTCGAACGAGTTACATTGGTCCCGTGGGAGGTGTTTGTGCTACCCACGGGTCCGTTCAGGGGCGGTTTCGAGTTTTCACCCTCTAACGCCATGTTTTTAAGCCTAAGTCTAGAAATATTCAAATTCCCGTCGTGCTCTCAAACCGGGAGACCCGCGGCTGCGCGGTCAGTTCCTACGAGTTACATTTGTCCCGTGGGAGGTGTTGGTGCCACCCACGGGTCCGTTCGGGGGCTGTTTCGAGTTTTCACCCTCTAACGCCATATTTTTAAGTCGAAGTCTAGAAATATGCAACTTACCGTCGTACTCTCAAACCGGGAGACCCGCGGCTGCGCGGTCAGTTCCTACGAGTTACATTGGTCCCGTGGGAGGTGTTGGTGCCACCCACGGGGCCGTTCGGGGGCTCTTTCGAGTTTTCACCCTCTAACGCCAAGTTTTTAAGCCCAAGTCTAGGAATTTGCAAATTACCGTCGTACTCTCAAACCGGGAGACCCGCAGCTGCGCGGTCAGTTCCTACGAGTTACATTGGTCCCGTGGGAGGTGTTGGTGCCACCCACGGGGCCGTACGGGGGCTGTTTCGAGTTTTCACCCTCTAACGCCATGTTTTTAAGCCGAAGTCTAGAAATATGCAAATTACCGTCGTGGTCTCAAACCGGGAGACCCGCGGCTGCGCGGTCAGTTCCTACGAGTTACATTGGTCCCGTGGGAGGTGTTGGTGCCACCCACGGGTCCGTTCGGGGGCTGTTTCGAGTTTTCACCCTCTAACGCCAAGTTTTTAAGCCCAAGTCTAGAAATATGCAAATTACCGTCGTGCTCTCAAACTGGGAGACCCGCGGCTGCCCGGTCAGTTCCTACGAGTTACATTGGTCCCGTGGGAGGTACTGGTGCCACCCACGAGGCCATTCGGGGGCTGTTTCGAGTTTTCACCCTCTAACGCCTTGTTTTTAAGCCTAAGTCTAGAAATATGCAAATTACCGTCGTACTCTCAAACCGGGAGACCCGCGGCTGCGCGGTCAGTTCCTACGAGTTACATTGGTCCCGTGGGAGGTGTTGGTTCCACCCACGGGGCCGTTCGTGGGCTGTTTCGGGTTTTCACCCTCTAACGCCATGTTTTTAAGCCTAAGTCTAGAAATACGCAAATTACCGTCTTGCTCTCAAACCGGGAGACCCGCGGCTGCGCGGTCAGTTCCTACGAGTTACATTTGTCCCGTGGGAGGTGTTGGCGCCACCCACGGGGCCGTTCGGGGGCTGTTTCGAGTTTTCACCCTCTAACGCCATGTTTTTAAGTCGAAGTCTAGAAATATGCAACTTACCGTCGTACTCTCAAACCGGGAGACACGCGGCTGCGCGGTCAGTTCCTACGAGTTACATTGGTCCCGTGGGAGGTGTTGGTGCCAGCCACGGGGCCGTTCGGGGGCTGTTTCGAGTTTTCTCCCTCTAACGCCATGTTTTTAAGCCTAAGTCCAGAAATATGCAAATTATCGTCGTGCTCTCAAACCGGGAGACCCGCGGCTGCGCGGTCAGTTCCTACGAGTTACATTGGTCCCGTGGGAGGTGTTGGTGCCACCCACGGGGCCGTTCGGGGGCTGTTTCGAGTTTTCACCCTCTAACGCCAAGTTTTTAAGCCTAAGTCTAGGAATTTGCAAATTACCGTCGTACTCTCAAACCGGGAGACCCGCGGCTGCGCGGTCAGTACCTACGAGTTACATTGGTCCCGTGGGAGGTGTTGGTGCCACCCACGGGGCCGTTCGGGGGCTGTTTCGAGTTTTCACCCTCTAACGCCATGTTTTTAAGCCGAAGTCTAGAAATATGCAAATTACCGTCGTGCCATCAAAGCGGGAGACCCGCGGCTGCGCGGTCAGTTCCTACGAGTTACATTGGTCCCGTGGGAGGTGTTGGTGCCACCCACGGGTCCGTTCGGGGGCTGTTTCGAGTTTTCACCCTCTAACGCCAAGTTTTTAAGCCCAAGTCTAGAAATATGCAAATTACCGTCGTACTCTCAAACTGGGAGACCCGCGGCTGCCCGGTCAGTTCCTACGAGTTACATTGGTCCCGTGGGAGGTGTTGGTGCCACCCACGAGGCCATTCGGGGGCTGTTTCGAGTTTTCACCCTCTAACGCCTTGTTTTTAAGCCTAAGTCTAGAAATATGCAAATTACCGTCGTACTCTCAAACCGGGAGACCCGCGGCTGCGCGGTCAGTTCCTACGAGTTACATTGGTCCCGTGGGAGGTGTTGGTTCCACCCACGGGGCCGTTCGTGGGCTGTTTCGGGTTTTCACCCTCTAACGCCATGTTTTTAAACCTAAGTCTAGAAATACGCAAATTACCGTCGTGCTCTCAAACCGGGAGACCCGCGGCTGCGCGGTCAGTTCCTACGAGTTACATTTGTCCCGTGGGAGGTGTTGGCGCCACCCACGGGGCCGTTCGGGGGCTGTTTCGAGTTTTCACCCTCTAACGCCATGTTTTTAAGCCGAAGTCTAGAAATATGCAAATTACCGTCGTGCTCTCAAACCGGGAGACCCAGGGCTGCGCGGTCAGTTCCTACGAGTTACATTTGTCCCGTGGGAGGCGTTGGTGCCACCCACGGGGCCGTTCGGGGGCTGTTTCGTGTTTTCACCCTCTAACGCCATGTTTTAAAGCCTAAGTCTAGAAATATGCAAATTAGCGTCGTACTCTCAAACCGGGAGACCCGCCGCTGCGCGGTCAGTTCATATGAGTTACATTGGTCCCGTGGGAGGTGTTGGTGCCACCCACGGGGCCGTTCGGGGGATGTTTCTAGTTTTCACCCTCTAACGCCATGTTTTTAAGGCTAAGTCTAGAAATATGCAAATTACCGTCGTACTTTGAAACCGGGAGACCCGCGGCTGCGCGGTCAGTTCCTACGAGTTACATTGGTCCCGTGGGATGTGTTGGTGCCACCCACGGGGCCGTTCGGGGGCTGTTTCGAGTTTTCACCTCTAACGCCATGTTTTTAAGCCTAAGTCAAGAAAAATGCAAATTACCGTCGTGCTCTCAAACCGGGAGACCCGCGGCTGCGCGGTCAGTTCCTACGAGTTACATTCGTCCCGTGGGAGGTGTTGGTGCCACCTACGGGGCCGTTCGGGGGCTGTTTCGAGTTTTCATCCTCTAACGCCAAGTTTTTAAGCCTAAGTCTAGAAATTTGCAAATTAGCGTCGTACTCTCAAATCGGGAGACCCGCGGCTGCGCGGTTTGTTCCTATGAGTTACATTGGTCCCGTGGGAGGTGTTGGTGCCACCCACGGGGCCGTTCGGGGGCTGTTTCGAGTTTTCACCCTCTAACGCCATGTTTTTAAGCCGAAGTCTAGAAATATGCAAATTACCGTCGTACTCTCAAACCGGGAGACCCGCGGCTGCGCGGACAGTTCGAACGAGTTACATTGGTCCCGTGGGAGGTGTTTGTGCCACCCACGGGTCCGTTCGGGGGCTGTTTCGAGTTTTCACCCTCTAACGCCATGTTTTTAAGCCTAAGTCTAGAAATATTCAAATTACCGTCGTGCTCTCAAACCGGGAGACCCGCGGCTGCGCGGTCAGTTCCTACGAGTTACATTTGTCCCGTGGGAGGTGTTGGTGCCACCCACGGGTCTGTTCGGGGGCTGTTTCGAGTTTTCACCCTCTAACGCCAAGTTTTTAAGCGTAAGTCTAGAAATATGCAAATTATCGTCGTGCTCTCAAACCGGGAGACTCGCGGATGCGCGGTCAGTTCCTACGAGTTACATTGGTCCCGTGGGAGGTGTTGGTGCCACCCACGGTTCCGTTCGGGGGCTGTTTCGGGTTTTCACCCTCTAACGCCAAGTTTTTAAGCCTAAGTCTAGAAATATGCAAATTACCGTCGTACTCGCAAACTGGGAGACCCGCGGCTGCGCAGTCAGTTCCTACGAGTTACATTGGTCCCGTGGGAGGTGTTGATGCCACCCACGAGGCCATTCGGGGGCTGTTTCGAGTTTTCACCCTCTAACGCCTTGTTTTTAAGCCTAAGTCTAGAAATATGCAAATTACCGTCGTACTCTCAAACCGGGAGACCCGCGGCTGTGCGGTCAGTTCCTACGAGTTATATTGGTCCCGTGGGATGTGTTGGTGCCACCCACGGGTCCGTTCGGGGGCTGTTTCGAGTTTTCACCCTCTAACGCCAAGTTTTTAAGCCTAAGTCTAGAAATTTACAAATTAGCGTCGTACTCTCAAACCGGGAGACCCGCGGCTGCGCGGACAGTTCGAACGAGTTAAATTGGTCCCGTGGGAGGTGTTTGTGCTACCCACGGGTCCGTTCGGGGGCGGTTTCGAGTTTTCACCCTCTAACGCCATGTTTTTAAGCCTAAGTCTAGAAATATTCAAATTACCGTCGTGCTCTCAAACCGGGAGACCCGCGGCTGCGCGGTCAGTTCCTACGAGTTACATTTGTCCCGTGGGAGGTGTTGGTGCCACCCACGGGTCCGTTCGGGGGCTGTTTCGAGTTTTCACCCTCTAACGCCATGTTTTTAAGTCGAAGTCTAGAAATATGCAACTTACCGTCGTACTCTCAAACCGGGAGACCCGCGGCTGCGCGGTCAGTTCCTACGAGTTACATTGATCCCGTGGGAGGTGTTGGTGCCACCCACGGGTCCGTTCGGGGGCTGTTTCGGGTTTTCACCCTCTAACGCCAAGTTTTTAAGCCTAAGTCTAGAAATATGCAAATTACCGTCGTGCTCTCAAACCGGGAGACCCGCGGCTGCGCAGTCAGTTCCTACGAGTTACATTGGTCCCGTGGGAGGTGTTGATGCCACCCACGGGGCCATTCGGGGGCTGTTTCGAGTTTTCACCCTCTAACGCCTTGTTTTTAAGCCTAAGTCTAGAAATACGCAAATTACCGTCTTGCTCTCAAACCGGGAGACCCGCGGCTGCGCGGTCAGTTCCTACGAGTTACATTTGTCCCGTGGGAGGTGTTGGCGCCACCCACGGGGCCGTTCGGGGGCTGTTTCGAGTTTTCACCCTCTAACGCCATGTTTTTAAGTCGAAGTCTAGAAATATGCAACTTACCGTCGTACTCTCAAACCGGGAGACACGCGGCTGCGCGGTCAGTTCCTACGAGTTACATTGGTCCCGTGGGAGGTGTTGGTGCCAGCCACGGGGCCGTTCGGGGGCTGTTTCGAGTTTTCTCCCTCTAACGCCATGTTTTTAAGCCTAAGTCCAGAAATATGCAAATTATCGTCGTGCTCTCAAACCGGGAGACCCGCGGCTGCGCGGTCAGTTCCTACGAGTTACATTGGTCCCGTGGGAGGTGTTGGTGCCACCCACGGGGCCGTTCGGGGGCTGTTTCGAGTTTTCACCCTCTAACGCCAAGTTTTTAAGCCTAAGTCTAGGAATTTGCAAATTACCGTCGTACTCTCAAACCGGGAGACCCGCGGCTGCGCGGTCAGTACCTACGAGTTACATTGGTCCCGTGGGAGGTGTTGGTGCCACCCACGGGGCCGTTCGGGGGCTGTTTCGAGTTTTCACCCTCTAACGCCATGTTTTTAAGCCGAAGTCTAGAAATATGCAAATTACCGTCGTGCCATCAATGCGGGAGACCCGCGGCTGCGCGGTCAGTTCCTACGAGTTACATTGGTCCCGTGGGAGGTGTTGGTGCCACCCACGGGTCCGTTCGGGGGCTGTTTCGAGTTTTCACCCTCTAACGCCAAGTTTTTAAGCCCAAGTCTAGAAATATGCAAATTACCGTCGTACTCTCAAACTGGGAGACCCGCGGCTGCCCGGTCAGTTCCTACGAGTTACATTGGTCCCGTGGGAGGTGTTGGTGCCACCCACGAGGCCATTCGGGGGCTGTTTCGAGTTTTCACCCTCTAACGCCTTGTTTTTAAGCCTAAGTCTAGAAATATGCAAATTACCGTCGTACTCTCAAACCGGGAGACCCGCGGCTGCGCGGTCAGTTCCTACGAGTTACATTGGTCCCGTGGGAGGTGTTGGTTCCACCCACGGGGCCGTTCGTGGGCTGTTTCGGGTTTTCACCCTCTAACGCCATGTTTTTAAACCTAAGTCTAGAAATACGCAAATTACCGTCGTGCTCTCAAACCGGGAGACCCGCGGCTGCGCGGTCAGTTCCTACGAGTTACATTTGTCCCGTGGGAGGTGTTGGCGCCACCCACGGGGCCGTTCGGGGGCTGTTTCGAGTTTTCACCCTCTAACGCCATGTTTTTAAGCCGAAGTCTAGAAATATGCAAATTACCGTCGTGCTCTCAAACCGGGAGACCCAGGGCTGCGCGGTCAGTTCCTACGAGTTACATTTGTCCCGTGGGAGGCGTTGGTGCCACCCACGGGGCCGTTCGGGGGCTGTTTCGTGTTTTCACCCTCTAACGCCATGTTTTAAAGCCTAAGTCTAGAAATATGCAAATTAGCGTCGTACTCTCAAACCGGGAGACCCGCCGCTGCGCGGTCAGTTCATATGAGTTACATTGGTCCCGTGGGAGGTGTTGGTGCCACCCACGGGGCCGTTCGGGGGATGTTTCTAGTTTTCACCCTCTAACGCCATGTTTTTAAGGCTAAGTCTAGAAATATGCAAATTACCGTCGTACTTTGAAACCGGGAGACCCGCGGCTGCGCGGTCAGTTCCTACGAGTTACATTGGTCCCGTGGGATGTGTTGGTGCCACCCACGGGGCCGTTCGGGGGCTGTTTCGAGTTTTCACCTCTAACGCCATGTTTTTAAGCCTAAGTCAAGAAAAATGCAAATTACCGTCGTGCTCTCAAACCGGGAGACCCGCGGCTGCGCGGTCAGTTCCTACGAGTTACATTCGTCCCGTGGGAGGTGTTGGTGCCACCTACGGGGCCGTTCGGGGGCTGTTTCGAGTTTTCATCCTCTAACGCCAAGTTTTTAAGCCTAAGTCTAGAAATTTGCAAATTAGCGTCGTACTCTCAAATCGGGAGACCCGCGGCTGCGCGGTTTGTTCCTATGAGTTACATTGGTCCCGTGGGAGGTGTTGGTGCCACCCACGGGGCCGTTCGGGGGCTGTTTCGAGTTTTCACCCTCTAACGCCATGTTTTTAAGCCGAAGTCTAGAAATATGCAAATTACCGTCGTACTCTCAAACCGGGAGACCCGCGGCTGCGCGGACAGTTCGAACGAGTTACATTGGTCCCGTGGGAGGTGTTTGTGCCACCCACGGGTCCGTTCGGGGGCTGTTTCGAGTTTTCACCCTCTAACGCCATGTTTTTAAGCCTAAGTCTAGAAATATTCAAATTACCGTCGTGCTCTCAAACCGGGAGACCCGCGGCTGCGCGGTCAGTTCCTACGAGTTACATTTGTCCCGTGGGAGGTGTTGGTGCCACCCACGGGTCTGTTCGGGGGCTGTTTCGAGTTTTCACCCTCTAACGCCAAGTTTTTAAGCGTAAGTCTAGAAATATGCAAATTATCGTCGTGCTCTCAAACCGGGAGACTCGCGGATGCGCGGTCAGTTCCTACGAGTTACATTGGTCCCGTGGGAGGTGTTGGTGCCACCCACGGTTCCGTTCGGGGGCTGTTTCGGGTTTTCACCCTCTAACGCCAAGTTTTTAAGCCTAAGTCTAGAAATATGCAAATTACCGTCGTACTCGCAAACTGGGAGACCCGCGGCTGCGCAGTCAGTTCCTACGAGTTACATTGGTCCCGTGGGAGGTGTTGATGCCACCCACGAGGCCATTCGGGGGCTGTTTCGAGTTTTCACCCTCTAACGCCTTGTTTTTAAGCCTAAGTCTAGAAATATGCAAATTACCGTCGTACTCTCAAACCGGGAGACCCGCGGCTGTGCGGTCAGTTCCTACGAGTTATATTGGTCCCGTGGGATGTGTTGGTGCCACCCACGGGTCCGTTCGGGGGCTGTTTCGAGTTTTCACCCTCTAACGCCAAGTTTTTAAGCCTAAGTCTAGAAATTTACAAATTAGCGTCGTACTCTCAAACCGGGAGACCCGCGGCTGCGCGGACAGTTCGAACGAGTTAAATTGGTCCCGTGGGAGGTGTTTGTGCTACCCACGGGTCCGTTCGGGGGCGGTTTCGAGTTTTCACCCTCTAACGCCATGTTTTTAAGCCTAAGTCTAGAAATATTCAAATTACCGTCGTGCTCTCAAACCGGGAGACCCGCGGCTGCGCGGTCAGTTCCTACGAGTTACATTTGTCCCGTGGGAGGTGTTGGTGCCACCCACGGGTCCGTTCGGGGGCTGTTTCGAGTTTTCACCCTCTAACGCCATGTTTTTAAGTCGAAGTCTAGAAATATGCAACTTACCGTCGTACTCTCAAACCGGGAGACCCGCGGCTGCGCGGTCAGTTCCTACGAGTTACATTGATCCCGTGGGAGGTGTTGGTGCCACCCACGGGTCCGTTCGGGGGCTGTTTCGGGTTTTCACCCTCTAACGCCAAGTTTTTAAGCCTAAGTCTAGAAATATGCAAATTACCGTCGTGCTCTCAAACCGGGAGACCCGCGGCTGCGCAGTCAGTTCCTACGAGTTACATTGGTCCCGTGGGAGGTGTTGATGCCACCCACGGGGCCATTCGGGGGCTGTTTCGAGTTTTCACCCTCTAACGCCTTGTTTTTAAGCCTAAGTCTAGAAATATGCAAATTACCGTCGTACTCTCAAACCGGGAGACCCGCGGCTGTGCGGTCAGTTCCTACGAGTTATATTGGTCCCGTGGGATGTGTTGGTGCCACCCACGGGTCCGTTCGGGGGCTGTTTCGAGTTTTCACCCTCTAACGCCAAGTTTTTAAGCCTAAGTCTAGAAATTTACAAATTAGCGTCGTACTCTCAAACCGGGAGACCCGCGGCTGCGCGGACAGTTCGAACGAGTTACATTGGTCCCGTGGGAGGTGTTTGTGCTACCCACGGGTCCGTTCAGGGGCGGTTTCGAGTTTTCACCCTCTAACGCCATGTTTTTAAGGCTAAGTCTAGAAATATTCAAATTACCGTCGTGCTCTCAAACCGGGAGACCCGCGGCTGCGCGGTCAGTTCCTACGAGTTACATTTGTCCCGTGGGAGGTGTTGGTGCCACCCACGGGTCCGTTCGGGGGCTGTTTCGAGTTTTCACCCTCTAACGCCATATTTTTAAGTCGAAGTCTAGAAATATGCAACTTACCGTCGTACTCTGAAACCGGGAGACCCGCGGCTGCGCGGTCAGTTCCTACGAGTTACATTGGTCCCGTGGGAGGTGTTGGTGCCACCCACGGGGCCGTTCGGGGGCTCTTTCGAGTTTTCACCCTCTAACGCCAAGTTTTTAAGCCCAAGTCTAGGAATTTGCAAATTACCGTCGTACTCTCAAACCGGGAGACCCGCAGCTGCGCGGTCAGTTCCTACGAGTTACATTGGTCCCGTGGGAGGTGTTGGTGCCACCCACGGGGCCGTACGGGGGCTGTTTCGAGTTTTCACCCTCTAACGCCATGTTTTTAAGCCGAAGTCTAGAAATATGCAAATTACCGTCGTGGTCTCAAACCGGGAGACCCGCGGCTGCGCGGTCAGTTCCTACGAGTTACATTGGTCCCGTGGGAGGTGTTGGTGCCACCCACGGGTCCGTTCGGGGGCTGTTTCGAGTTTTCACCCTCTAACGCCAAGTTTTTAAGCCCAAGTCTAGAAATATGCAAATTACCGTCGTGCTCTCAAACTGGGAGACCCGCGGCTGCCCGGTCAGTTCCTACGAGTTACATTGGTCCCGTGGGAGGTACTGGTGCCACCCACGAGGCCATTCGGGGGCTGTTTCGAGTTTTCACCCTCTAACGCCTTGTTTTTAAGCCTAAGTCTAGAAATATGCAAATTACCGTCGTACTCTCAAACCGGGAGACCCGCGGCTGCGCGGTCAGTTCCTACGAGTTACATTGGTCCCGTGGGAGGTGTTGGTTCCACCCACGGGGCCGTTCGTGGGCTGTTTCGGGTTTTCACCCTCTAACGCCATGTTTTTAAGCCTAAGTCTAGAAATACGCAAATTACCGTCTTGCTCTCAAACCGGGAGACCCGCGGCTGCGCGGTCAGTTCCTACGAGTTACATTTGTCCCGTGGGAGGTGTTGGCGCCACCCACGGGGCCGTTCGGGGGCTGTTTCGAGTTTTCACCCTCTAACGCCATGTTTTTAAGTCGAAGTCTAGAAATATGCAACTTACCGTCGTACTCTCAAACCGGGAGACACGCGGCTGCGCGGTCAGTTCCTACGAGTTACATTGGTCCCGTGGGAGGTGTTGGTGCCAGCCACGGGGCCGTTCGGGGGCTGTTTCGAGTTTTCTCCCTCTAACGCCATGTTTTTAAGCCTAAGTCCAGAAATATGCAAATTATCGTCGTGCTCTCAAACCGGGAGACCCGCGGCTGCGCGGTCAGTTCCTACGAGTTACATTGGTCCCGTGGGAGGTGTTGGTGCCACCCACGGGGCCGTTCGGGGGCTGTTTCGAGTTTTCACCCTCTAACGCCAAGTTTTTAAGCCTAAGTCTAGGAATTTGCAAATTACCGTCGTACTCTCAAACCGGGAGACCCGCGGCTGCGCGGTCAGTACCTACGAGTTACATTGGTCCCGTGGGAGGTGTTGGTGCCACCCACGGGGCCGTTCGGGGGCTGTTTCGAGTTTTCACCCTCTAACGCCATGTTTTTAAGCCGAAGTCTAGAAATATGCAAATTACCGTCGTGCCATCAAAGCGGGAGACCCGCGGCTGCGCGGTCAGTTCCTACGAGTTACATTGGTCCCGTGGGAGGTGTTGGTGCCACCCACGGGTCCGTTCGGGGGCTGTTTCGAGTTTTCACCCTCTAACGCCAAGTTTTTAAGCCCAAGTCTAGAAATATGCAAATTACCGTCGTACTCTCAAACTGGGAGACCCGCGGCTGCCCGGTCAGTTCCTACGAGTTACATTGGTCCCGTGGGAGGTGTTGGTGCCACCCACGAGGCCATTCGGGGGCTGTTTCGAGTTTTCACCCTCTAACGCCTTGTTTTTAAGCCTAAGTCTAGAAATATGCAAATTACCGTCGTACTCTCAAACCGGGAGACCCGCGGCTGCGCGGTCAGTTCCTACGAGTTACATTGGTCCCGTGGGAGGTGTTGGTTCCACCCACGGGGCCGTTCGTGGGCTGTTTCGGGTTTTCACCCTCTAACGCCATGTTTTTAAACCTAAGTCTAGAAATACGCAAATTACCGTCGTGCTCTCAAACCGGGAGACCCGCGGCTGCGCGGTCAGTTCCTACGAGTTACATTTGTCCCGTGGGAGGTGTTGGCGCCACCCACGGGGCCGTTCGGGGGCTGTTTCGAGTTTTCACCCTCTAACGCCATGTTTTTAAGCCGAAGTCTAGAAATAAGCAAATTACCGTCGTGCTCTCAAACCGGGAGACCCAGGGCTGCGCGGTCAGTTCCTACGAGTTACATTTGTCCCGTGGGAGGCGTTGGTGCCACCCACGGGGCCGTTCGGGGGCTGTTTCGTGTTTTCACCCTCTAACGCCATGTTTTAAAGCCTAAGTCTAGAAATATGCAAATTAGCGTCGTACTCTCAAACCGGGAGACCCGCCGCTGCGCGGTCAGTTCATATGAGTTACATTGGTCCCGTGGGAGGTGTTGGTGCCACCCACGGGGCCGTTCGGGGGATGTTTCTAGTTTTCACCCTCTAACGCCATGTTTTTAAGGCTAAGTCTAGAAATATGCAAATTACCGTCGTACTTTGAAACCGGGAGACCCGCGGCTGCGCGGTCAGTTCCTACGAGTTACATTGGTCCCGTGGGATGTGTTGGTGCCACCCACGGGGCCGTTCGGGGGCTGTTTCGAGTTTTCACCTCTAACGCCATGTTTTTAAGCCTAAGTCAAGAAAAATGCAAATTACCGTCGTGCTCTCAAACCGGGAGACCCGCGGCTGCGCGGTCAGTTCCTACGAGTTACATTCGTCCCGTGGGAGGTGTTGGTGCCACCTACGGGGCCGTTCGGGGGCTGTTTCGAGTTTTCATCCTCTAACGCCAAGTTTTTAAGCCTAAGTCTAGAAATTTGCAAATTAGCGTCGTACTCTCAAATCGGGAGACCCGCGGCTGCGCGGTTTGTTCCTATGAGTTACATTGGTCCCGTGGGAGGTGTTGGTGCCACCCACGGGGCCGTTCGGGGGCTGTTTCGAGTTTTCACCCTCTAACGCCATGTTTTTAAGCCGAAGTCTAGAAATATGCAAATTACCGTCGTACTCTCAAACCGGGAGACCCGCGGCTGCGCGGACAGTTCGAACGAGTTACATTGGTCCCGTGGGAGGTGTTTGTGCCACCCACGGGTCCGTTCGGGGGCTGTTTCGAGTTTTCACCCTCTAACGCCATGTTTTTAAGCCTAAGTCTAGAAATATTCAAATTACCGTCGTGCTCTCAAACCGGGAGACCCGCGGCTGCGCGGTCAGTTCCTACGAGTTACATTTGTCCCGTGGGAGGTGTTGGTGCCACCCACGGGTCTGTTCGGGGGCTGTTTCGAGTTTTCACCCTCTAACGCCAAGTTTTTAAGCGTAAGTCTAGAAATATGCAAATTATCGTCGTGCTCTCAAACCGGGAGACTCGCGGATGCGCGGTCAGTTCCTACGAGTTACATTGGTCCCGTGGGAGGTGTTGGTGCCACCCACGGTTCCGTTCGGGGGCTGTTTCGGGTTTTCACCCTCTAACGCCAAGTTTTTAAGCCTAAGTCTAGAAATATGCAAATTACCGTCGTACTCGCAAACTGGGAGACCCGCGGCTGCGCAGTCAGTTCCTACGAGTTACATTGGTCCCGTGGGAGGTTGTTGATGCCACCCACGAGGCCATTCGGGGGCTGTTTCGAGTTTTCACCCTCTAACGCCTTGTTTTTAAGCCTAAGTCTAGAAATATGCAAATTACCGTCGTACTCTCAAACCGGGAGACCCGCGGCTGTGCGGTCAGTTCCTACGAGTTATATTGGTCCCGTGGGATGTGTTGGTGCCACCCACGGGTCCGTTCGGGGGCTGTTTCGAGTTTTCACCCTCTAACGCCAAGTTTTTAAGCCTAAGTCTAGAAATTTACAAATTAGCGTCGTACTCTCAAACCGGGAGACCCGCGGCTGCGCGGACAGTTCGAACGAGTTAAATTGGTCCCGTGGGAGGTGTTTGTGCTACCCACGGGTCCGTTCGGGGGCGGTTTCGAGTTTTCACCCTCTAACGCCATGTTTTTAAGCCTAAGTCTAGAAATATTCAAATTACCGTCGTGCTCTCAAACCGGGAGACCCGCGGCTGCGCGGTCAGTTCCTACGAGTTACATTTGTCCCGTGGGAGGTGTTGGTGCCACCCACGGGTCCGTTCGGGGGCTGTTTCGAGTTTTCACCCTCTAACGCCATGTTTTTAAGTCGAAGTCTAGAAATATGCAACTTACCGTCGTACTCTCAAACCGGGAGACCCGCGGCTGCGCGGTCAGTTCCTACGAGTTACATTGGTCCCGTGGGAGGTGTTGGTGCCACCCACGGGGCCGTTCGGGGGCTGTTTCGAGTTTTCTCCCTCTAACGCCAAGTTTTTAAGCCTAAGTCTAGAAATATGCAAATTACCGTCGTGCTCTCAAACCGGGAGACCCGCGGCTGCGCGGTCAGTTCCTACGAGTTACATTGGTCCCGTGGGAGGTGTTGGTGCCACCCACGGGGCCGTTCGGGAGCTGTTTCGAGTTTTCACCCTCTAACGCCAAGTTTTTAAGCCTAAGTCTAGGAATTTGCAAATTACCGTCGTACTCTCAAACCGGGAGACCCGCGGCTGCGCGGTCAGTTCCTACGAGTTACATTGGTCCCGTGGGAGGTGTTGGTGCCACCCACGGGGCCGTTCGGGGGCTGTTTCGAGTTTTCACCCTCTAACGCCATGTTTTTAAGCCGAAGTCTAGAAATATGCAAATTACCGTCGTGCTCTCAAACCGGGAGACCCGCGGCTGCGCGGTCAGTTCCTACGAGTTACATTGGTCCCGTGGGAGGTGTTGGTGCCACCCACGGGTCCGTTCGGGGGCTGTTTCGAGTTTTCACCCTCTAACGCCAAGTTTTTAAGCCCAAGTCTAGAAATATGCAAATTACCGTCGTACTCTCAAACTGGGAGACCCGCGGCTGCCCGGTCAGTTCCTACGAGTTACATTGGTCCCGTGGGAGGTGTTGGTGCCACCCACGAGGCCATTCGGGGGCTGTTTCGAGTTTTCACCCTCTAACGCCTTGTTTTTAAGCCTAAGTCTAGAAATATGCAAATTACCGTCGTACTCTCAAACCGGGAGACCCGCGGCTGCGCGGTCAGTTCCTACGAGTTACATTGGTCCCGTGGGAGGTGTTGGTTCCACCCACGGGGCCGTTCGTGGGCTGTTTCGGGTTTTCACCCTCTAACGCCATGTTTTTAAGCCTAAGTCTAGAAATACGCAAATTACCGTCTTGCTCTCAAACCGGGAGACCCGCGGCTGCGCGGTCATTTCCTACGAGTTACATTTGTCCCGTGGGAGGTGTTGGCGCCACCCACGGGGCCGTTCGGGGGCTGTTTCGAGTTTTCACCCTCTAACGCCATGTTTTTAAGTCGAAGTCTAGAAATATGCAACTTACCGTCGTACTCTCAAACCGGGAGACCCGCGGCTGCGCGGTCAGTTCCTACGAGTTACATTGGTCCCATGGGAGGTGTTGGTGCCAGCCACGGGGCCGTTCGGGGGCTGTTTCGAGTTTTCTCCCTCTAACGCCATGTTTTTAAGCCTAAGTCAAGAAAAATGCAAATTACCGTCGTGCTCTCAAACCGGGAGACCCGCGGCTGCGCGGTCAGTTCCTACGAGTTGCATTCGTCCCGTGGGAGGTGTTGGTGCCACCTACGGGGCCGTTCGGGGGCTGTTTCGAGTTTTCATCCTCTAACGCCAAGTTTTTAAGCCTAAGTCTAGAAATTTGCAAATTAGCGTCGTACTCTCAAATCGGGAGACCCGCGGCTGCGCAGTTTGTTCCTATGAGTTACATTGGTCCCGTGGGAGGTGTTGGTGCCACCCACGGGGCCGTTTGGGGGCTGTTTCGAGTTTTCACCCTCTAACGCCATGTTTTTAAGCCGAAGTCTAGAAATATGCAAATTACCGTCGTGCTCTCAAACCGGGAGACCCGCGGCTGCGCGGTCAGTTCCTACGAGTTACATTTGTCCCGTGGTAGGTGTTGGTGCCACCCACGGGTCCGTTCGGGGGCTGTTTCGAGTTTTCATCCTCTAACGCCAAATTTTTAAGCCTAAGTCTAAAAATTTGCAAATTAGCATCGTCCTATCAAACCGGGAGACCCGCCGCTGCGCGGTCAGTTCCTACGAGTTACATTGGTCCCGTGGGAGGTGTTGGTGCCACCCACGGGTCCGTTCGGGGGCTGTTTCCAGTTTTCACTCTCTAACGCCAAGTTTTTAAGCCTAAGTCTAGAAATTTACAAATTAGCGTCGTACTCTCAAACCGGGAGACCCGCGGCTGCGCGGACAGTTCGAACGAGTTACATTGGTCCCGTGGGAGGTGTTTGTGCTACCCACGGGTCCGTTCAGGGGCGGTTTCGAGTTTTCACCCTCTAACGCCATGTTTTTAAGCCTAAGTCTAGAAATATTCAAATTACCGTCGTGCTCTCAAACCGGGAGACCCGCGGCTGCGCGGTCAGTTCCTACGAGTTACATTTGTCCCGTGGGAGGTGTTGGTGCCACCCACGGGTCCGTTCGGGGGCTGTTTCGAGTTTTCACCCTCTAACGCCATATTTTTAAGTCGAAGTCTAGAAATATGCAACTTACCGTCGTACTCTCAAACCGGGAGACCCGCGGCTGCGCGGTCAGTTCCTACGAGTTACATTGGTCCCGTGGGAGGTGTTGGTGCCACCCACGGGGCCGTTCGGGGGCTCTTTCGAGTTTTCACCCTCTAACGCCAAGTTTTTAAGCCCAAGTCTAGGAATTTGCAAATTACCGTCGTACTCTCAAACCGGGAGACCCGCAGCTGCGCGGTCAGTTCCTACGAGTTACATTGGTCCCGTGGGAGGTGTTGGTGCCACCCACGGGGCCGTACGGGGGCTGTTTCGAGTTTTCACCCTCTAACGCCATGTTTTTAAGCCGAAGTCTAGAAATATGCAAATTACCGTCGTGGTCTCAAACCGGGAGACCCGCGGCTGCGCGGTCAGTTCCTACGAGTTACATTGGTCCCGTGGGAGGTGTTGGTGCCACCCACGGGTCCGTTCGGGGGCTGTTTCGAGTTTTCACCCTCTAACGCCAAGTTTTTAAGCCCAAGTCTAGAAATATGCAAATTACCGTCGTACTCTCAAACTGGGAGACCCGCGGCTGCCCGGTCAGTTCCTACGAGTTACATTGGTCCCGTGGGAGGTACTGGTGCCACCCACGAGGCCATTCGGGGGCTGTTTCGAGTTTTCACCCTCTAACGCCTTGTTTTTAAGCCTAAGTCTAGAAATATGCAAATTACCGTCGTACTCTCAAACCGGGAGACCCGCGGCTGCGCGGTCAGTTCCTACGAGTTACATTGGTCCCGTGGGAGGTGTTGGTTCCACCCACGGGGTCGTTCGTGGGCTGTTTCGGGTTTTCACCCTCTAACGCCATGTTTTTAAGCCTAAGTCTAGAAATACGCAAATTACCGTCTTGCTCTCAAACCGGGAGACCCGCGGCTGCGCGGTCAGTTCCTACGAGTTACATTTGTCCCGTGGGAGGTGTTGGCGCCACCCACGGGGCCGTTCGGGGGCTGTTTCGAGTTTTCACCCTCTAACGCCATGTTTTTAAGTCGAAGTCTAGAAATATGCAACTTACCGTCGTACTCTCAAACCGGGAGACACGCGGCTGCGCGGTCAGTTCCTACGAGTTACATTGGTCCCGTGGGAGGTGTTGGTGCCAGCCACGGGGCCGTTCGGGGGCTGTTTCGAGTTTTCTCCCTCTAACGCCATGTTTTTAAGCCTAAGTCCAGAAATATGCAAATTATCGTCGTGCTCTCAAACCGGGAGACCCGCGGCTGCGCGGTCAGTTCCTACGAGTTACATTGGTCCCGTGGGAGGTGTTGGTGCCACCCACGGGGCCGTTCGGGGGCTGTTTCGAGTTTTCACCCTCTAACGCCAAGTTTTTAAGCCTAAGTCTAGGAATTTGCAAATTACCGTCGTACTCTCAAACCGGGAGACCCGCGGCTGCGCGGTCAGTACCTACGAGTTACATTGGTCCCGTGGGAGGTGTTGGTGCCACCCACGGGGCCGTTCGGGGGCTGTTTCGAGTTTTCACCCTCTAACGCCATGTTTTTAAGCCGAAGTCTAGAAATATGCAAATTACCGTCGTGCCATCAAAGCGGGAGACCCGCGGCTGCGCGGTCAGTTCCTACGAGTTACATTGGTCCCGTGGGAGGTGTTGGTGCCACCCACGGGTCCGTTCGGGGGCTGTTTCGAGTTTTCACCCTCTAACGCCAAGTTTTTAAGCCCAAGTCTAGAAATATGCAAATTACCGTCGTACTCTCAAACTGGGAGACCCGCGGCTGCCCGGTCAGTTCCTACGAGTTACATTGGTCCCGTGGGAGGTGTTGGTGCCACCCACGAGGCCATTCGGGGGCTGTTTCGAGTTTTCACCCTCTAACGCCTTGTTTTTAAGCCTAAGTCTAGAAATATGCAAATTACCGTCGTACTCTCAAACCGGGAGACCCGCGGCTGCGCGGTCAGTTCCTACGAGTTACATTGGTCCCGTGGGAGGTGTTGGTTCCACCCACGGGGCCGTTCGTGGGCTGTTTCGGGTTTTCACCCTCTAACGCCATGTTTTTAAACCTAAGTCTAGAAATACGCAAATTACCGTCGTGCTCTCAAACCGGGAGACCCGCGGCTGCGCGGTCAGTTCCTACGAGTTACATTTGTCCCGTGGGAGGTGTTGGCGCCACCCACGGGGCCGTTCGGGGGCTGTTTCGAGTTTTCACCCTCTAACGCCATGTTTTTAAGCCGAAGTCTAGAAATATGCAAATTACCGTCGTGCTCTCAAACCGGGAGACCCAGGGCTGCGCGGTCAGTTCCTACGAGTTACATTTGTCCCGTGGGAGGCGTTGGTGCCACCCACGGGGCCGTTCGGGGGCTGTTTCGTGTTTTCACCCTCTAACGCCATGTTTTAAAGCCTAAGTCTAGAAATATGCAAATTAGCGTCGTACTCTCAAACCGGGAGACCCGCCGCTGCGCGGTCAGTTCATATGAGTTACATTGGTCCCGTGGGAGGTGTTGGTGCCACCCACGGGGCCGTTCGGGGGATGTTTCTAGTTTTCACCCTCTAACGCCATGTTTTTAAGGCTAAGTCTAGAAATATGCAAATTACCGTCGTACTTTGAAACCGGGAGACCCGCGGCTGCGCGGTCAGTTCCTACGAGTTACATTGGTCCCGTGGGATGTGTTGGTGCCACCCACGGGGCCGTTCGGGGGCTGTTTCGAGTTTTCACCTCTAACGCCATGTTTTTAAGCCTAAGTCAAGAAAAATGCAAATTACCGTCGTGCTCTCAAACCGGGAGACCCGCGGCTGCGCGGTCAGTTCCTACGAGTTACATTCGTCCCGTGGGAGGTGTTGGTGCCACCTACGGGGCCGTTCGGGGGCTGTTTCGAGTTTTCATCCTCTAACGCCAAGTTTTTAAGCCTAAGTCTAGAAATTTGCAAATTAGCGTCGTACTCTCAAATCGGGAGACCCGCGGCTGCGCGGTTTGTTCCTATGAGTTACATTGGTCCCGTGGGAGGTGTTGGTGCCACCCACGGGGCCGTTCGTGGGCTGTTTCGAGTTTTCACCCTCTAACGCCATGTTTTTAAGCCGAAGTCTAGAAATATGCAAATTACCGTCGTACTCTCAAACCGGGAGACCCGCGGCTGCGCGGACAGTTCGAACGAGTTACATTGGTCCCGTGGGAGGTGTTTGTGCCACCCACGGGTCCGTTCGGGGGCTGTTTCGAGTTTTCACCCTCTAACGCCATGTTTTTAAGCCTAAGTCTAGAAATATTCAAATTACCGTCGTGCTCTCAAACCGGGAGACCCGCGGCTGCGCGGTCAGTTCCTACGAGTTACATTTGTCCCGTGGGAGGTGTTGGTGCCACCCACGGGTCTGTTCGGGGGCTGTTTCGAGTTTTCACCCTCTAACGCCAAGTTTTTAAGCGTAAGTCTAGAAATATGCAAATTATCGTCGTGCTCTCAAACCGGGAGACTCGCGGATGCGCGGTCAGTTCCTACGAGTTACATTGGTCCCGTGGGAGGTGTTGGTGCCACCCACGGTTCCGTTCGGGGGCTGTTTCGGGTTTTCACCCTCTAACGCCAAGTTTTTAAGCCTAAGTCTAGAAATATGCAAATTACCGTCGTACTCGCAAACTGGGAGACCCGCGGCTGCGCAGTCAGTTCCTACGAGTTACATTGGTCCCGTGGGAGGTGTTGATGCCACCCACGAGGCCATTCGGGGGCTGTTTCGAGTTTTCACCCTCTAACGCCTTGTTTTTAAGCCTAAGTCTAGAAATATGCAAATTACCGTCGTACTCTCAAACCGGGAGACCCGCGGCTGTGCGGTCAGTTCCTACGAGTTATATTGGTCCCGTGGGATGTGTTGGTGCCACCCACGGGTCCGTTCGGGGGCTGTTTCGAGTTTTCACCCTCTAACGCCAAGTTTTTAAGCCTAAGTCTAGAAATTTACAAATTAGCGTCGTACTCTCAAACCGGGAGACCCGCGGCTGCGCGGACAGTTCGAACGAGTTAAATTGGTCCCGTGGGAGGTGTTTGTGCTACCCACGGGTCCGTTCGGGGGCGGTTTCGAGTTTTCACCCTCTAACGCCATGTTTTTAAGCCTAAGTCTAGAAATATTCAAATTACCGTCGTGCTCTCAAACCGGGAGACCCGCGGCTGCGCGGTCAGTTCCTACGAGTTACATTTGTCCCGTGGGAGGTGTTGGTGCCACCCACGGGTCCGTTCGGGGGCTGTTTCGAGTTTTCACCCTCTAACGCCATGTTTTTAAGTCGAAGTCTAGAAATATGCAACTTACCGTCGTACTCTCAAACCGGGAGACCCGCGGCTGCGCGGTCAGTTCCTACGAGTTACATTGGTCCCGTGGGAGGTGTTGGTGCCACCCACGGGGCCGTTCGGGGGCTGTTTCGAGTTTTCTCCCTCTAACGCCAAGTTTTTAAGCCTAAGTCTAGAAATATGCAAATTACCGTCGTGCTCTCAAACCGGGAGACCCGCGGCTGCGCGGTCAGTTCCTACGAGTTACATTGGTCCCGTGGGAGGTGTTGGTGCCACCCACGGGGCCGTTCGGGAGCTGTTTCGAGTTTTCACCCTCTAACGCCAAGTTTTTAAGCCTAAGTCTAGGAATTTGCAAATTACCGTCGTACTCTCAAACCGGGAGACCCGCGGCTGCGCGGTCAGTTCCTACGAGTTACATTGGTCCCGTGGGAGGTGTTGGTGCCACCCACGGGGCCGTTCGGGGGCTGTTTCGAGTTTTCACCCTCTAACGCCATGTTTTTAAGCCGAAGTCTAGAAATATGCAAATTACCGTCGTGCTCTCAAACCGGGAGACCCGCGGCTGCGCGGTCAGTTCCTACGAGTTACATTGGTCCCGTGGGAGGTGTTGGTGCCACCCACGGGTCCGTTCGGGGGCTGTTTCGAGTTTTCACCCTCTAACGCCAAGTTTTTAAGCCCAAGTCTAGAAATATGCAAATTACCGTCGTACTCTCAAACTGGGAGACCCGCGGCTGCCCGGTCAGTTCCTACGAGTTACATTGGTCCCGTGGGAGGTGTTGGTGCCACCCACGAGGCCATTCGGGGGCTGTTTCGAGTTTTCACCCTCTAACGCCAAGTTTTTAAGCCCAAGTCTAGAAATATGCAAATTACCGTCGTACTCTCAAACTGGGAGACCCGCGGCTGCCCGGTCAGTTCCTACGAGTTACATTGGTCCCGTGGGAGGTGTTGGTGCCACCCACGAGGCCATTCGGGGGCTGTTTCGAGTTTTCACCCTCTAACGCCTTGTTTTTAAGCCTAAGTCTAGAAATATGCAAATTACCGTCGTACTCTCAAACCGGGAGACCCGCGGCTGCGCGGTCAGTTCCTACGAGTTACATTGGTCCCGTGGGAGGTGTTGGTTCCACCCACGGGGCCGTTCGTGGGCTGTTTCGGGTTTTCACCCTCTAACGCCATGTTTTTAAGCCTAAGTCTAGAAATACGCAAATTACCGTCTTGCTCTCAAACCGGGAGACCCGCGGCTGCGCGGTCATTTCCTACGAGTTACATTTGTCCCGTGGGAGGTGTTGGCGCCACCCACGGGGCCGTTCGGGGGCTGTTTCGAGTTTTCACCCTCTAACGCCATGTTTTTAAGTCGAAGTCTAGAAATATGCAACTTACCGTCGTACTCTCAAACCGGGAGACCCGCGGCTGCGCGGTCAGTTCCTACGAGTTACATTGGTCCCATGGGAGGTGTTGGTGCCAGCCACGGGGCCGTTCGGGGGCTGTTTCGAGTTTTCTCCCTCTAACGCCATGTTTTTAAGCCTAAGTCAAGAAAAATGCAAATTACCGTCGTGCTCTCAAACCGGGAGACCCGCGGCTGCGCGGTCAGTTCCTACGAGTTGCATTCGTCCCGTGGGAGGTGTTGGTGCCACCTACGGGGCCGTTCGGGGGCTGTTTCGAGTTTTCATCCTCTAACGCCAAGTTTTTAAGCCTAAGTCTAGAAATTTGCAAATTAGCGTCGTACTCTCAAATCGGGAGACCCGCGGCTGCGCAGTTTGTTCCTATGAGTTACATTGGTCCCGTGGGAGGTGTTGGTGCCACCCACGGGGCCGTTCGGGGGCTGTTTCGAGTTTTCACCCTCTAACGCCATGTTTTTAAGCCGAAGTCTAGAAATATGCAAATTACCGTCGTGCTCTCAAACCGGGAGACCCGCGGCTGCGCGGTCAGTTCCTACGAGTTACATTTGTCCCGTGGTAGGTGTTGGTGCCACCCACGGGTCCGTTCGGGGGCTGTTTCGAGTTTTCATCCTCTAACGCCAAATTTTTAAGCCTAAGTCTAAAAATTTGCAAATTAGCATCGTCCTATCAAACCGGGAGACCCGCCGCTGCGCGGTCAGTTCCTACGAGTTACATTGGTCCCGTGGGAGGTGTTGGTGCCACCCACGGGTCCGTTCGGGGGCTGTTTCCAGTTTTCACTCTCTAACGCCAAGTTTTTAAGCCTAAGTCTAGAAATTTACAAATTAGCGTCGTACTCTCAAACCGGGAGACCCGCGGCTGCGCGGACAGTTCGAACGAGTTACATTGGTCCCGTGGGAGGTGTTTGTGCCACCCACGGGTCCGTTCGGGGGCTGTTTCGAGTTTTCACCCTCTAACGCCATGTTTTTAAGCCTAAGTCTAGAAATATTCAAATTACCGTCGTGCTCTCAAACCGGGAGACCCGCGGCTGCGCGGTCAGTTCCTACGAGTTACATTTGTCCCGTGGGAGGTGTTGGTGCCACCCACGGGTCTGTTCGGGGGCTGTTTCGAGTTTTCACCCTCTAACGCCAAGTTTTTAAGCGTAAGTCTAGAAATATGCAATTATCGTCGTGCTCTCAAACCGGGAGACTCGCGGATGCGCGGTCAGTTCCTACGAGTTACATTGGTCCCGTGGGAGGTGTTGGTGCCACCCACGGTTCCGTTCGGGGGCTGTTTCGGGTTTTCACCCTCTAACGCCAAGTTTTTAAGCCTAAGTCTAGAAATATGCAAATTACCGTCGTACTCGCAAACTGGGAGACCCGCGGCTGCGCAGTCAGTTCCTACGAGTTACATTGGTCCCGTGGGAGGTGTTGATGCCACCCACGAGGCCATTCGGGGGCTGTTTCGAGTTTTCACCCTCTAACGCCTTGTTTTTAAGCCTAAGTCTAGAAATATGCAAATTACCGTCGTACTCTCAAACCGGGAGACCCGCGGCTGTGCGGTCAGTTCCTACGAGTTATATTGGTCCCGTGGGATGTGTTGGTGCCACCCACGGGTCCGTTCGGGGGCTGTTTCGAGTTTTCACCCTCTAACGCCAAGTTTTTAAGCCTAAGTCTAGAAATTTACAAATTAGCGTCGTACTCTCAAACCGGGAGACCCGTGGCTGCGCGGACAGTTCGAACGAGTTACATTGGTCCCGTGGGAGGTGTTTGTGCTACCCACGGGTCCGTTAGGGGGCGGTTTCGAGTTTTCACCCTCTAACGCCATGTTTTTAAGCCTAAGTCTAGAAATATTCAAATTACCGTCGTGCTCTCAAACCGGGAGACCCGCGGCTGCGCGGTCAGTTCCTACGAGTTACATTTGTCCCGTGGGAGGTGTTGGTGCCACCCACGGGTCCGTTCGGGGGCTGTTTCGAGTTTTCACCCTCTAACGCCATGTTTTTAAGTCGAAGTCTAGAAATATGCAACTTACCGTCGTACTCTCAAACCGGGAGACCCGCGGCTGCGCGGTCAGTTCCTACGAGTTACATTGGTCCCGTGGGAGGTGTTGGTGCCACCCACGGGGCCGTTCGGGGGCTGTTTCGAGTTTTCTCCCTCTAACGCCAAGTTTTTAAGCCTAAGTCTAGAAATATGCAAATTACCGTCGTGCTCTCAAACCGGGAGACCCGCGGCTGCGCGGTCAGTTCCTACGAGTTACATTGGTCCCGTGGGAGGTGTTGGTGCCACCCACGGGGCCGTTCGGGAGCTGTTTCGAGTTTTCACCCTCTAACGCCAAGTTTTTAAGCCTAAGTCTAGGAATTTGCAAATTACCGTCGTACTCTCAAACCGGGAGACCCGCGGCTGCGCGGTCAGTTCCTACGAGTTACATTGGTCCCGTGGGAGGTGTTGGTGCCACCCACGGGGCCGTTCGGGGGCTGTTTCGAGTTTTCACCCTCTAACGCCATGTTTTTAAGCCGAAGTCTAGAAATATGCAAATTACCGTCGTGCTCTCAAACCGGGAGACCCGCGGCTGCGCGGTCAGTTCCTACGAGTTACATTGGTCCCGTGGGAGGTGTTGGTGCCACCCACGGGTTCGTTCGGGGACTGTTTCGAGTTTTCACCCTCTAACGCCAAGTTTTTAAGCCCAAGTCTAGAAATATGCAAATTACCGTCGTACTCTCAAACTGGGAGACCCGCGGCTGCCCGGTCAGTTCCTACGAGTTACATTGGTCCCGTGGGAGGTGTTGGTGCCACCCACGAGGCCATTCGGGGGCTGTTTCGAGTTTTCACCCTCTAACGCCTTGTTTTTAAGCCTAAGTTTAGATATATGCAAATTACCGTCGTACTCTCAAACCGGGAGACCCGCGGCTGCGCGGTCAGTTCCTACGAGTTTCATTGGTCCCGTGGGAGGTGTTGGTTCCACCCACGGGGCCGTTCGTGGGCTGTTTCGGGTTTTCACCCTCTAACGCCATGTTTTTAAGCCTAAGTCTAGAAATACGCAAATTACCGTCTTGCTCTCAAACCGGGAGACCCGCGGCTGCGCGGTCATTTCCTACGAGTTACATTTGTCCCGTGGGAGGTGTTGGCGCCACCCACGGGGCCGTTCGGGGGCTGTTTCGAGTTTTCACCCTCTAACGCCATGTTTTTAAGTCGAAGTCTAGAAATATGCAACTTACCGTCGTACTCTCAAACCGGGAGACCCGCGGCTGCGCGGTCAGTTCCTACGAGTTACATTGGTCCCGTGGGAGGTGTTGGTGCCAGCCACGGGGCCGTTCGGGGGCTGTTTCGAGTTTTCTCCCTCTAACGCCAAGTTTTTAAGCCTAAGTCTAGAAATATGCAAATTATCGTCGTGCTCTCAAACCGGGAGACCCGCGGCTGCGCGGTCAGTTCCTACGAGTTACATTGGTCCCGTGGGAGGTGTTGGTGCCACCCACGGGGCCGTTCGGGGGCTGTTTCGAGTTTTCACCCTCTAGCGCCTAGTTTTTAAGCCCAAGTCTAGGAATTTGCAAATTACCGTCGTACTCTCAAACCGGGAGACCCGCGGCTGCGCGGTCAGTTCCTACGAGTTACATTGGTCCCGTGGGAGGTGTTGGTGCCACCCACGGGGCCGTTCGGGGGCTGTTTCGAGTTTTCACCCTCTAACGCCATGTTTTTAAGCCGAAGTCTAGAAATATGCAAATTACCGTCGTGCTCTCAAACCGGGAGACCCGCGGCTGCGCGGTGAGTTCCTACGAGTTACATTGGTCCAGTGGGAGGTGTTGGTGCCACCCACGGGTCCGTTCGGGGGCTGTTTCGAGTTTTCACCCTCTAACGCCAAGTTTTTAAGCCCAAGTCTAGAAATATGCAAATTACCGTCGTACTCTCAAACTGGGAGACCCGCGGCTGCCCGGTCAGTTCCTACGAGTTACATTGGTCCCGTGGGAGGTGTTGGTGCCACCCACGAGGCCATTCGGGGGCTGTTTCGAGTTTTCACCCTCTAACGCCTTGTTTTTAAGCCTAAGTCTAGAAATATGCAAATTACCGTCGTACTCTCAAACCGGGAGACCCGCGGCTGCGCGGTCAGTTCCTACGAGTTACATTGGTCCCGTGGGAGGTGTTGGTTCCACCCACGGGGCCGTTCGTGGGCTGTTTCGGGTTTTCACCCTCTAACGCCATGTTTTTAAGCCTAAGTCTAGAAATACGCAAATTACCGTCGTGCTCTCAAACCGGGAGACCCGCGGCTGCGCGGTCAGTTCCTACGAG
This sequence comes from Sambucus nigra, assembly GCA_949130495.1. Taxonomy (NCBI): domain Eukaryota; kingdom Viridiplantae; phylum Streptophyta; class Magnoliopsida; order Dipsacales; family Adoxaceae; genus Sambucus; species Sambucus nigra. The sequence continues at coordinate 507,569,423 of OX422221.1, read as the reverse complement.
TTACATTTGTCCCGTGGGAGGTGTTGGCGCCATCCACGGGGCCGTTCGGGGGCTGTTTCGAGTTTTCACCCTCTAACGCCATGTTTTTAAGCCGAAGTCTAGAAATATGCAAATTACCGTCGTGCTCTCAAACCGGGAGACCCAGGGCTGCGCGGTCAGTTCCTACGAGTTACATTTGTCCCGTGGGAGGTGTTGGTGCCACCCACGGGGCCGTTCGGGGGCTGTTTCGTGTTTTCACCCTCTAACGCCATGTTTTAAAGCCTAAGTCTAGAAATATGCAAATTAGCGTCGTACTCTCAAACCGGGAGACCCGCCGCTGCGCGGTCAGTTCATACGAGTTACATTGGTCCCGTGGGAGGTGTTGGTGCCACCCACGGGGCCGTTCGGGGGATGTTTCGGGTTTTCACCCTCTAACGCCATGTTTTTAAGGCTAAGTCTAGAAATATGCAAATTACCGTCGTGCTCTCAAACCGGGAGACCCGCGGCTGCGCGGTCAGTTCCTACGAGTTGCATTCGTCCCGTGGGAGGTGTTGGTGCCACCTACGGGGCCGTTCGGGGGCTGTTTCGAGTTTTCATCCTCTAACGCCAAGTTTTTAAGCCTAAGTCTAGAAATTTGCAAATTAGCGTCGTACTCTCAAATCGGGAGACCCGCGGCTGCGCAGTTTGTTCCTATGAGTTACATTGGTCCCGTGGGAGGTGTTGGTGCCACCCACGGGGCCGTTCGGGGGCTGTTTCGAGTTTTCACCCTCTAACGCCATGTTTTTAAGCCGAAGTCTAGAAATATGCAAATTACCGTCGTGCTCTCAAACCGGGAGACCCGCGGCTGCGCGGTCAGTTCCTACGAGTTACATTTGTCCCGTGGTAGGTGTTGGTGCCACCCACGGGTCCGTTCGGGGGCTGTTTCGAGTTTTCATCCTCTAACGCCAAATTTTTAAGCCTAAGTCTAAAAATTTGCAAATTAGCATCGTCCTATCAAACCGGGAGACCCGCCGCTGCGCGGTCAGTTCCTACGAGTTACATTGGTCCCGTGGGAGGTGTTGGTGCCACCCACGGGTCCGTTCGGGGGCTGTTTCCAGTTTTCACTCTCTAACGCCAAGTTTTTAAGCCTAAGTCTAGAAATTTACAAATTAGCGTCGTACTCTCAAACCGGGAGACCCGCGGCTGCGCGGACAGTTCGAACGAGTTACATTGGTCCCGTGGGAGGTGTTTGTGCCACCCACGGGTCCGTTCGGGGGCTGTTTCGAGTTTTCACCCTCTAACGCCATGTTTTTAAGCCTAAGTCTAGAAATATTCAAATTACCGTCGTGCTCTCAAACCGGGAGACCCGCGGCTGCGCGGTCAGTTCCTACGAGTTACATTTGTCCCGTGGGAGGTGTTGGTGCCACCCACGGGTCTGTTCGGGGGCTGTTTCGAGTTTTCACCCTCTAACGCCAAGTTTTTAAGCGTAAGTCTAGAAATATGCAATTATCGTCGTGCTCTCAAACCGGGAGACTCGCGGATGCGCGGTCAGTTCCTACGAGTTACATTGGTCCCGTGGGAGGTGTTGGTGCCACCCACGGTTCCGTTCGGGGGCTGTTTCGGGTTTTCACCCTCTAACGCCAAGTTTTTAAGCCTAAGTCTAGAAATATGCAAATTACCGTCGTACTCGCAAACTGGGAGACCCGCGGCTGCGCAGTCAGTTCCTACGAGTTACATTGGTCCCGTGGGAGGTGTTGATGCCACCCACGAGGCCATTCGGGGGCTGTTTCGAGTTTTCACCCTCTAACGCCTTGTTTTTAAGCCTAAGTCTAGAAATATGCAAATTACCGTCGTACTCTCAAACCGGGAGACCCGAGGCTGTGCGGTCAGTTCCTACGAGTTATATTGGTCCCGTGGGATGTGTTGGTGCCACCCACGGGTCCGTTCGGGGGATTTTCGAGTTTTCACCCTCTAACGCCAAGTTTTTAAGCCTAAGTCTAGAAATTTACAAATTAGCGTCGTACTCTCAAACCGGGAGACCCGTGGCTGCGCGGACAGTTCGAACGAGTTACATTGGTCCCGTGGGAGGTGTTTGTGCTACCCACGGGTCCGTTAGGGGGCGGTTTCGAGTTTTCACTCTCTAACGCCATGTTTTTAAGCCTAAGTCTAGAAATATTCAAATTACCGTCGTGCTCTCAAACCGGGAGACCCGCGGCTGCGCGGTCAGTTCCTACGAGTTACATTTGTCCCGTGGGAGGTGTTGGTGCCACCCACGGGTCCGTTCGGGGGCTGTTTCGAGTTTTCACCCTCTAACGCCATGTTTTTAAGTCGAAGTCTAGAAATATGCAACTTACCGTCGTACTCTCAAACCGGGAGACCCGCGGCTGCGCGGTCAGTTCCTACGAGTTACATTGGTCCCGTGGGAGGTGTTGGTGCCACCCACGGGGCCGTTCGGGGGCTGTTTCGAGTTTTCTCCCTCTAACGCCAAGTTTTTAAGCCTAAGTCTAGAAATATGCAAATTACCGTCGTGCTCTCAAACCGGGAGACCCGCGGCTGCGCGGTCAGTTCCTACGAGTTACATTGGTCCCGTGGGAGGTGTTGGTGCCACCCACGGGGCCGTTCGGGAGCTGTTTCGAGTTTTCACCCTCTAACGCCAAGTTTTTAAGCCTAAGTCTAGGAATTTGCAAATTACCGTCGTACTCTCAAACCGGGAGACCCGCGGCTGCGCGGTCAGTTCCTACGAGTTACATTGGTCCCGTGGGAGGTGTTGGTGCCACCCACGGGGCCGTTCGGGGGCTGTTTCGAGTTTTCACCCTCTAACGCCATGTTTTTAAGCCGAAGTCTAGAAATATGCAAATTACCGTCGTGCTCTCAAACCGGGAGACCCGCGGCTGCGCGGTCAGTTCCTACGAGTTACATTGGTCCCGTGGGAGGTGTTGGTGCCACCCACGGGTTCGTTCGGGGGCTGTTTCGAGTTTTCACCCTCTAACGCCAAGTTTTTAAGCCCAAGTCTAGAAATATGCAAATTACCGTCGTACTCTCAAACTGGGAGACCCGCGGCTGCCCGGTCAGTTCCTACGAGTTACATTGGTCCCGTGGGAGGTGTTGGTGCCACCCACGAGGCCATTCGGGGGCTGTTTCGAGTTTTCACCCTCTAACGCCTTGTTTTTAAGCCTAAGTCTAGAAATATGCAAATTACCGTCGTACTCTCAAACCGGGAGACCCGCGGCTGCGCGGTCAGTTCCTACGAGTTACATTGGTCCCGTGGGAGGTGTTGGTTCCACCCACGGGGCCGTTCGTGGGCTGTTTCGGGTTTTCACCCTCTAACGCCATGTTTTTAAGCCTAAGTCTAGAAATACGCAAATTACCGTCTTGCTCTCAAACCGGGAGACCCGCGGCTGCGCGGTCATTTCCTACGAGTTACATTTGTCCCGTGGGAGGTGTTGGCGCCACCCACGGGGCCGTTCGGGGGCTGTTTCGAGTTTTCACCCTCTAACGCCATGTTTTTAAGTCGAAGTCTAGAAATATGCAACTTACCGTCGTACTCTCAAACCGGGAGACCCGCGGCTGCGCGGTCAGTTCCTACGAGTTACATTGGTCCCGTGGGAGGTGTTGGTGCCAGCCACGGGGCCGTTCGGGGGCTGTTTCGAGTTTTCTCCCTCTAACGCCAAGTTTTTAAGCCTAAGTCTAGAAATATGCAAATTATCGTCGTGCTCTCAAACCGGGAGACCCGCGGCTGCGCGGTCAGTTCCTACGAGTTACATTGGTCCCGTGGGAGGTGTTGGTGCCACCCACGGGGCCGTTCGGGGGCTGTTTCGAGTTTTCACCCTCTAACGCCTAGTTTTTAAGCCCAAGTCTAGGAATTTGCAAATTACCGTCGTACTCTCAAACCGGGAGACCCGCGGCTGCGCGGTCAGTTCCTACGAGTTACATTGGTCCCGTGGGAGGTGTTGGTGCCACCCACGGGGCCGTTCGGGGGCTGTTTCGAGTTTTCACCCTCTAACGCCATGTTTTTAAGCCGAAGTCTAGAAATATGCAAATTACCGTCGTGCTCTCAAACCGGGAGACCCGCGGCTGCGCGGTGAGTTCCTACGAGTTACATTGGTCCCGTGGGAGGTGTTGGTGCCACCCACGGGTCCGTTCGGGGGCTGTTTCGAGTTTTCACCCTCTAACGCCAAGTTTTTAAGCCCAAGTCTAGAAATATGCAAATTACCGTCGTACTCTCAAACTGGGAGACCCGCGGCTGCCCGGTCAGTTCCTACGAGTTACATTGGTCCCGTGGGAGGTGTTGGTGCCACCCACGAGGCCATTCGGGGGCTGTTTCGAGTTTTCACCCTCTAACGCCTTGTTTTTAAGCCTAAGTCTAGAAATATGCAAATTACCGTCGTACTCTCAAACCGGGAGACCCGCGGCTGCGCGGTCAGTTCCTACGAGTTACATTGGTCCCGTGGGAAGTGTTGGTTCCACCCACGGGGCCGTTCGTGGGCTGTTTCGGGTTTTCACCCTCTAACGCCATGTTTTTAAGCCTAAGTCTAGAAATACGCAAATTACCGTCGTGCTCTCAAACCGGGAGACCCGCGGCTGCGCGGTCAGTTCCTACGAGTTACATTTGTCCCGTGGGAGGTGTTGGCGCCATCCACGGGGCCGTTCGGGGGCTGTTTCGAGTTTTCACCCTCTAACGCCATGTTTTTAAGCCGAAGTCTAGAAATATGCAAATTACCGTCGTGCTCTCAAACCGGGAGACCCAGGGCTGCGCGGTCAGTTCCTACGAGTTACATTTGTCCCGTGATAGGTGTTGGTGCCACCCACGGGGCCGTTCGGGGGCTGTTTCGTGTTTTCACCCTCTAACGCCATGTTTTAAAGCCTAAGTCTAGAAATATGCAAATTAGCGTCGTACTCTCAAACCGGGAGACCCGCCGCTGCGCGGTCAGTTCATACGAGTTACATTGGTCCCGTGGGAGGTGTTGGTGCCACCCACGGGGCCGTTCGGGGGATGTTTCGGGTTTTCACCCTCTAACGCCATGTTTTTAAGGCTAAGTCTAGAAATATGCAAATTACCGTCGTACTTTGAAACCGGGAGACCCGCGGCTGCGCGGTCAGTTCCTACGAGTTACATTGGTCCCGTGGGAGGTGTTGGTGCCACCCACGGGTCCGTTCGGGGGCTGTTTCGAGTTTTCACCCTTTAACGCCAAGTTTTTAAGCCCAAGTCTAGAAATATGCAAATTACCGTCGTACTCTCAAACTGGGAGACCCGCGGCTGCGCGGTCAGTTCCTACGAGTTACATTGGTCCCGTGGGAGGTGCTGGTGCCACCCACGAGGCCATTCGGGGGCTGTTTCGAGTTTTCACCCTCTAACGCCTGGTTTTTAAGCCTAAGTCTAGAAATATGCAAATTACCGTCGTACTCTCAAACCGGGAGACCCGCGGCTGCGCGGTCAGTTCCTACGAGTTACATTGGTCCCGTGGGAGGTGTTGGTTCCACCCACGGGGCCGTTCGGGGGCTGTTTCGAGTTTTCACCCTCTAACGCCATGTTTTTAAGCCTAAGTCTAGAAATACGCAAATTACCGTCGTGCTCTCAAACCGGGAGACCCGCGGCTGCGCGGTCAGTTCCTACGAGTTACATTGGTCCCGTGGGAGGTGTTGGTGCAACCCATGGGGCCGTTCGGGGGCTGTTTTAAGTTTTCACCCTCTAACGCCAAGTTTTTAAGCCTAAGTCTAGAAATATGCAAATTATCGTCGTGCTCTCAAACCGGGAGACCCGCGGCTGCGCGGTTAGTTCCTACGAGTTACATAGGTCCCATGGGAGGTGTTGGTGCCACCCACGGGGCCGTTCGGGGGCTGTTTCAAGTTTTCACCTCTAACGCCATGTTTTTAAGCCTAAGTCTAGAAAAATGCAAATTACCGTCGTGCTCTCAAACCGGGAGACCCGCGGCTGCGCGGTCAGTTCCAACGAGTTACATTCGTCCCGTGGGAGGTGTTGGTGCCACCTACGGGGCCGTTCGGGGGCTGTTTCGAGTTTTCATCCTCTAACGCCAAGTTTTTAAGCCTAAGTCTAGAAATTTGCAAATTAGCGTCGTACTCTCAAATCGGGAGACCCGCGGCTGCGCGGTTTGTTCCTACGAGTTACATTGGTCCCGTGGGAGGTGCTGGTGCCACCCACGGGGCCGTTCGGGGGCTGTTTCGAGTTTTCACCCTCTAACGCCATGTTTTTAAGCCGAAGTCTAGAAATATGCAAATTACCGTCGTGCTCTCAAACCGGGAGACCCGCGGCTGCGCGGTCAGTTCCTACGAGTTACATTTGTCCCATGGGAGGTGTTGGTGCCACCCACGGGTCCGTTCGGGGGCTGTTTCGAGTTTTCATCCTCTAACGCCAAATTTTTAAGCCTAAGTCTAGAAATTTGCAAATTAGCATCGTCCTCTCAAACCGGGAGACCCACCGCTGCGCGGTCAGTTCCTACGAGTTACATTGGTCCCGTGGGAGGTGTTGGTGCCACCCAGGGGTCCGTTCGGGGGCTGTTTCGAGTTTTCACCCTCTAACGCCAAGTTTTTAAGCCTAAGTCTAGAAATTTATAAATTAGCGTCGTACTCTCAAACCGGGAGACCCGCGGCTGCGCGGACAGTTCGAACGAGTTACATTGGTCCCGTGGGAGGTGTTTGTGCCACCCACGGGTCCGTTCGGGGGCTGTTTCGAGTTTTCACCCTCTAACGCCATGTTTTTAAGCCTAAGTCTAGAAATATTCAAATTACCGTCGTGCTCTCAAACCGGGAGACCCGCGGCTGCGCGGTCAGTTCCTACGAGTTACATTTGTCCCGTGGGAGGTGTTGGTGCCACCCACGGGTCTGTTCGGGGGCTGTTTCGAGTTTTCACCGTCTAACGCCAAGTTTTTAAGCGTAAGTCTAGAAATATGCAAATTATCGTCGTGCTCTCAAACCGGGAGACCCGCGGATGCGCGGTCAGTTCCTACGAGTTACATTGGTCCCGTGGGAGGTGTTGGTGCCACCCACGGTTCCGTTCGGGGGCTGTTTCGGGTTTTCACCCTCTAACGCCAAGTTTTTAAGCCTAAGTCTAGAAATATGCAAATTACCGTCGTACTCGCAATCTGGGAGACCCGCGGCTGCGCAGTCAGTTCCTACGAGTTACATTGGTCCCGTGGGAGGTGTTGATGCCACCCACGAGGCCATTCGGGGGCTGTTTCGAGTTTTCACCCTCTAACGCCTTGTTTTTAAGCCTAAGTCTAGAAATATGCAAATTACCGTCGTACTCTCAAACCGGGAGACCCGCGGCTGTGCGGTCAGTTCCTACGAGTTATATTGGTCCCGTGGGATGTGTTGGTGCCACCCACGGGTCCGTTCGGGGGCTGTTTCGAGTTTTCACCCTCTAACGCCAAGTTTTTAAGCCTAAGTCTAGAAATTTACAAATTAGCGTCGTACTCTCAAACCGGGAGACCCGCGGCTGCGCGGACAGTTCGAACGAGTTACATTGGTCCCGTGGGAGGTGTTTGTGCTACCCACGGGTCCGTTCGGGGGCGGTTTCGAGTTTTCACCCTCTAACGCCATGTTTTTAAGCCTAAGTCTAGAAATATTCAAATTACCGTCGTGCTCTCAAACCGGGAGACCCGCGGCTGCGCGGTCAGTTCCTACGAGTTACATTTGTCCCGTGGGAGGTGTTGGTGCCACCCACGGGTCCGTTCGGGGGCTGTTTCGAGTTTTCACCTTCTAACGCCATGTTTTTAAGTCGAAGTCTAGAAATATGCAACTTACCGTCGTACTCTCAAACCGGGAGACCCGCGGCTGCGCGGTCAGTTCCTACGAGTTACATTGGTCCCGTGGGAGGTGTTGGTGCCACCCACGGGGCCGTTCGGGGGCTGTTTCGAGTTTTCTCCCTCTAACGCCAAGTTTTTAAGCCTAAGTCTAGAAATATGCAAATTACCGTCGTGCTCTCAAACCGGGAGACCCGCGGCTGCGCGGTCAGTTCCTACGAGTTACATTGGTCCCGTGGGAGGTGTTGGTGCCACCCACGGGGCCGTTCGGGAGCTGTTTCGAGTTTTCACCCTCTAACGCCAAGTTTTTAAGCCTAAGTCTAGGAATTTGCAAATTACCGTCGTACTCTCAAACCGGGAGACCCGCGGCTGCGCGGTCAGTTCCTACGAGTTACATTGGTCCCGTGGGAGGTGTTGGTGCCACCCACGGAGCCGTTCGGGGGCTGTTTCGAGTTTTCACCCTCTAACGCCATGTTTTTAAGCCGAAGTCTAGAAATATGCAAATTACCGTCGTGCTCTCAAACCGGGAGACCCGCGGCTGCGCGGTCAGTTCCTACGAGTTACATTGGTCCCGTGGGAGGTGTTGGTGCCAGCCACGGGGCCGTTCGGGGGCTGTTTCGAGTTTTCTCCCTCTAACGCCAAGTTTTTAAGCCTAAGTCTAGAAATATGCAAATTATCGTCGTGCTCTCAAACCGGGAGACCCGCGGCTGCGCGGTCAGTTCCTACGAGTTACATTGGTCCCGTGGGAGGTGTTGGTGCCACCCACGGGGCCGTTCGGGGGCTGTTTCGAGTTTTCACCCTCTAACGCCAAGTTTTTAAGCCCAAGTCTAGGAATTTGCAAATTACCGTCGTACTCTCAAACCGGGAGACCCGCGGCTGCGCGGTCAGTTCCTACGAGTTACATTGGTCCCGTGGGAGGTGTTGGTGCCACCCACGGGGCCGTTCGGGGGCTGTTTCGAGTTTTCACCCTCTAACGCCATGTTTTTAAGCCGAAGTCTAGAAATATGCAAATTACCGTCGTGCTCTCAAACCGGGAGACCCGCGGCTGCGCGGTCAGTTCCTACGAGTTACATTGGTCCCGTGGGAGGTGTTGGTGCCACCCACGGGTCCGTTCGGGGGCTGTTTCGAGTTTTCACCCTCTAACGCCAAGTTTTTAAGCCCAAGTCTAGAAATATGCAAATTACCGTCGTACTCTCAAACTGGGAGACCCGCGGCTGCCCGGTCAGTTCCTACTAGTTACATTGGTCCCGTGGGAGGTGTTGGTGCCACCCACGAGGCCATTCGGAGCTGTTTCGAGTTTTCACCCTCTAACGCCTTGTTTTTAAGCCTAAGTCTAGAAATATGCAAATTACCGTCGTACTCTCAAACCGGGAGACCCGCGGCTGCGCGGTCAGTTCCTACGAGTTACATTGGTCCCGTGGGAGGTGTTGGTTCCACCCACGGGGCCGTTCGTGGGCTGTTTCGGGTTTTCACCCTCTAACGCCATGTTTTTAAGCCTAAGTCTAGAAATACGCAAATTACCGTCGTGCTCTCAAACCGGGAGACCCGCGGCTGCGCGGTCAGTTCCTACGAGTTACATTTGTCCCGTGGGAGGTGTTGGCGCCACCCACGGGGCCGTTCGGGGGCTGTTTCGAGTTTTCTCCCTCTAACGCCAAGTTTTTAAGCCTAACTCTAGAAATATTCAAATTACCGTCGTGCTCTCAAACCGGGAGACCCGCGGCTGCGCGGTCAGTTCCTACGAGTTACATTTGTCACGTGGGAGGTGTTGGTGCCACCCACGGGTCTGTTTGGGGGCTGTTTCGAGTTTTCACCCTCTAACGCCAAGTTTTTAAGCGTAAGTCTAGAAATATGCAAATTATCGTCGTGCTCTCAAACCGGGAGACCCGCGGATGCGCGGTCAGTTCCTACGAGTTACATTTGTCCCGTGGGAGGTGTTGGTGCCACCCACGGGGCCGTTCGGGGGCTGTTTCGTGTTTTCACCCTCTAACGCCATGTTTTAAAGCCTAAGTCTAGAAATATGCAAATTAGCGTCGTACTCTCAAACCGGGAGACCCGCCGCTGCGCGGTCAGTTCATACGAGTTACATTGGTCCCGTGGGAGGTGTTGGTGCCACCCACGGGGCCGTTCGGGGGATGTTTCGAGTTTTCACCCTCTAACGCCATGTTTTTAAGCCGAAGTCTAGAAATATGCAAATTACCGTCGTGCTCTCAAACCGGGAGACCCAGGGCTGCGCGGTCAGTTCCTACGAGTTACATTTATCCCGTGGGAGGTGTTGGTGCCACCCACGGGGCCGTTCGGGGGCTGTTTCGTGTTTTCACCCTCTAACGCCATGTTTTAAAGCCTAAGTCTAGAAATATGAAAATTAGCGTCGTACTCTCAAACCGGGAGACCCGCCGCTGCGCGGTCAGTTCATACGAGTTACATTGGTCCCGTGGGAGGTGTTGGTGCCACCCACGGGGCCGTTCGGGGGATGTTTCGGGTTTTCACCCTCTAACGCCATGTTTTTAAGCCGAAGTCTAGAAATATGCAAATTACCGTCGTACTTTGAAACCGGGAGACCCGCGGCTGCGCGGTCAGTTCCTACGAGTTACATTGGTCCCGTGGGAGGTGTTGGTGCCACCCACGGGTCCGTTCGGGGGCTGTTTCGAGTTTTCACCCTTTAACGCCAAGTTTTTAAGCCCAAGTCTAGAAATATGCAAATTACCGTCGTACTCTCAAACTGGGAGACCCGCGGCTGCGCGGTCAGTTCCTACGAGTTACATTGGTCCCGTGGGAGGTGCTGGTGCCACCCACGAGGCCATTCGGGGGCTGTTTCGAGTTTTCACCCTCTAACGCCTGGTTTTTAAGCCTAAGTCTAGAAATATGCAAATTACCGTCGTACTCTCAAACCGGGAGACCCGCGGCTGCGCGGTCAGTTCCTACGAGTTACATTGGTCCCGTGGGAGGTGTTGGTTCCACCCACGGGGCCGTTCGGGGGCTGTTTCGAGTTTTCACCCTCTAACGCCATGTTTTTAAGCCTAAGTCTAGAAATACGCAAATTACCGTCGTGCTCTCAAACCGGGAGACCCGGGGCTGCGCGGTCAGTTCCTACGAGTTACATTGGTCCCGTGGGAGGTGTTGGTGCAACCCATTGGGCCGTTCGGGGGCTGTTTTAAGTTTTCACCCTCTAACGCCAAGTTTTTAAGCCTAAGTCTAGAAATATGCAAATTATCGTCGTGCTCTCAAACCGGGAGACCCGCGGCTGCGCGGTTAGTTCCTACGAGTTACATAGGTCCCGTGGGAGGTGTTGGTGCCACCCACGGGGCCGTTCGGGGGCTGTTTCGAGTTTTCACCTCTAACGCCATGTTTTTAAGCCTAAGTCTAGAAAAATGCAAATTACCGTCGTGCTCTCAAACCGGGAGACCCGCGGCTGCGCGGTCAGTTCCTACGAGGTACATTCGTCCCGTGGGAGGTGTTGGTGCCACCTACGGGGCCGTTCGGGGGCTGTTTCGAGTTTTCATCCTCTAACGCCAAGTTTTTAAGCCTAAGTCTAGAAATTTGCAAATTAGCGTCGTACTCTCAAATCGGGAGACCCGCGGCTGGGCGGTTTGTTCCTACGAGTTACATTGGTCCCGTGGGAGGTGCTGGTGCCACCCACGGGGCCGTTCGGGGGCTGTTTCGAGTTTTCACCCTCTAACGCCATGTTTTTAAGCCGAAGTCTAGAAATATGCAAATTACCGTCGTGCTCTCAAACCGGGAGACCCGCGGCTGCGCGGTCAGTTCCTACGAGTTACATTTGTCCCATGGGAGGTGTTGGTGCCACCCACGGGTCCGTTCGGGGGCTGTTTCGAGTTTTCATCCTCTAACGCCAAATTTTTAAGCCTAAGTCTAGAAATTTGCAAATTAGCATCGTCCTCTCAAACCGGGAGACCCACCGCTGCGCGGTCAGTTCCTACGAGTTACATTGGTCCCGTGGGAGGTGTTGGTGCCACCAAGGGGTCCGTTCGGGGGCTGTTTCGAGTTTTCACCCTCTAACGCCAAGTTTTTAAGCCTAAGTCTGGAAATTTATAAATTAGCGTCGTACTCTCAAACCGGGAGACCCGCGGCTGCGCGGACAGTTCGAACGAGTTACATTGGTCCCGTGGGAGGTGTTTGTGCCACCCACGGGTCCGTTCGGGGGCTGTTTCGAGTTTTCACCCTCTAACGCCATGTTTTTAAGCCTAAGTCTAGAAATATTCAAATTACCGTCGTGCTCTCAAACCGGGAGACCCGCGGCTGCGCGGTGAGTTCCTACGAGTTACATTTGTCCCGTGGGAGGTGTTGGTGCCACCCACGGGTCTGTTCGGGGGCTGTTTCGAGTTTTCACCCTCTAACGCCAAGTTTTTAAGCGTAAGTCTAGAAATATGCAAATTATCGTCGTGCTCTCAAACCGGGAGACCCGCGGATGCGCGGTCAGTTCCTACGAGTTACATTGATCCCGTGGGAGGTGTTGGTGCCACCCACGGGTCCGTTCGGGGGCTGTTTCGAGTTTTCACCCTCTAACGCCATGTTTTTAAGTCGAAGTCTAGAAATATGCAACTTACCGTCGTACTCTCAAACCGGGAGACCCGCGGCTGCGCGGTCAGTTCCTACGAGTTACATTGGTCCCGTGGGAGGTGTTGGTGCCACCCACGGGGCCGTTCGGGGGCTGTTTCGAGTTTTCTCCCTCTAACGCCAAGTTTTTAAGCCTAAGTCTAGAAATATGCAAATTACCGTCGTGCTCTCAAACCGGGAGACCCGCGGCTGCACGGTCAGTTCCTACGAGTTACATTGGTCCCGTGGGAGGTGTTGGTGCCACCCACGGGGCCGTTCGGGAGCTGTTTCGAGTTTTCACCCTCTAACGCCAAGTTTTTAAGCCTAAGTCTAGGAATTTGCAAATTACCGTCGTACTCTCAAACCGGGAGACCCGCGGCTGCGCGGTGAGTTCCTACGAGTTACATTGGTCCCGTGGGAGGTGTTGGTGCCACCCACGGGGCCGTTCGGGGGCTGTTTCGAGTTTTCACCCTCTAACGCCATGTTTTTAAGCCGAAGTCTAGAAATATGCAAATTACCGTCGTGCTCTCAAACCGGGAGACCCGCGGCTGCGCGGTCAGTTCCTACGAGTTACATTGGTCCCGTGGGAGGTGTTGGTGCCAGCCACGGGGCCGTTCGGGGGCTGTTTCGAGTTTTCTCCCTCTAACGCCAAGTTTTTAAGCCTAAGTCTAGAAATATGCAAATTATCGTCGTGCTCTCAAACCGGGAGACCCGCGGCTGCGCGGTCAGTTCCTACGAGTTACATTGGTCCCGTGGGAGGTGTTGGTGCCACCCACGGGGCCGTTCGGGGGCTGTTTCGATTTTTCACCCTCTAACGCCAAGTTTTTAAGCCCAAGTCTAGGAATTTGCAAATTACCGTCGTACTCTCAAACCGGGAGACCCGCGGCTGCGCGGTCAGTTCCTACGAGTTACATTGGTCCCGTGGGAGGTGTTGGTGCCACCCACGGGGCCGTTCGGGGGCTGTTTCGAGTTTTCACCCTCTAACGCCATGTTTTTAAGCCGAAGTCTAGAAATATGCAAATTACCGTCGTGCTCTCAAACCGGGAGACCCGCGGCTGCGCGGTCAGTTCCTACGAGTTACATTGGTCCCGTGGGAGGTGTTGGTGCCACCCACGGGTCCGTTCGGGGGCTGTTTCGAGTTTTCACCCTCTAACGCCAAGTTTTTAAGCCCAAGTCTAGAAATATGCAAATTACCGTCGTACTCTCAAACTGGGAGACCCGCGGCTGCCCGGTCAGTTCCTACTAGTTACATTGGTCCCGTGGGAGGTGTTGGTGCCACCCACGAGGCCATTCGGAGCTGTTTCGAGTTTTCACCCTCTAACGCCTTGTTTTTAAGCCTAAGTCTAGAAATATGCAAATTACCGTCGTACTCTCAAACCGGGAGACCCGCGGCTGCGCGGTCAGTTCCTACGAGTTACATTGGTCCCGTGGGAGGTGTTGGTTCCACCCACGGGGCCGTTCGTGGGCTGTTTCGGGTTTTCACCCTCTAACGCCATGTTTTTAAGCCTAAGTCTAGAAATACGCAAATTACCGTCGTGCTCTCAAACCGGGAGACCCGCGGCTGCGCGGTCAGTTCCTACGAGTTACATTTGTCCCGTGGGAGGTGTTGGCGCCACCCACGGGGCCGTTCGGGGGCTGTTTCGAGTTTTCTCCCTCTAACGCCAAGTTTTTAAGCCTAACTCTAGAAATATTCAAATTACCGTCGTGCTCTCAAACCGGGAGACCCGCGGCTGCGCGGTCAGTTCCTACGAGTTACATTTGTCACGTGGGAGGTGTTGGTGCCACCCACGGGTCTGTTCAGGGGCTGTTTCGAGTTTTCACCCTCTAACGCCAAGTTTTTAAGCGTAAGTCTAGAAATATGCAAATTATCGTCGTGCTCTCAAACCGGGAGACCCGCGGATGCGCGGTCAGTTCCTACGAGTTACATTTGTCCCGTGGGAGGTGTTGGTGCCACCCACGGGGCCGTTCGGGGGCTGTTTCGTGTTTTCACCCTCTAACGCCATGTTTTAAAGCCTAAGTCTAGAAATATGCAAATTAGCGTCGTACTCTCAAACCGGGAGACCCGCCGCTGCGCGATCAGTTCATACGAGTTACATTGGTCCCGTGGGAGGTGTTGGTGCCACCCACGGGGCCGTTCGGGGGATGTTTCGAGTTTTCACCCTCTAACGCAATGTTTTTAAGGCTAAGTCTAGAAATATGCAAATTACCGTCGTACTTTGAAACCGGGAGACCCGCGGCTGCGCGGTCAGTTCCTACGAGTTACATTGGTCCCGTGGGAGGTGTTGGTGCCACCCACGGGTCCGTTCGGGGGCTGTTTCGAGTTTTCACCCTCTAACGCCAAGTTTTTAAGCCCAAGTCTAGAAATATGCAAATTACGGTCGTACTCTCAAACTGGGAGACCCGCGGCTGCGCGGTCTGTTCCTACGAGTTACATTGGTCCCGTGGGAGGTGCTGGTGCCACCCACGAGGCCATTCGGGGGCTGTTTCGAGTTTTCACCCTCTAACGCCTGGTTTTTAAGCCTAAGTCTAGAAATACGCAAATTACCGTCGTACTCTCAAACCGGGAGACCAGCGGCCGCGCGGTCAGTTCCTACGAGTTACATTGGTCCCGTGGGAGGTGTTGGTGCCACCCATGGGGCCGTTCGGGGGCTGTTTTAAGTTTTCACCCTCTAACGCCAAGTTTTTAAGCCTAAGTCTAGAAATATGCAAATTATCGTCGTGCTCTCAAACCGGGAGACCCGCGGCTGCGCGGTCAGTTCCTACGAGTTACATAGGTCCCGTGGGAGGTGTTGGTGCCACTCACGGGGCCGTTCGGGGGCTGTTTCGAGTTTTCACCTCTAACGCCATGTTTTTAAGCCTAAGTCTAGAAAAATGCAAATTACCGTCGTGCTCTCAAACCGGGAGACCCGCGGCTGCGCGGTCAGTTCCTACGAGTTACATTCGTCCCGTGGGAGGTGTTGGTGCCACCTACGGGGCCGTTCGGGGGCTGTTTCGAGTTTTCATACTCTAACGCCAAGTTTTTAAGCCTAAGTCTAGAAATTTGCAAATTACCGTCGTACTCTCAAACCGGGAGACCCGCCGCTGCGCGGTCAGTTCCTACGAGTTACATTGGTCCCGTGGGAGGTGTTGGTGCCACCCAGGGGTCCGTTCGGGGGTTGTTTCGAGTTTTCACCCTCTAACGCCAAGTTTTTAAGCCTAAGTCTAGAAATTTATAAATTAGCGTCGTACTCTCAAACCGGGAGACCCGCGGCTGCGAGGACAGTTCGAACGAGTTACATTGGTCCCGTGGGAGGTGTTTGTGCCACCCACGGGTCTGTTCGGGGGCTGTTTCGAGTTTTCACCCTCTAACGCCATGTTTTTAATCCTAACTCTAGAAATATTCAAATTACCGTCGTGCTCTCAAACCGGGAGACCCGCGGCTGCGCGGTCAGTTCCTACGAGTTACATTTGTCACGTGGGAGGTGTTGGTGCCACCCACGGGTCTGTTCGGGGGCTGTTTCGAGTTTTCACCCTCTAACGCCAAGTTTTTAAGCGTAAGTCTAGAAATATGCAAATTATCGTCGTGCTCTCAAACCGGGAGACCCGCGGATGCGCGGTCAGTTCCTACGAGTTACATTGGTCCCGTGGGAGGTGTTGGTGCCACCCACGGGTCCGTTCGGGGGCTGTTTCGGGTTTTCACCCTCTAACGCCAAGTTTTTAAGCCTAAGTCTAGAAATATGCAAATTACCGTCGTACTCTCAAACTGGGAGACCCGCGACTGCGCGGTCAGTTCCTACGAGTTACATTGGTCCCGTGGGAGGTGTTGATGCCACCCACGAGGCCATTCGGGGGCTGTTTCGAGTTTTCACCCTCTAACGCCATGTTTTTAAGCCTAAGTCTAGAAATATGCAAATTACCGTCGTACTCTCAAACCGGGAGACCCGCGGTGGTGCGGTCAGTTCCTACGAGTTACATTGGTCCCGTGGGAGGTGCTGGTGCCACCCACGGGGCCGTTTGGGAGCAGTTTCGAGTTTTCACCCTTAAGCCGAAGTCTAGAAATATGCAAATTACCGTCGTGCTCTCAAACCGGGAGACCCGCGGCTGCGCGGTCAGTTCCTACGAGTTACATTTGTCCCGTGGGAGGTGTTGGTGCCACCCACGGGTCCGTTCGGGGGCTGTTTCGGGTTTTCACCCTCTAACGCCAAGTTTTTAAGCCTAAGTCTAGAAATATGCAAATTACCGTCGTACTCTCAAACTGGGATACCCGCTGCTGCGCGGTCAGTTCCTACGAGTTACGTTGGTCCCGTGGGAGGTGTTGATGCCACCCACGAGGCCATTCGGGGGCTGTTTCGAGTTTTCACCCTCTAACGCCATGTTTTTAAGCCTAAGTCTAGAAATATGCAAATTACCGTCGTACTCTCAAACCGGGAGACCCGCGGCTGCGCGGTCAGTTCCTACGAGTTACATTGGTCCCGTGGGAGGTGCTGGTGCCACCCACGGGGCCGTTTGGGGGCAGTTTCGAGTTTTCACCCTCTAACGCCATGTTTTTAAGCCGAAGTCTAGAAATATGCAAATTACCGTCGTGCTCTCAAACCGGGAGACCCGCGGATGCGCGGTCAGTTCCTACGAGTTTCATTTGTCCCGTGGGAGGTGTTGGTGCCACCCACGGGGCCGTTCGGGGGCTGTTTCGAGTTTTCACCCTCTAACGCCTTGTTTTTAAGCCTATGTCTAGAAATATGCAAATTACCGTCGTACTCTCAAAGCGGGAGACCCGCGGCTGCGTGGTCAGTTCCTACGAGTTACATTGGTCCCGTGGGAGGTGTTGGTGCCACCCACGGGGCCGTTCGGGGGCTGTTTCGAGTTTTCACCCTCTAACGCCAAGTTTTTAAGCCTAAGTCTAGAAATATGCAAATTATCGTCGTGCTCTCAAACCGGGAGACCTGCGGCTGCGCGGTCAGTTCCTACGAGTTACATTGGTCCCGTGGGAGGTGTTGGTGCCACCCACGGGTCCGTTCTGGGGCTGTTTCGAGTTTTCACCCTCTAACGCCATGTTTTTAAGCCGAAGTCTAGAAATATGCAAATTACCGTCGTGTTCTCAAACCGGGAGACCCGCGGCTGCGCGGTCAGTTCCTATGAGTTACATTGGTCCCGTGGGAGGTGTTGGTGCCACCCACGGGTCCGTTCGGGGGCTGTTTCGAGTTTTCACCCTCTAACGCCAAGTTTTTAAGCCCAAGTCTAGAAATATGCAAATTACAGTCGTACTCTCAAACTGGGAGACCCGCGGCTGCGCGGTCTGTTCCTACGAGTTACATTGGTCCCGTGGGAGGTGTTGGTGCCACCCACGAGGCCATTCGGGGGCTGTTTCGAGTTTTCACCCTCTAACGCCTTGTTTTTAAGCCTAAGTCTAGAAATATGCAAATTACCGTCGTACTCTCAAACCGGGAGACCCGCGGCTGCACGGTCAGTTCCTACGAGTTACATTGGTCCCGTGGGAGGTGTTGGTTCAACCCACGGGGCCGTTCGTGGGCTGTTTCGGGTTTTCATCCTCTAACGCCATGTTTTTAAGCCTAAGTCTAGAAATACGCAAATTACCGTCTTGCTCTCAAACCAGGAGACCCGCGGTTGCGCGGTCAGTTCCTACGAGTTACATTTGTCCCGTGGGAGGTGTTGGCGCCACCCACGGGGCCGTTCGGTGGCTGTTTCGAGTTTCCACCCTCTAACGCCATGTTTTTAAGTCGAAGTCTAGAAATATGCAACTTACCGTCGTACTCTCAAACCGGGAGACCCGCGGCTGCGCGGTCAGTTCCTACGAGTTACATTGGTCCCGTGGGAGGTGTTGGTGCCAGCCACGGGGCCGTTCGGGGGCTGTTTCGAGTTTTCTCCCTCTAACGCCATGTTTTTAAGCCTAAGTCTAGAAATATGCAAATTATCGTCGTGCTCTCAAACCGGGAGACCCGCGGCTGCGCGGTCAGTTCCTACGAGTTACATTGGTCCCGTGGGAGGTGTTGGTGCCACCCACGGGGCCGTTCGGGGGCTGTTTCGAATTTTCACCCTCTAACGCCAAGTTTTTAAGCCTAAGTCTAGGAATTTGCAAATTACCGTCGTACTCTCAAACCGGCAGACCCGCGGCTGCGCGGTCAGTTCCTACGAGTTACATTGGTCCCGTGGGAGGTGTTGGTGCCACCCACGGGGCCGTTCGGGGGCTGTTTCGAGTTTTCACCCTCTAACGCCATGTTTTTAAGCCGAAGTCTAGAAATATGCAAATTACCGTCGTGTTCTCAAACCGGGAGACCCGCGGCTGCGCGGTCAGTTCCTACGAGTTACATTGGTCCCGTGGGAGGTGTTGGTGCCACCCACGGGGCCGTTCGGGGGCTGTTTCGAGTTTTCACCCTCTAACGCCAAGTTTTTAAGCCCAAGTCTAGAAATATGCAAATTACCGTCGTACTCTCAAACTGGGAGACCCGCGGCTGCGCGGTCAGTTCCTACGAGTTACATTGGTCCCGTGGGAGGTGCTGGTGCCACCCACGAGGCCATTCGGGGGCTGTTTCGAGTTTTCACCCTCTAACGCCTTGTTTTTAAGCCTAAGTCTAGAAATATGCAAATTACCGTCGTACTCTCAAACCGGGAGACCCGCGGCTGCGCGGTTAGTTCCTACGAGTTACATTGGTCCCGTGGGAGGTGTTGGTTCCACCCACGGGGCCGTTCGGGGGCTGTTTCGAGTTTTCACCCTCTAACGCCATGTTTTTAAGCCTAAGTCTAGAAATATGCAAATTACCGTCGTGCTCTCGAACCGGGAGACCCGCGGCTGCGCGGTCAGTTCCTACGAGTTACATTGGTCCCGTGGGAGGTGTTGGTGCAACCCATGGGGCCGTTCGGGGGCTGTTTTAAGTTTTCACCCTCTAACGCCAAGTTTTTAAGCCTAAGTCTAGAAATATGCAAATTATCGTCGTGCTCTCAAACCGGGAGACCCGCGGCTGCGCGGTCAGTTCCTACGAGTTACATAGGTCCCGTGGGAGGTGTTGGTGCCACCCACGGGGCCATTCGGGGGCTGTTTCGAGTTTTCACCTCTAACGCCATGTTTTTAAGCCTAAGTCTAGAAAAATGCAAATTACCGTCGTGCTCTCAAACCGGGAGACCCGCGGCTGCGCGGTCAGTTCCTACGAGTTACATTCGTCCCGTGGGAGGTGTTGGTGCCACCTACGGGGCCGTTCGGGGGCTGTTTCGAGTTTTCACCCTTAAGCCGAAGTCTAGAAATATGCAAATTACCGTCGTGCTCTCAAACCGGGAGACCCGCGGCTGCGCGGTAAGTTCCTACGAGTTACATTTGTCCCGTGGGAGGTGTTGGTGCCACCCACGGGTCCGTTCGGGGGCTCTTTCGGGTTTTCACCCTCTAACGCCAAGTTTTTAAGCCTAAGTCTAGAAATATGCAAATTACCGTCGTACTCTCAAACTGGGAGACCCGCGGCTGCGCGGTCAGTTCCTACGAGTTACATTGGTCCCGTGGGAGGTGTTGATGCCACCCACGAGGCCATTCGGGGGCTGTTTCGAGTTTTCACCCTCTAACGCCATGTTTTTAAGCCTAAGTCTAGAAATATGCAAATTACCGTCGTACTCTCAAACCGGGAGACCCGCGGCTGCGCGGTCAGTTCCTACGAGTTACATTGGTCCCGTGGGAGGTGCTGGTGCCACCCACGGGGCCGTTTGGGGGCAGTTTCGAGTTTTCACCCTCTAACGCCATGTTTTTAAGCCGAAGTCTAGAATATATGCAAATTACCGTCGTGCTCTCAAACCGGGAGACCCGCGGCTGCGCGGTCAGTTCCTACGAGTTACATTTGTCCCGTGGGAGGTGTTGGTGCCACCCACGGGGCCGTTCGGGGGCTGTTTCGAGTTTTCACCCTCTAACGCCTTGTTTTTAAGCCTATGTCTAGAAATATGCAAATTACCGTCGTACTCTCAAACCGGGAGACCCGCGGCTGCGCGGTCAATTCCTACGAGTTACATTGGTCCCGTGGGAGGTGTTGGTGCCACCCACGGGGCTGTTCGGGGGCTGTTTCGAGTTTTCACCCTCTAACGCCAAGTTTTTAAGCCTAAGTCTAGAAATATGCAAATTATCGTCGTGCTTTTAAACCGGGAGACCTGCGGCTGCGCGGTCAGTTCCTACGAGTTACATTGGTCCCGTGGGAGGTGTTGGTGCCACCCACGGGTCCGTTCTGGGGCTGTTTCGAGTTTTCACCCTCTAACGCCAAGTTTTTAAACCTAAGTCTAGAAATATGCAAATTATCGTCGTGCTCTCAAACCGGGAGACCCGCGGCTGCGCGGTCAGTTCCTACGAGTTACATTGGTCCCGTGGGAGGTGTTGGTGCCACCCACGGGTCCGTTCGGGGGCTGTTTCGAGTTTTCACCCTCTAACGCCAAGTTTTTAAACCTAAGTCTAGAAATTTGCAAATTACCGTCGCACTCTCAAACCGGGAGACCCACGGCTGCGCGGTCAGTTCCGACGAGTTAAAATGGTCCCGTGGGAGGTGTTGGTGCCACCCACGGGGCCGTTCGGGGGCTGTTTCGAGTTTTCACCCTCTAACGCCATGTTTTTAAGCCTAAGTCTAAAAATATGCAAATTACCGTCGTACTCTCAAACCGGGAGACCCGCGGCTGCGCGGTCAGTTCCTACAAGTTACATTGGTCCCGTGGGAGATGTTGGTGCCACCCATGGGGCCGTTCGTTGGCTGTTTCGAGTTTTCACCCTCTAACGCCATGTTTTTAAGCCGAAGTCTAGAAATATGCAAATTACCGTCGTGCTCTCAAACCGGGAGACCCGCGGCTGCGCGGTCAGTTCCTACGAGTTACATTTGTCCCGTGGGAGGTGTTGGTGCCACCCACGGGACGTTCGGGGGCTGTTTCAAGTTTTCACCCTCTAACGCCATGTTTTTAAGCCGAAGTCTAGAAATATGAAAATTACCGTCGTACTCTCAAACCGGGAGACCCGCGGCTGCGCGGTCAGCTCTTATGAGTTACATTGGTCCCGTGGGAGGTGTTGGTGCCACCCATGGGGCCGTTCGGGGGCAGTTTCGAGTTTTCACCCTCTAACGCCAAGTTTTTAAGCCTAAGTCTAGAAATATGCAAATTATCGTCGTGCTCTCAATCCGGGAGACCCGCGGCTGCGCGGTCAGTTCCTACGAGTTACATAGGTCCTGTGGGAGGTGTTGGTGCCACCCACGGGTCTGTTCGGGGGCTGTTTCGAGTTTTCACCCTCTAACGCCAAGTTTTTAAGCCTAAGTCTAGAAATATGCAAATTATCGTCGTGCTCTCAAACCGGGAGACCCGCGGCTGCGCAGTTAGTTCCTATGAGTTACATTGGTCCCGTGGGAGGTGTTGGTGCCACCCACGGGTCCGTTCGGGGGCTGTTTCGAGTTTTCACCCTCTAACGCCATGTTTTTAAACCTAAGTCTAGAAATTTGCAAATTACCGTCGTACTCTCAAACCGGGAGACCCGCGGCTGCGCGGTCAGTTCCTACGAGTTAAAATGGTCCCGTGGGAGGTGTTGGTGCCACCCACGGGGCCGTTCGGGGGCTGTTTCGAGTTTTCACCCTCTAACGCCATGTTTTTAAGCCTAAGTCTAAAAATATGCAAATTACCGTCGTACTCTCAAACCGGGAGACCCGCGGCTGCGCGGTCAGTTCCTACGAGTTACATTGGTCCCGTGGGAGATGTTGGTGCCACCCACGGGGCCGTTCGTTGGCTGTTTCGAGTTTTCACCCTCTAACGCCATGTTTTTAAGCCTAAGTCTAGAAATATGCAAATTACCGTCGTGCTCTCAAACCGGGAGACCCGCGGCTGCGCGGTCAGTTCCTACGAGTTACATTCGTCCCGTGGGAGGTGTTGGTGCCACCTACGGGGCCGTTCGGGGGCTGTTTCGAGTTTTCATCCTCTAACGCCAAGTTTTTAAGCCTAAGTCTAGAAATTTGCAAATTAGCGTCGTCCTCTCAAACCGGGAGACCCGCGGCTGCGCGATCAGTTCCTACGAGTTACATTGGTCCCGTGGGAGGTGTTGGTGCCACCCACGGGGCCGTTCGGGGGCTGTTTCGAGTTTTCACCCTCTAACGCCATGTTTTTAAGCCTAAGTCTAGAAATATGCAAATTACCGTCGTGCTCTCAAACCGGGAAACACGCGGCTGCGCGGTCAGTTCCTATGAGTTACATATATAGCTGCTATATAGCCATATATAGCTGCTTTATATAGCTGCTATATATGGGCATATATAGCTGCTTTATATAGCTGCTATATATGGGCATATATAGCTGCTATATTGGCATCAGTTATGTGCGAGTGTGTTATGTTCTACCTAGCTGCCTAACTAAGATCCCTTGAAACGATAATGGGAGTTTAATTTGAAGTTAGGATCACCTCTATAATCAACAATATTGTTGCATACAAATGAGATCCCTTGAGAGGCATCTTTTACCATATCACTGATTGTCCCCTGAGGAAAATTTCTGCATAAAGAATTGGTATTATGCATTTGAAATGTGACAATTACTTAGTAAGTTGATCAGTGGAGGTCGATCATATTACCTGACTGACTGATCATAATATAAACAAGGATTGGTATTATGCATTTGAAATGTCACAATTATATAATTGTTTTGGACACTAATGGATTACCTCAAGCAAGGATAATTGTTTATATATAGGTATCATAAAGCTTTCATTTCTGCCATCTTCTATCCTAAAAGATAACCCCAAGCTTTATACCTACATTACCAAAGAATACAGAGACCTCAATGGGAATTACCTCAATGGGAATTACCCGAATAGTGTGAAATGAGTCATCAACAACAATTTGATAACATCATTCCATTAATACAAAATGTAAAATTGAAAAATAAATGAAAACCAATCCAAGTACGCAATATGTAAACCTCGATCCGCTTGCTTTCAATATGTAAACCAATCCATAGAGAATGCATATATGCAGATGCATATATGTTTGCATATATTCAGATGCATATATGCTGCATATATGCAAGCATATATACAGATGCATATGTGCATATATGATGCATAAATAAAGCCAAACGATATAAATAAATAAATGAAAACATATCTATTTTAAACAAAAGAACCGATAAATCACCTACCATTTGCACAAATAGCAGGATTCATAAATTAAAGTAAAGTGCTAATACAATGTCAATATCATAATAGGATACAAATAAGATTGATGAGGATAAAATAATATTTTGATACTCAATCTTCCTCTAAATCAACTAAAAGATCCTTCAAATTAGGGTTGTCATCAAGAGCTGACTGGAACTCTTTTGGAGCCTTTAATGCGTCTACTTCAGTAGTCATACCTTTTGGTGCATGCACAACAATAGACCAATTGCCATCGTTTATGCACTTCGAGTAGAATACCTTCTTTACGTTCTGAAAAGCACAAATAAAAGGCTCGTCGACTATGCGGTCTTTAGTCTTCAGCTTTGATAAATCTACCATAATAAGTTTGGAGTCGGGATCAACTTTGCAAGCATTCGTTGTATCCTCCACCTTTACCCAATCACAATAGGTTAGCACCGTATTCTTTGGATTTTTATCACTTTTGCTAGCGATACAGGTGGTCAAGCCAGAAATTGATATTCCACTGTTTTGCGTCAAAAGCTTTTCCTCATATGGATATGAAATGAAATCAAAACCGTTGGTGCGGAATTTCTTAAACTCTTTCGCACGAAAACTAGGACCTTTTGCTAGGCGTGCAAGTCTGGAAGAGACATCACCTCTTTTTAAAAGCTGCATTTATTAATGAATTTGTATTAGGGCATGTTTTTACCACACATGAATAAATAACCGCACACATAAGATGTGAAAAGTACCTCTTTTGACACCCATGCCCTAAAGTCAGTTGTCGTCCAATTTCTCCTTTGATTTTGGACAATTTCGTTCTCGTACTTCCTACCGAAAAATTATAGAGTTTAGATCATAAAATAAAAAATACATATAATTAAAGAAGAAGAATTCAGTACATACTCACTCTCTCCAGTCTTGGACTTCATCTTGCGATTCGAAGACATGACGAGTTGCTTGCTCGTATTGTAGGTTTGTGAGTTTCACCTCTTTAGGGTTCCCAAACGATAATTCATCCTCAAACTCGTCAGGTTCCTCTATCACTCGTTCTCCCCGAGGATTAAACCTCCTCACCTCTTGTTCTGGCATATGTTCCCTAGCGTATAACGATGATTCCACCGTTACGTATTCTTCAGAAATCGACCCTCCAATATACCGTGTATTCTTTATATAATCTTTGAAGGTTTTCATCAAGCGCTCAAAAGGATACATCCAACGATACCTCACAGGACCACATAATAAAGCTTCATCGCATAAATGCACAAGCAGGTGGATACTAATATCGAAGAATGACGGAGGAAAATATTTCTCTAATACACAAACTGCCTCGGCTAAAGTTGATTTCGTAGCTTTAATGTGCCTTCTGTTTACCACTTTTGCACAAAGTAGGGTAAAACACAAACTGATTTGCATAATTTCCTGACGGAGATCTTTGTGTTCAGAGAAGCAATGCCGAAATAACAGCGGGATTAATTGGATGATTATGTGCCAGTCGTGAGACTTGCACTGTTTCAAGTCATTTGCTTGGTAGCTTACTACCCTACGTAAATTACCAGAATAACCGGTTGGAGTCTTCAAGTTGAACAACGTGTCTAAGAGGATATTCTTCTCACTAGTAGTCAAAGTGAAAGCAGTCGGGGGGATAGAAATTCTTCCTGTCGTTGGATCATTTTTTAACCATAGTCTCTTCTTTATTTTCATATCCTGTATATCTCGGCGGGCCCGCTCTCCATCTTTGGAATGAGATCCACTCAGACATGTTCCTATAAAATGTTCTGCAACATTCTTCTCTGTGTGCATCACATCAATTATATGCCTTACACGATGATCTTTCTAATACGGCAAATCAAAAAATATTGATCGCCTGGACCATGGCTTCGCTTTACTAGGGTCGTTCGGATCCTCCCTAGCTTTACGCTTCAGGTTTACAAACTGGGGGTGTTTGCCTACGTACCTATTCCCCGCAGTCGCAGTCACCGCCTTCTTCTCAATTTGCTGACCAGAAAGTCGAATAGGTGCTATTCTGCGCTCATGACCGACAGGCAAAAAGTTAGACTTGTCGTTCCTAAAAGGGTGACTGGTCGGTAGAAATCTACGATGACCCGTGTAACTCATCTTACCACTATGTTTTAACCAATAGGCTTCAGTTTCCTCCCCACATATGGGACATCCATAATAACCATGAACATTACAACCGGACAAGGTCCCATAGCAGGAAGATCGTGGATCGCCCACAACACCATTGCTTTGAGTGTGAACTCTTCACCCTTATGAGAATCGAACGCCGTCACGCCTTTATCCCACAACTCTTTAAGTTCTTCGATTAATGGTGCTAAGAATATATCAATATCATCACCGGGAGCCTTCGGCCCGGGTATCAACAAAGATAACAATGTGAACTCCTTTCTCATGCATAATGTCGGAGGAAGACTTAAAGGCGCCATGAGAACTGGCCAATAACTCTGAATAGTACTTAAATTACCAAAAAGGGTTAAACCCATCGGTTGAGATTGCAAGACGAACGTTGCGCGGTTCCTTTGCAAATTCATGGTGTTGTGCATTTGAAATTTGCCAGATGAGTGAATCAACCGGATGACGCATCAAATTCCCACCCACCTCGCATCGAGCATGCCATGTCATGGCCTCCGCTATCCACGGTACAGTAAAAAAACGTTTTAACCGTGGCCGAAGTGGAAAATACTTCAAAACCTTTTGTGGGACTTGCGAGAACTTGCGATTTTTTGCATGTTTGTCATTTCCATTCTCACAAACCATATATCTAGGCTCACTGCATACAGGACATTCATCCTTCTCTTCGTGCTCGTTTCGGTACAATATGCAATCATACTTGCAAGCATGAATAGATTTATATACTCTTCTTCATGGTAGGATAGTTGTCTGGTAACATGTTCTCTTTTGGGAGAATTTCTTTAACCCACTTAAGAATTCCGGTTACGCTGGTCCCAGACAAACCAAATTGACTCTTCAAATTATGCAAACCAATCATTGCATATAATACCGAGTGATCTTCATCGCAATCTTTATACAACGGTCTAGACGCATCGGCTTTCAACCGTATGTATTCCCGATCTCCTAGTAGTTCAGCATCAATTTGTTCATTTACTTGGTCATAATGCGCATTATTTGTATCCATAGGTTGGTGGTTTTGTTGGTTGTGGAGTCCGTAAGCATCATCAATTAAGTCGGTCAATGGACGATGTGTTGGTGAATCATGTACCACTTCTACTCCTTGGGGTTCCGTTACACGGTCGGGTGACGATAATTCTTCTGGAACATAAGGTACAACTTTTTCACCATGGTATGTCCATATTATATAGTCTTGACAGATTCCCCACTTTAGTAAATGCAACGCAACAACTTCGAATGACTTATATTTTCCGTTAATACAATGAGTGCACGGACACGGAATCTTCTCACTTTTAAGATTTTTGGAAGCGTATTTAACAAATTCATAAACACCCTTTACGTCTCTCCCATCCACTCTTTGTATTGTGGGAAATCCATGTAATAATCTTCAAATTGCAGTCCTGTGGTAATAGGTTAAAAAATATTATTACAACTGAAACAAAAAGAATATTCTTACGACTAAAACAAAAAAAATATCATTACAAACGAAACAAAACCAATATTCTTACAACTGAAACAAAAAAATATCATTCCAACTGAAGCAAAACCAATATTCTTACAACTAAAAGTAAAAAAAATTATTACAACTGAAACGAAAGAAAATATTTTTAAATCTTGGCCAACAGATAAACTGGCCAAATAGTAAAAGATTTTGCATAATTCCTCAATTCCATCCCATCCCCGCTGTTAACGTACACAGGTACATATTTCATCGACCATTATGTTAGCCTCACCCTTCTCCAAAGGTCGGTGATGTACTAGAGTTCCAGGAACCGTGGAGATGAGTTTGCACACGCCAACAAACCTCGAATTGCTCAGGTCCTTGATATAGTACTCTTCGCCATAGTCACTGTGAGTTGTTGATGATGATTCGAGCCCCGTGATTGGCGGAGGTGCAGGGGAGGGGAATGTTGAAGGATGAGGCATTTGAGAGGGGAATGTTGGAGGGGAAGGATGCGTGAAACCTTGAGTAGGAGGGTAAGGGTAACCTTGAGGAGGCATTGGGGGCCTATAACTTTCAAAAAAGTTCACAAGTTTCCCAATTTGATTTGTCAATAATCCCAGGGAATTTTTAATCTCATGGACATCCCCATCGGTCTTCAACTGGTGCTCCTTTTGGGATGAGATACAATTCTTGACCGAAGAAAGCTCGTCCACAAGAGGTGTAATGTGTTGAAGTTTTGTCTTTGGCATATGTGAGCCAACACCTCTTGTCCTCCCCCTTTTGTCCTTTCCAAAGGTCTGTGTCAGGGCATCATTTTCAAGGTTAAAGTCATCAGAAGGGCTCAAATTGGATTGACTGCTGATGGCCTTTATTGATTCCAGTGTTTTAGCCAAGTGCGGTGGGAATTTATTATCTTTGTCCCGTCGTTCATGAAGGAATAAGTTGGACCGATTTGCGTCTTTACTAGCATCTGGACCATTCTTTGTCCTACTCTTCCATTCATTCTTCAAATCCTCATATGATTTGGATCCCAGCCTATGGATATCAGTTTTTTGTGCCCTATTTTTTTGTTTTGATCCCTCTGGACCAACTTTTTCTCCTTCGCCTCATTATCCAAAAACTTATTCCACTGCTCCAACGACATTTCAACATTGGGAGGCACTCTCTCTTTCAAAGCCAAAATATCTGAGCTCGCTGCCTCTTTCGGGAAATGTTTCCCCCGAAGGTTTCTCCTGTATGTTCTCAATCCTTCAGCAACCCGAGATAGAACCTTATTCTTGGAACGATCAAGAAATGAGAAATGCTTGCAAAGTTGGTCATGTATGTCGTCTTTGACAGCTTGATCAACATGGTTCCAATTGTCTGGTCCACCGAATCCCACGTTCATTTTTCCCAGCGACAAACACCGGGCTTTAAAGTTCAGCACGTCATTCTTATCACCCGTTGGGTTATTCTCGAGAAGGGAGAACCCAATAGGCTTCTTTTCATTTGAGCGGGAGGCATCAGGAGTGCTGGATGGGGGCGTTAAAGCAACGGGAGTGCTGGATTGGGGCGTAGGAGCACTTGGAGTTGGACTTGGTGAGAAGTGAACCATTGGTGTTGAGAATTCGGGTTCTGCACGAGATGGTGAACCTCGTTGTGGTGTCACCTCGGCACTTGGTACCCTTGGGTTGTTTCCTCTCGACATTATCTACAAAAATGAAAAACTATAAGTGACTAACTAATTATAATAATATGAAATTATAACTAATTAATCAAGCTTATGATTATATATATAGATAGATATATACCTTTTTAGAGTAAGACTTTAGAATAAGTTCAATGTGTCTGATCTCCATCCATTCGGTATTAGTTTTTAAGAACCTATGAATTTTTGCACGTGGCCAACTAGGAGGAAGGGTATCTATGATTGATGTGTAGATATCCGTGACATGAACTCGGAATCCTCTATTTCTCAACTTGTTGGCAAGATTCAATTTTACATGCATGTGGCGCGAGACACCACAATCTATGCCAATGCTCTCTGTACGCAATTGTATCCATAACGGGTGGATTTTTTTTTCGCCTTCTCCAACAACGTAACCAAGGTCAGGGCTATGTCGGGATTATGTGTGTGAAATATATTTTGTATAACGTCATCCCAGTTTTCTGGTAGAGAAAATAAAATACGATCGAACAAGTAATCTTGCTGGAGATCAAATCCACGATTTACAAGGTAGTTAAATTGTTCGATCTTTTTATTTCCATACCTATAAATAGGAGTATCCTCTATATGATGCACGCTAATAAAAGAGTTATGTGTGCGGTCTAATTGCAACCTCTCCCACTCTTGTTGACAGTAATTATCACCGTGCCTCATTTTTCCTGAGAAAAGTATACGAGGGCGTGAATACGAGTCCTACTATTACGGTTTGGGTTTGAAAGTTATGAGAGTTTAAAAGTATATGTGAAATCCCAACAACAACCCGCCGTAATTGTTTATAACATGTTTTGTTAGGATTTATTATGAGAGAGTTGAACAGAAACACACACTGTACTTACACACATATTGTAGTACTTACACACATATTGTAGTGCAAAAAATCACGACATGCATATAACCCCCAATATAATATGATGGCACGCATATAACCCCCAATAAAATCACGACAAGGTGGATGTAAATTTTTTTACTCATTAAAAGTCAATTTAATTATATTTTGTCAAAAAAAATACACACACATACAATCTAGGTTTATTGGCATAATCTATCCAACCACACACATACAATCTAGGGTTTATTGACATAATATATACATACACACACATACTATTTAGGGTTTACTAAACCCTAATATTTTTTTTGACATAAATCTATACATACTCACACATACAATCTATACATACACACACATACAATATAGGGTTTATTGATAAAAAAAATAATTTATTTGTTCATAGTTACACACATAAACATACACACAGATATAAACATAAATCTATACATACACACACATACAAACATAAATCTACACATACATACACATAAATTAGGGCTTTAGACAGAAATAACGAAATTAGGGCTTTAGACAAAATCAATACATACCAGGGTAGATTTATGTTTGCAAATCCAACTGAAATCCAACTGAAATCGTATCGAAATCTCACGTGAATCGCTTAGCCCTAACAGCCTTACAAACCTCACATAAGAAATGAGAAGCAGCAGGGGTAATTTTTTTTTTAATAGCTGAACCTCGTCACGGCCATGAGCCCTGACCCCATGGCGCGACCAATTAAATGCAGATGATGGAGGTTGGGATACTTCGACCTGGTCACGGCCTACATCCGTGACCCACCATGTGCGCGACCAACAAATTCAAAGTGAGGTATTCTGGCTTCTTCGAGCTGGTCACGGCCTAGAGCCGTGACCCACCATGCTGGAGACTTTTCCATCCACCCTTGGTGCTTGAATGAGGTATGGCCACGGCCCATAGCTGTGACCCACACCAAGAATTGGTCAGGGTCCTAGGCCGCGACCCCCAACGTGTGTAGTCTCTTCTTTGTCATGCCATGGGTCACGGACTTGGGCCGTGACCCACCCGCGACTAAGCTTGGAGGGAATTTTGGCGCGTGTTTGGCGCCAAGATGGTCACGACCTGGTCACGGCCCAAGTCCGCGACCACTGTGGTCACGGATTTGGTCCGTGACCACTTCTCGAGCATCAATAATTTAGTGTGGTAATAAATATGGTCACGCCAAATATTAGGTGGGTCACGGCCCAAGTCTGCGACCCACTGGTCGCGGACTTGGGCCGTGACCCACTGGGCGTGACCATTCGCAGGATTTGGTGTAGTGATGGTTCCTATGTTTATGTTTTTCAGGTATTGTGATATCACTGCCAAATCTAGGAGGTCGGTGGGGTTAGCAAGGGGATGAATAAAACTAGGATTTTGGTTCAACGTAAAGTGGGTAATTTAAGCCCACTTATCTTTTTATTAAGTTTGAATAAGCCTAATTACCTTAAAGTTGTCTAAGGTTTTAGTTTTATTGATTCATGTTAATAGTTAAAAAAGGATACTCATGATTATGGTTTGGTTAAGGTAATTATGATTTGACTCACTTTGACTTTCAAACTTAATTATAAGTAATAGGGTTGGGGTGTGTCAACTTGTGTACCAGAGCCTATGTTTTAAAGGTTCTGGAGTTAGAAGCGCCTAGGTTTGGCAGTGGATGTCGAAATTGTCTTGAATCATAAGTATTCGATTGTGAAAGATACAAATAAGTATGTTAAGCTTTAAATTGGGTTTGTTGACTTACATCTGTCAGTTATACATATATTGTTGCACGGGATATGAAATGCAAGGATCTTGTAGGAAAGGAAATAATATGTTGAGGTTTATTCTGGGATGACAACGAATACAAGTATTTTAATATGAATCATTGCATTGTTTTATATATTGTATGGACAAACATGTCATTGAAGAAAATTTTTAAAGATAAAAGGTGGTAAGAAAAAAATTGTAAAGTATTGGAAATGATATATTCCAATACTGGTATATATGGACTTGAGTCGTGTTACGTACTAAGCCATGAATGGATGCACTCCTCATCTGTATGGGAGAGTGATGTACAGGAACCCATATCCTACTAAAGGATAAGAAGTGAGAAGAATTATTGTTATATGATTATAATGGGACTTGAATTGTTAGAGGGTGAATAAAATAAAGGTTCACGTAGTAAAGGTGAAGTGAGAAGATTAGTAGTTGTTTATGTTTAAAGTTAATATGTGAAATGATCTGAAATATAATCTATCACAATCGATCCGAACATAGGTTCATAATGGATTACGATAAGTAAAAGAAAAGACACTACACCAAATCTACCTAATTGTCACGGTCATTGACCTTGAGAAGTTCAACCTTTCAAGGTCAATGACCGTGACAATTCAAGGCGAGACAACTTTTTTTGTCACGGTCGTGTCACGGTCAATGATCGTGACAAGTTCGTTAGTATTGTCATGGTCGTGTCACGGGCCCTGACCGTGACAAGTTTAGTCCGCGACGCTCGGGGACACCTCCTTTTCCTTCCCTTCTCGTCCGAAGAGCCACATAAGTATCGAGCCTATGTGACCTACCCCCAGGGCCACTCCCTGTCCCCTGAAATAAAATAAAGTAAATTAGTATCTGTTAACTTGAAATATAAATCTAAATTGAAATTGAAATTGAAATATTCATATTCATATAAATATAAATACATTACCTGTAGTGCCACCCAAACAGCTAACTTGAGCTCATATAGCACCTCCTTCCAACTAATGTACCCCGGACAATCGTGTCAAATATAATTCCCTTCATATCTGAGCACTAAGAAATGCCATAATCCTATGGAGTTATGCTCTGCAAATTCCTTCCAACCGTTGTGTAGCCAAAAATCACCAGTTGAAGTTGTCAATTCCACCTTCTATATTTTCCCATGTTTTGCTAAAGGTTCCATGTGGTGGAATTGACAACTTCAACTGGTGATGTTTGGCTACACAATGGTTGAGAGGAATTTGCAGAGCATCGCTCCATAGGATTATGGCATTTCTTAATGGTCGGATAGAAGAAGAGATTCAGTCTCCTCTCCACTAATAGGACACCCCAAATAACTATGTACTAATCACCTATTAAAGGTAAGAAGCGTATATTCATGGATTAAACAATAGAGGAACCAATTTCATGATCACATGCCAATCGTGGGACTTACACTTATGTAAATCATGAGTAGCATAATTCATAATCATTTGCAAGTTGGATGAAAAAGTAAATGGGCCCTTCAAATTATATATTGTGTCTAGAAGAACCTTTCTTTCCCCACTCGTCAAAGTAAACGCACCAGGGGGAATTATTGTCCTTCCCCTACTATCTTCTTTCAACCATAGTTGTGGCTTAAGTTTTAACGATTTAAGATCTTTTTGTGCATTTTCTCCATCCTTCGAATGACTCCCCCCAAGGCAAGTGCCCACAATATGTTCAGCGAAGTTCTTCTCTGCATGCATCACATCCAATACATGGCGCACCGGGTTATTCTTCCAATAAGGCAAGTCAAATAAAATTGACCTCCGATACCATGCCTTTCTTGTCTCATTTTCATTACCAGTAGGGGTCTTCTTATGCTTGACGTTCTTAAATTTGGGATTCTTACCTAGCATATTAGGGCCACATTCAGAAGATGTACTTTCAATTTCTGAACCCGAAAGTTATCTCGGTGGTAGCTTATGTTCGACCCCGCCCAATAAAAAATTGGAACCTTTCTCAGATTTGAAACTATGAGCTGGGGGTAAAAACCTCCTGTGGCGATGATATATATTTTTTAAGCTAGAGGATAGACGGAGAGATTCAGTCTCCTCTCTACAAATAGGACACTCCAAATAACCATATACTACACAACCGAATAATGTCCCATAAAGTGGAAAATCATGCATTGCCCACATCAACATAGCTTTCAGCGTAAACTCTTCTTTTCTAAAAGAGTCAAATGATTGCACACCCTCTTCCCACAACTCATTTAATTCTTCTACCAAAGGAGCCAGGTAGACGTCGATGTCATCACTTGGTGCCTTTGGCCCAGGTATCAACAAAGCCATCATCAAAAATTCAGGTCTCATACACTGTGAAGGAGGGAGGTTGAGTGGGGCTAGGATCACTGGCCATACACTCTGATTGGTGCTTAAATTTCCAAATGGATTGAAACCATCTATTGATATAGCCAAACGAATGTTGCATTGTTCTCGAGCAAAATCGGGATACTCAAAATTTATCCTCCTCCAGGCAGTATAATCAATAAGATGACGCATGATATTTCCCCCTACTTCTGCCCTAGCATGCCAAGTCATTGCCTATGAAATCCATGGTACTGTGAAAAATCGCTTTAATCTAGGCCCAACGGGAAAATATTTCAATACTTTTTGAGGCACTTTTGAGCTTGTGCCTTCCTTACTAGTAGATTGGACATATCTAGGTTCATCGCATACCGGACAACGATCGAGATTTTCATACTCCTTTCGGTATAGTATGCAGTCATACACACAAGCATGAATCGATTTATACTTCATTCCCAAATCTTTCAAACTGTTCTTCATAACAGGATAGCTATTTAGAACTGTATTCACCTTGGGTAATAAGCCCTTCACCCATTTCAGAATTCCCGTCACGCTATTGCCAGACAAACCGTACTGCATCTTCAAACTGTGCAAACCAACCATGGCATGTAAAGTTGTTTGATCTTTTTCACAGCCAGAGTACAACGGTTGGGTCGCCTTAAATTTTAAACTTTGTTAGTCATCGTCAAGTTTTATCGTGTTATCTTCACGAGCAGTTGAATCTACTACATCATCAGTAACCTCATTTTCCTCTGCTTCATAAACTCCGTACGCATCATCAACTAAATCCTCTAACATATTATGATCTACGTCGTCCCCTTCTACATCTATTCGACTTGTTGAAGGTTGTTGTGAAGGTTGGTCGGGGACAAAAGGAACTTTCAATTCACCGTGAAAACTCCAAAATCGATAACTATCTTGCATACCCGATCTTAACAAATGTAGTTCAACTGTTTTCCACTCAAACACTTCTTACACCTAGCACACGGACACGAAAACTCTTCATCATTATGACATCTCTTTGCATATTTCACAAATTCGTTAGCACCTCTGCGGAACACATCCCCCATTCTATTTGTCTCACCCATCCACTCTTTGTGTTTCGGATATCCCATCATAGCTACCACAACTAATCACCTATTAAAGGTTGACAAAACTTAGATTTATAGTATGTTTCATTTAATTATGTCTTATTTATATTCAAATTCAATTTATAATAGAAATTTCTATTTCCTCCATCTTCTCTAAAGGGTGAGTGGTCATATCCCATTCAAGACTGCATTTTTCTGTAATATACTTAACAGCTCATGCACATTGTTACGATTTGAAAAAAATTCGACAGCATATCCCCGTAGTTCTCCAAGTACACGACGTAGATTGACAAGTGTGAGTGTTATTTCAATTGATCAATTGAAATAATAGTCACACTTGTCAATCTAGTATGTACCCAGAGAACATAAAGATACGACTGCAGAACTTCCTCCAAAAGTAACAACTTTAAGCCACTAAGAATATTATACAGAAATTATGCAGTCTCAAACTGTCCAAACGGGACAATTCGAGAGATCTCATTACAGGGGTAATGACTCTCGAACGGGTCTAAGGGCTATTGAATGCGTACGCATAAGAACTAGAAGGCTAGTTATCTACGCGCACTATATTTAATTTCAAGTATGTTTCATTTAATTATCATACTATATATATATTGTTCGATATACAAAGTGATTTTCAAAAAAAGTTGAAGTGGTCATGCCACTTTTAAAACGAACCAACCCAACATTTACTAAAAAAAATAATCCAACAGCAATGTCAACAACAAATGTGTATTCCGTACTCCTTCTAATTCATCTACTCATATGAAATGGGAAATTACTAAAGTATACAATTATTAATTTACTAATTTACAATGAGGGGCAATCCTACTTTCATATGAAATGGGCACTATACAATTAAAATTACAATTAAAGCTATACAATTGTTAAGATTGCCCCACCACCACACCCCCACCCCTACCACCCCCACCCCACCCCCTGCCCCCGTCACACACACATGCACACACCTGCACACACACACACACCCCACCCCACCACCACCCGCCCCCACCCCCTGCCACACACATACGCACACACCTTCACACACACACACACCCCACCCCACCCCACCCCCTGCCCCCCTCCCCCACCACACCCCACCACACACATATATACACACATATACACACACATATACACATACATATACACACATATATATATACACATACACACACATATAGAAATGAAAGAGAAAGAGAGAAAAAAATATACCTTAGAGAGAGAGAGAGCAGAAATCGCTTAGAGAGAGAGAGAGAGAGGGAAACCAAAAAAACGGTGGGAAAAAAGAAGCCTAGGGCTTTTTTTACTGCAGACATTGTCACGGTCGTGTCAAGGTCCTTGACCGTGACAATTATTTTAAAAATTATCACGGTCATTGACCATGACAAGTCCGTGACAACCACATTTATCACGGGCTTGTCACTGTCAATGACCGTGATAATACTTTGTCACGGTCTTGTCACGGTCATTGACCGTGACAAAAAACACGTGTTTTTTTGTCACGGTCAATGACCGTGACAAGGGTGGCCGGCTGAAAGGTGACATTTTGGCCATTTTGGTGTAGTGAGAGTAATGAGAGTTGAGATGTACTTCTTTAATAGTATGAGTATATGCAGTGGATATAACTCCTGTGATGTTTTGCAATGCTTATAAGAATAGTAAAGTTGAGGCGAGGTGTCTAGGAGTTGGATGTTTAAAAATATTGAGGAGTCCTTTTAAGAATATGTGTTGTGTATAAGTGTGGGAAAGATCCTAGTCGGATTTGAATATTAACAACTGATTTGGGTGGATATTGAGTTGTATTTGTCATTGTGCCAATGTGCTATCAGTAAGGATATGTCATATAAAGAATATAGTTGACATTATAATGAGTCACTAGAAATATTTGTACAAGTTACTTGAAAGAAATAAGACATAATAATTAGAAAACTATTGTGGGGCCGGTAGGCATGGTTAAGGTTTTAAGTGGTGATGTTACGTTCAACATCCAGGTTAGGAAAACTGGTAAAGTCAGTAAATTAAAGATGTTTCATAAGACTATCATGTTATTAAGGATTGGGGTAAGATTATAATTGGAAAGTAATTGTGTTGAATAAATGAGTTGTTAAGGTTATTGTATGTTTAGTTAAAGTCAAACACATATATTTGGTATTGAATGGAAGATGAGAAGATGGCATATAATAAGCTAGTCTTGTAATATGATATTTATGAATTGAAATATTGAATGGAAGTTGGAGAAATGAAATATAAGAAGTTAGTCTTGTAATAGAATATTAATTATTTGAAATATTACCCTATAATAAGGATGGACCATGTGAACGAAGGTATGAAGTAATATATGAGTTGGGAATTGACTTCCATATATAAGAAATCATTAGATGATTATTCTTACGTATAAGTGATGAATAAAATGAAGATGATATGAGAGAAGATTTTTCGGGCATGAGGAAATAGTATTCCCAATTTGTTTGGAAGTGAAATTCATCCTAAATTTCGGGGAAGAAATTTTCTAAGGGGAAGGTTGTGACGAGCCGAATATGATTATGATAAACCATGTTTAAATCATGCTTACCGTATGGGATGGGGATAATGTGTTATTATAATATATACTATTAATTTATTATGTTTAGTCTAATTCCACCTTCATAACTTATGAAATATTGAATTAGTAACAAACACAAATTTGTGAAGTCTTCGGTAGGGATGTTCAAGTTCGGGACTAGTTTTGGCCACTATCATATGATAATTGACTTGAGGTAAAAACGAGATAGTTTTAGATATATGAGTTAAGTTAGTAACAAAATAAACGGTTAGTAAAATAAAGGTCCAAGGAAGGAGTTATGCTGAAATTACGAATAGGGGGTAAAGTAGTCATTTAGCTTTAAAGGACATATTGTCTTATATGGCGACACATGTCATATTTTGATTTGACCAAAGGGAGGTGACTTATGCCGACTTTAAAAACTTGAAATTACCTCCTCCTTCAGACA
Source organism: Sambucus nigra (assembly GCA_949130495.1). Taxonomy (NCBI): domain Eukaryota; kingdom Viridiplantae; phylum Streptophyta; class Magnoliopsida; order Dipsacales; family Adoxaceae; genus Sambucus; species Sambucus nigra. Next base: position 507,531,761 of record OX422221.1, on the reverse strand, counting down.
AAATTAGTCATTAGAGAGTTTGTCTTGATGAGAGAGTATCGGGAAGCTCGGGAAGAAGAAAGTGAGGAGAAAAATTGAGAAAAATCCGTAGGAAATTACGAAAAAGTCCCTAAGGTAATTCCACGCATAAATATTGTTATTATTTTGGTATTATTGATTAGAATGATATAAATCATTGATTTTATATTGAAATTTCATGCCTTGGTGTATATGTACAGATAGATGCAAGTTTAAGAAAAGTTGAACGCGTAAATCATGTATATTGCTTCGATCGGAAACCATGTGTATTCAAACTTCTATAACTTTTTGTATATCTATTGGAATTGAATCATTATAATTGGAGATGAAAATAGACTAATATGTGTATAAAATATCCGAATATTATGTGAAAATACCAAGAAATGAATCTTTGGTGATAGTTTGAAGTTCAGGTATAAAATCTGCCCCAAAAGAGTAAGTATGCACACCATGTGTTCGATGTTTTGCTTGACATAGCAAATGAAACTTCAAAAAATATTACACTTTAACTTTGTATTTTTAAATACGTTTATTTATGTTGGTTGAAATATCATAGAAAGTTATGATACAAAAAAATTATGAAAATTCTTGGAAGTTGAGTGAACGATAAAGGAGCCTATAGGGCAGATTTGCCATGTAGCAAAGAAATCGGCATATCTTGCTTTAGGAAACTTAAAATCACATGTCCTATTTTGAATTGTGAACCCAATATGTTAAGTATTAAACTAATAAGAAGAAATTAAAATATATTTGGCCTATGATTTGGGTATGGTAAACACCTTACCATGAAGTTAAATTGGACTTCATTTACGATATATAATTTGAATGGGATTATATGATGCTTATGAATTGGGTTAAGTTTAAGTTATTCTTTGGATTGTTAATATCGTTATGATTATACAAATATTGTAAGAATTTATATGTGAAAGGGAAGAAGAACCGGTTGAATAAGTGTCAAACAAGGGCAAGGGAAAAACACATGAAGTGACCAAGGTAAGTGTACTCATTGGAAAGAAATGTATTATACATGGTTATGGAGATGATTTGAATATCATTCACGGGTAAGATGTATTAAATATGGTTATGGATATGATTTGAATATCACTCACGGGTAAATGTATTACATATGGGTGTGGATACGATCTGAATATCACTCACTGGTAGGATGTATTATACATGGTTATGGATATGATCTGAATATCATTTATTGGTAAGATGTATTATACATGGTTACATATATGATCTGAATAATATTGAATATGAATTTATTCATTTCGGTTTACCAAAATGGGAGGTTACTCCCCGACCCTAAATGGGTGATATTTCTCAATTAAAGACAAGGGGTTACTCCTCGACCAGGAATAAGGGAGAATGTCTATTACAGACAGGATATGTGAATCATGATTCGGATAAGTTTGTCATTCTTTATGAATGAGCTGAATAAGTATATGATTGGTCATTCTTTATGAATGAGCCGAATAAGTATATAATAGGTCATTCTTTATGAATGATCCGGATAAGTATACAATTGGTAATTCCTTATGAATGAGCCGGATAAGTATATAATTGGTCATTCTTTATGAATTAGTCGGATAAGTATATAATTGGTAATTCTTTATGAATGAGACGAATAAGTATATAATTGGTAATTCTTATGAATGTTCCGGATAAGTATGCATATATCATCACGGGGATATGAGTTATTGCAGTAGTGATGCATTTGGTGAGCTATTTTGCTCATGGTTCCTATGTTTATGTTTTTCAGGTATTGTGATATCACTGCTAAATCTAGTAGGTTGGTGGGTTAGCAAGGGGATGCATAAAACTAGGATTTTAGTCAAACGTAAATGGGGTAATTTAAGCCCACTTATCTTTTTAGTAAGTTTGAATAAGCCTAATTACCTTAAAGTTGTCTAAGGTTTTAGTTTTATTAATTCATGTTAATAGTTGAAAAAGGATACTCATGATTATTGTTTGCTTAAGGTAATTATGGTTTGAGTCACTTTGAGTTTCAAACTTAATTATAAGTAACTGGGTTGGGGTGTGTCAAATGATATCTTTTGTTATTGCATCATATGTGGTATTTATTAATCTTTGTATGGATTAGTTAAATTTCCTTGTTTCTCATATGCTTTAATGCTCTTATCACTTTATCAACCATTGCATGTTTAACTTTTTTTTTATCCTTTATTTTTTTTAGGGGAGTATTTGTTTTAATTGGGGGAGAAATAAGTTATTTTATTCTTGACCTTTGTCTATTCCTGAACAAAAAGGTGGAGAAATGATATATAATCCTTTGAAATTAAGGGTGATCTAACTTAGGGGGAGACGTCTTTCTAGGAAGATCATTGTTAGATAAAGAGGGAGACTTAATAAAGGGCGAGAGATTTTTTTTTTTCGAATTTAATCTTTTGATATTCCCTATGCGTTTAATGATTTGTTTAAGTGTGCAGGAATTTCCTTTAAACGACAAATTGGTTAAAGCGGCAAAACATCTATGAGTCGAGTCGAGCGTCTATTTTTTTTTTCTTTTGTAGGATTATGTCTAGGCATGCTTGACGGCTCATAGGATTTTTATATTTGATTTTGTCCCGGAATAGACAAAGGGGGAGATTTGTAAGGTTAAGTTTCCAATCGATTCAATTTGTAGTGTTGGCTTTGTTCCGAACAAAACAATTTGAGTCAAAGGATAGATTGTTGTGACTCAAGCCTACGACATATGAAGATTTTAAGATGTAGTGGCCAAGTTTTTCAAATAGATATCATTGCCGGTTTTGTGTGCCTTGTTTCACATCATCAACGGTTCATTTTCCAAAGTCTCTAAGGTATGATTGTATTAATATATTTATAGAGACTTGGATGGTTCTTATTTGGGTATTTTTTCATATATCATTTTGAACGACTTTATTTATCTTAGAAAATCCTTTTAGAAATTTTCATAAATGTTTTTGGGCTTAAAATATAATATTTGTTTTTTCTGTTTATTCATTCGAACCAACCTGGATGTCGTTTGAACAAGATTTGAACGAGCTTCTGACGAAATTCTCCTTTTCTACTTTAAATTTTCGTTGAAATTGTCGTTAGAATGAGTTCATTTGAAGGAGGTTATCTAAATAGTTTTATGCCTTGTTTTTCCCTGAAATCTCGTCAGAAGTATGTTGTTGGAACGACCTGGGCGGATTTTGAACTTTTTTTTTGCTGTTTAAATTTCAACCACCCACTTTCCCCACTTCTTTTACCTCCTTTTAATACACTTCAGCGCTACAATTTTTTACAGGCCTTTGAAGAGATTTTCTGACTTTTAGAGATAAACTTTTTCTTCCAAATGTCCATTTTTTTGTGATAGTTTTCACGAATTAATTTCTTCAAAACACACATGTTTACACCCATGTTTCTAGTTTAATCCAAGTTTCTATTTATATATCTTTGCTTGGAGATTATTTGGAAACGAAATTCTTCTCTACCCATCGAAGGCGATTGTTTGGGTTCTTTCTTTACCAAAAAGGAGTTCGTTTTTTTGGCTTGTGGTATGCATACATTGAAAATACCACCGTATGTTTTGACGGTATTTGTACCCTATCGGTGGATTTCGAGACTGCGGTGGAGTCCGTAGTTGTCGATTAGGCTGATATTGATGCAAGAAGGAGTGTAGAGGCTTGAAGAGAATCGAGTCATGTGTTGTAAGTCTCTTTTCTTGTATTTGAAAACATACCATACTTAGTGGACTTATAGGCAGGGTCGTCCGAGGTTTTTCCCGTTGTGGGTTTTCCTCATACATTACGGCGTAGTGTGTTTGTGATTTATTGTTTATTTTACAAAATTCACTTAGATGCATGTGTAGGTTTAAAAAGATAAAATTTGGTTTAAATCACAACTCTAGTTTAATTTGGAGCTAATTAATATTTGGGTAATTTTAGTTTAATTTAATTCAAGTCGGCATTAATTTAATTTGATAATATTCATGCTAGGTTTGTTTAATTTGAATTTGATTGAATTTTGCTTAAGTGGAAATTAAAATGTTTGTGTAGTTTCTTTTCACTTTAAGATTAATTTAATTTTTCATGTGTTTGATTGTGCTTTTAAAGTAAATAAAATTAAATAATTTTTAATAAATTAAAATTTGGAATATAATTGAACCATCTCATAGTTTGAGTTTAAAATTTGGGGGCACAGACCCACTTTCGATTTCTATCAGAGCATGAGCGCTAATCTATTGCGTTAAGATACTTAATTTTGTTTAGTTTAAAATGTAAATTTCACCATTTTGAAAATTCCCTGTTTTTGATGGCTCAAATTACGGATATTGGAAAGCGCGAATGAAATCGGCACTTAAATCCCTAAATGAGTGGGTTTGGCAATCCATAGTTAATGGGTGGTTTCCACCTACGTGTTTATTTGACAATGATCGCCAACCTGAACCCGTAAAGAGATGGAGTGAGAATGAACTTAAATTAGCTAATTTTTATTCCCGTGGTTTAAATACTCTTTTCAGCGCGGTCACAATGGATGAATTTTGACGTATCGTGCCGTGTGAAACGACTAAAGAGGCTTGGGATATGTTACAACTCACTCATGAGGGAACTAGTGTCGTGAAAGCTTCAAAACTCCAAAACCTCAACACTTAATTTGAAACCATTGAAATGCATGAAAGTGAGACTTTCCATGAATTTTATGCTAGACTTTCTGATATTGTTAATTCATCTTTTAACTTGGGAGAAATAAACCCGACAACCACATAGTAAAGAAAATTTTGAGTTCCTTACCCGATAGGTTTATTCCAAAAGTGATTATGTGTGACACTCCGCTTAAAATAATAACGGGTGGCCAGCCCTATACTTCATTTAATCAGGAATCTTAGATGGATCATTCTCAGCATTTACTGACGATACTAAAATGAATAAGGCCAACTACCCAAAACTATAAAAGCGGATGCCAAAATTAAATAAAACATACAACGGACAACAAACCAACAATGTATAACTAAAGGAAAAGGTAGAGTACACACAAGTATCATGATAAAATAAAGTGCTCGAATTAAAATGAAACAAGTGCATAAAAGGAAATATACCCGAATAAGTTGTCGGGTCACAAACAGTACAACAACCAAAATAAAAAGCATAAACAACTACAAATGACTCTTGGGTATAAATCCGATATACAGCATGAATCCTATCTAGATCTTCAAAGGAATAGAAAGCGACTACAATCTAAACTCCGCAACAGTCCGCAACTGCCACGGCTCCCAAGACTCTGGATGAAAAGCATCCGGTATCTATGCGGTGGGACACCTGTAATAAGCAGTATATATATAGCAAAAGAGAAAAATAAACGGGACAGAGCCCGAGGTGTAAAAATGTTTAGCAAGTGCATAACAATGCATAATAATTATTAATGCAATGTTTCATAATTGAAGTGGAGTCGCACTCTCGTGAAACCCCAAACTCACCTCTCATCTACAGCGCGCACCTATTCATTTCCCGGAACCTTAATTAAACTACCCGACACAATTCAAGGGTAAATTACCTAACTGTACGCATGGCCTATCCCCACTTGACTTGCCATCTTAACATAACCGAAACATTCTTTCTAGTCTAAACCCACATAAATATATATTCACACATAAATGCCTACAGGCGTAGGTTCCAATTATTAACTTAAACCAGTTATAAGTCTTAGTGAGTCACACATTCACATTAGGTTCCAATATAAAAGTTTATAATTCAAACAACATACAATCAAGTAAAAAGGACAAAACTTCTCTCCACTCTCAACATTACACTGCGTTTCGTGCGTGGGGCGTCTCGCAAAGTGAAATCCAAACAAGGAACCCCCCGATACACTACTCCTTGACAATGTCGATTGTATGGATCCATCATGTCATCTACATAACACAACTACAGCCACTACTTAAATAAATAATATTATAATTAAGAACATAAATGGAATATCTATCTAACTCCTTGAGGTTGATATATCCGTAATAGTCTCTCCGTACGATCTTTCGACCTTGATAAACTAGTACACCTAAATCACCCAAGATGCACAATCTAGAAAATTCATATCACCTTCACCTATATATATATGCCATCATTCAATCCTATAACTACGTATACATAACACACATAATGTATACTATGCCAAACACATAACATAAGCTGTTATAGGATATCCAAATACTCCACCATGCTATCATCTTCCAGGGCATCACTCACATACCATCTTGGGGACCACCGGTGGGACTAAATATCACCTACTTCGTGGTCAAAGGTCACAACATATGGGAAGCGGTCATAGCTCCAAACCGGCAAGTGAGAACGAATCATACCCAAGACTTCTCACCCCCAAAATATAAAATCACAGAAATAAAAAGGGACGACTATGACCTGGGGAATATCTACACCCTGCTCCTCAAGCCAGGGGCTCACCCTCATCGCGCAACTTCCCATGATAGCATGTGCCGAGTATGCTCACACAATGAGTATATATATATATCATTCCCACAGTATATATACAAGCAATCACACCATATATATATATATATATCATCACACAAGAAATATACATTTGTTCCATATTCACATAACCATTTAAGTATATATATAAATCTCTCTCTATATATACATATTCTAATCTCCAATCATTAATCATCAAGTAACATAAGCTGGCGATATATACAACTCTCATAATACTCACCCTTTATCTAATGTGTGTGTATATATATATATATATATATATATATATATATATATAACATTCTCTCTTATACAGTGCCTTGCTTGGCATATATTCATTCATTCCCCTATGATATGAATAGTCTTCGAATATATATATATAACATTAAGGTTACTAACTCAGTGTTGAAGGTATGTAACAATCACTCTACATCCCATCTATATTTGAGTGCACTCCGATATATCTAATAATACTCCCAACTATCGGTATTCACATGAGTAATAGTCTGCAAGCCTCAAGCTTAGTCCTGAATTCATTTCATAATTCTTTCAAGTATTGGGATCCCAATTGTCACTCACACAACCAATAATTGACACGTCTCAGGCTCAAAACTTCATTTATTTTTTTTATTTTTTTTCTCATCATACATATTGGGATACCCATGGTAAATCACTCGCCGATGTGTATAGACTAGCCCGACGATAATATACTCACAACTAGTTGTCGGCAACAAGTTAAACTACCCTCACTTTAGATTATGGTTCGATGTATCATAAAGAACCCTTAACATTAACGCATTTATGATTTATTCCTTGAGTTTATCATCACTAAGGATACGCGACCACTCTCTCTCATTGGCCCCCAATCATAACTTAAATAGAATCCTATCGCAATAAGGATTCGGCACAAACCTTGGCCTACAATTTCACATCATGCCCTAACCACTCTCTCTCAAAGAGTCCTAATCTGTACGTCATATATAAGCTCACCTATGACCTCTAAATAGAACTCATGTTCTTAAAGAAATTCCCCCACTACACCAATCCAACAATTTCCAATACGCACGTATATTCATCTCCCAATTAGTTCGATATGTCCCCACCCCCATATCATATAAGAAACCCCGTATAAATCTTGAAAACGTATATCTTGCATCATATAATAATGTTCCAAAGAGATAAACAAAATCGAAATGGAGCAAAACCCATTCTAGAAAAGCCTCACCAAAATAACCCGGTTTCCGAATCGATTCGTCCTGGTCCGAATCGATTCGGTTTCAAGGGCGAATCGATTCGCCCCTATGCGAATTTATTCGGTCTAAAGGACCTGCGATACTGTCTCAAGACGAATCGATTCACCTTGGGTACGAATCGATTCGGTCGTAAGGACCTGTATGGCTGCAACATTCCGAATCGATTCGGAAGGGGTTCGAATTGATTCGGCCTATTCAGCAAGCTACGAAATGGTCATTTCTCTCCAAAACCTAAATTTCCCAAAATCAATTTATTCATCTTCCAAGCCTCAATCTTCAACCCCAATATGTTTTCAAACATCAAAACCCATCCTATATCTAATCTCATCAATTTATACCCCTTAAACCCATGTGTAAACATCAATTTCAAGATTAAAACCACAAAATCTAGGTTTTGATAACTATACCCAAAATCTAATTCTTTTATCCACAAATTGTGAAATAAGATACACAAATGAATTATTTAGCAAGATTAAACACTTGCCTTGAGGTTGTAGAGGTTGAATCGTCCTCGTGATCGCGTATGGACGGGAAATCTCCAAGCTTTCTCCTCTCTCTCTTCCTTTCTTCTTCTTCTTCCTCTCTTCTCTCTCTCTCTAGGCCTTCTCTCCCTTTCTCTTAATCTCAAGAAATGAGATTTTAATATCCCAAAGGCTTTATAAGCCTAATCTCCCAAAGCGCTCAACTTAAATTATAATACACACCTTAAATGACTCGTTTACTCCAATTCGAGTCAAACTAACTTAAAAATATTTCGGAACTGAAATAAATCCCAAGGACAGTCATTACAACTATCTCAACCCATCCGTAATCGATAGCGCACTCAAAATCGTCATCCGAACTACTTTATAACGTCCTCAATTTTGGACCTCAATTTCCAAATCTTAAAATTTTCCAATTTCAATAAATTTTATTTCTCTCAAAAATTAAATTCTCAATACCAAAAATCGTGGGGTGTTACAGGCTTTCCCCTTACAGAAATTTCGTCCTCAAAATTTAAGTTATGCCTAGGACTCTGAACCTCATCTAGTTCTTACCTCTATTCTCAAGATTACTACCCATAATTTCCACTTCTCACATCGAATCATCTGAACTCTAAAATCAAATTAGCTACCCAGGGCGCCCATACACCCTATACCCGAGCTCAACTCGTAAAAACCTAACCCGACTCCACTAGCCTCAAATCGTAATATAACTCTCAACAGATAAATCTATAATAACGTACAAAATATAAAAATTTTGAAATTTCCAATTGTTGAACTCTTCTCAATTCATGACATTCGCTACTTTCGTGCGGGGGAGGCCTAGCAAGCGAAATCCAAACAAGGAACCCTCCCAATACACTACTGTGTAGCTATGTCGGGGATTGAGATCAGTTGAACCAGGATTAAGGTTTTATAAAGGATTTTCAAACCATAGATATTGCCCGAAGGCCCATATAACAATATACTATAAAATAATATCATGTCTTTCGACACGCCAATCAAAGACCTTATGTTCAAGACACAAAGTCCCAACTAACACAATATTCTTACCAATACCTAGTTCTCATAACTAGTACAACCATGAGCTAAATTCCCCGGTCAATAATGAAGCTGCTAAACTTTGAACCTCCTCAGTTATACAAATCCTTTACATCACACTAAAGCATTGCTGCAAAGTAAATCCTTCCCTCACTGGGATACTACAATTACCGGCCCTAGCCTATCTATAAACAATAACCTTATAACCACTACTCCACAAATCTTAACAGTTCCCACTTTCGAAAATCAATAACATAACTCTCTACTAGCTCATCGCAAAACAGTCTATTATATCAAAATATGCCATACAAAGACCACACTTTCTCACTCCTTCCTCGAAGGAAAAATTCCGTACACTCTATGGTGATAGTGGCTAACCACTCATTATGCCTTACATGTGACACCCCCAATACCGCACAAAGTATGAACTAAACCCAAAGAAAGGTATTCTACATTACACCTCCATATTCCAGCTGCTTCACTTCATCCATGAATCCCTGTTCAAAGTCCTCTACTTCTTCCAGGACCATCTTTCTTCCTAAAACCTATTTCTCCAAAAGAGAAACATCTTCTCGAAAATCCTTCCTAACCCTCCTGAAGGACGAAACGCTATTGCGACCCTAGACAATCCTGCCTAATACCCTGTCGCGACGATGATCTTACTCCTCTGGTATCAACTCCTTCAATCCTATTTGAAGAACCCAAGTCTCAAAATTTCTCACTCCCTTCTTAAATAAAGACGATGCTCCCTACAATGGGATAACGCCACACACCTCACAACGGTAAAAGTCAGCAACACTGGATTTCCTAACAAATGCTGACGAATTCATACATATAAACCTCCCAAGGACTTCACTATTCACTTCTCCTCAGAATTTCCCAAAATTCGCCATTCGAGTCAATTATCCTTCTTACTCGACCTCCATCAGATCATCTAGAGTTATCTCTACAAATCTCTACCTTATTACCACCAGAGTCAAGGAAAGAAAACACTTCCAGTCAAAATGTACCCAAAATCTGTTATGGGCATTACATCCCTCGTTTAGTCCCTTCTTAGATGACTTATTCTTAGCGACGTCTGAAATGAGAGCAACTGATTCAGAACGTCGTTCAAGTGAGTACACCTTACAGAAGAGATAAACGTAGTGAGCACAACAATCCTAATAGCAGGGTCCTACATCAAGAACGCTCACGGAAGAACGCAGAAAACCCGCACAGATCTTAAAGACACTAGAACCTGATGCTCTGATACCATCTGTGACACCCCGCTTAAAATAATAACAGGTGGCCAGCCCTATACTTCATTTAATCAGGAATCTCAGATGGATCATTCCCAACATCTACTGACGATACTAAAATGAATAAGGCTAACTACCCAAAACTATAAAAGCGGATGCCAAAATTTAATAAAACATACAACGGACAACAAACCAACAATATAGAACAAAAGGAAAAGGTAGAGTACACACAAGTATCATGATAAAAGAAAGTGCTCGAATTAAAATGAAATAAGTGCACAAAAGGAAATATACCCGAATAAGCTGTCGGTTCACACACAGTACAATAACCAAAATAAAAAGCATAAACAACTACAAATGACTCTTGGGTATAAACCCAATATACAACATGAATTCAATCTAAATCTTCAAAGGAATAGAAAGTGACTACAATCTAAACTCCACAACAGTCCGCAACTGCCACGACTCCCAAGACTCTGGATAGAAAAGCATCTGGTATCCATGCAGTGGGACACCTGTAGTAAGTAGTATATATATAGCAAAAGAGAAAAATAAACGGGTCAGAGCCCGAGGTGTAAAAATTTTTAGCAAGTGCATAACAATGCATAATAATTATTAATGCAATGTTTCATAATTAAAGTGGAGTCGCACTCTCGTGAAACCCCAAACTCACATCTCATCTACATCGCGCACCTATTCGTTTCCCGGAACCTTAATTAAACTACCCGACACAATTCAAGGGTAAATTTCCTAACTGTATGCATGGCCTATCCCCGCTTGACTTGCCATCCTAACATAACCCAAACATTCTTTCTAGTCTAAACCCACATAAATATATATTCACACATAAGTGCCTACAGGCATAAATTCCAATTATTAACTTAAACCAGTTATAAGTCTTAGTGAGTCACACATTCACATTAGGTTCCAATATAAAAGTTTATTATTCAAACAACATACAATCAAGTAAAAAGGACAAAACTTCACTCCACTATCAACATTGCACTACGTTTCGTGCATGGGGCATCTCGCAAAGTGAAATCTAAACAAGGAACCCCCCGATACACTACTCCTTGACAATGTCGATCGTAGGGATCCATCATGTCATCCACATAACACAACTACAACCACTAATTAAATAAAGAATATTATAATTAAGAACATAAATGGAATATCTATCTAACTCCTTGAGGTCGATATATCCGTAATAGTCTCTCCGTACGATCTTTCGACCTTGATAAACTAGTACACCTAAATCACCCAAGATGCACAATCTAGAAAATTCATATCACCTTCACTTGTAGGATATGTATATATATATATATATATATATATATATGCCATCATTCAATCCTATAACTACGTATACATAACACACATAATGTATACTATGCCAAACACATAACATAAACTATTATAGGATATCCAAATACTGCACCATGCTATCATCTTACAGGGCATCACTCACATACCATCCAGGGGACCACCGATAGGACTAAATATCACCTACTTCATGGCCATAGGTCACAACGTATGGGAAGCGGTCATAGCTCCAAATCGGCGAGAGAGAACGAATCATACCCAAGACTTCTCATGCCCAAAATATAAAATCACACAATAAAAAGTGACAACTATGACCTGGGGAATATCTACACCCTGCCAGGGGCTCACCCTCATCGCACAACTTCCCATGATAGCATGTGCCGGGTATGCTCACACAATGAGTATTTATATATATATCATTCACACAGTATATACACAAGGAATCGCACCATATGTATAAATCATCACAAAAGAAATATACATTTGTTCCATATTCACATAACCATTTAAGTATATATATAAATCTCTATATATATACATATTCTAATCTCCAATCATTAATCATCAAGTAACATAAGCTGGCGATATATATACAACTCTTATAATACTCACCCTTTATCTAATGTGTATATATATATATATATATATATATATATAACATTCTCTCTTATACGGTGCCTTACTTGGCATATATTCATTAATTCCCCTATGATATGAATAGTCTTCCAATATATATATAACATTAAGGTTACTAACTCAGAGTTGAAGGTATGTAACAATCACTCTACATCCCATCTATATCTGAAAGCACTCCGATATATCTAATAATACTCCCGACTATCGGTATTCACATGACTAATAGTCTGCAAGCCTTAAGCTTAGTCCTGAATTCATTTCACAATTCTTTCAAGTATTGGGATCCCAATTGTCACTCACATGACCAATAATTGGCACGTCACAAGCTCAAAACTTCATTTATTTTTTTATTTTTTTTCTCATCATACCTATTGGGATAACCATGGTAAATCACTCACTAATGTGTATAGACTAGCCCGGCGATAAGTATACTCACAACTAGTTGTCAGCAACAAGTTAAACTACCCTCACTTTAGATTCTGGTTCGATGTATCATAAAGAACCCTTAACATTAACGCATTTATGATTTATTCCTTGAGTTTATCATCACTAAGGATACGCGACTTCTCTCTCTCATTGGCCCCCAATCATAACTTAAATAGAATCCTATCGCTATAAGGATTCGGCACAAACCTCGGCCTATAATTTCACATCATGCCCTAACCACTCTCTCTCAAAGATTCCTAATCTGTATGTCATATATAAGCTCACCTATGACCTTTAAATAGAAATCCCGTTCTTCAAGAAATTCCCCCACTACACCAATCCAACAATTTCCAATACGCACGTATATTCATCTCCCAAATAGTTCGATATGTCCCCACCCTCATATCATATAAGAAACCCCTTATAAATCTTCAAAACGTATCTCTTGAATCATATAATAATGTTCCAAAGCGATCAACCCAATCGAAATTGAGCAAAACCCATTCTAGAAAAGCCTCACCAAAACAACCCTGTTTCCGAATCGATTCGTCCTGGTCAGAATCGATTCGGTCTCAAGGGCAAATCGATTCGCCCCTATGCAAATTGATTCGGTCTAAAGGACCTGGGAGACTGTCTCAAGCCGAATCGATTTGCCTTGGGTCCGAATCGATTAGGTCATAAGGACCTGTATGTCTGTAACATTCCGAATCGATTCGGAAAGGGGCCGAATCGATTCGATCTGTTCAGCAAGCTACGAAATGGTCATTTCTCTCCAAAACCTAAATTTCCCAAAATCAATTTAATCATCTTCCAAGCCTCAATCTTCAACCCCAACATGTTTTCAAACATTAAAACCCATCCTATATCTAGTCTCATCAATTTATACCCCTTAAACCCATGTGTAAACATCAATTTCAAGATTGAAACCACAAAATCTAGGTTTTGATAACTATACCCAAAATCCAATTATTTTATCCACAAATTGTGAAATAAGATACCCAAATGAATTATCTAGCAAGATTAAACACTTTCCTTGAGGTTGTAGAGGTTGAATCGTCCTCGTGATCGCGTATGGGCCAGAAATCTCCAAGCTTTATCCTCTCTCTCTTCCCTTCTTCTTCTTCCTCTCTTCTCTCTCTCTCTCTAGGGCTTCTCTCCCTTTCTCTTAATCTCAAGAAATGAGATTTTAATCTCCCAAAGCGCCCAACTTAAATTATAATACACACTTTAAATGACTCGTTTACTCCAATTCGAGTCAAACTAACTTAAAAATATTTCGGAACCAAAATGAATCCCAAGGACAGTCATTTCAACTATCTCAACCCATCCGAAATCGATAGCGCACTCAAAATCGTCATCCGAACTACTTTATAACGTCCTCAATTTTGGACCTCAATTTCCAAATCTTAAATTTTTTCAATTTCAATAAATTTTATTTCTCCCAAAAATTAAATTCTCAGTCCCAAAAATCGTGGGGTGTTACGAGCTACCCCCATTACAAAAATTTCATCCTCGAAATTTAATTTATGCCTAGGACTCCGAACCTCATCTAGTTCTTACCTCTATTCTCAAGATTACTACCCATCATTTCCACTTCTCAGATCGAATCCTTTAAACTCTAAAATCAAATTAGCTACCCAGGGTGCCCATACACCCTATACCCGAGATCAACTCGTAAAAACCTATCCCAGCTCCACTAGCCTCAAATTGTAATATAACTCTCAACAGATAAATCTATAATAACGTACTAAATATATAAAGTTTGAAATTTCCAATGGTTGAACTCTTCTCAATTCCTGACATTCGCTACTTTCGTGCGGGGGAGGTCTCGTAAGAGAATTCCAAACAAGGAACCCTCTGAATACACTAATGTATAACTATGCCAGGGATTGAGATCAGTTGGACCAGGGTTAAGGTTTTATAAAGGATTTTCAAACCATAGATATTGCCTGAAGGCCCATATAACAATATACTATAAAACAATTTCATATTTTTTGACACGCCAATCAAATACCTTATGTTCAAGACACAAAGTCCCAACTAACACAATACTCTTACCAATACCTAGTTCTCATAACTAGTACAACCATGAGCGAAATTCCCCGCTCAATAATGAAGCTGCTAAACTCTGAACCTCGTCAGTTTTACAAATCCTTTACATCACACTAAAGCATTGCTGCAAAGTAAGTCCTTCCCTCACTGGGATACTACAATTACCGGCCCTAGCTTATCTATAAACAATAACCTTATAACCACTACTCCACAAACCTTAACAGTCCGCACTTTCGAAAATCAATAACATAACTCTCTACTAGCTCATCCCGAAACAGTCTAATATCCCAAAAGATGACATACAAAGACCACACTTGCTGACTCCTTCCTCGAAGGAAAAATTCCGTAAACTCTATGGTGATAGCGGCTAACCACTCATTATGCCTTACATGCGACGCCCCCAATACCGCACAAAGCATGAACTAAACCCAAAGAAAGGTATTCTACATTACACCACCATATTCCAACTGCTTCACTTCATCCATGAATCCCTGTTCAAAGTCCTCTACTTCTTCCAGGCTCATCTTTCTTCCTAAAACCTATTTCTCCACAAGAGAAACATCTTCTAGAAAATCCTTCCTAACCCTCCTGAAGGACGAAACGCTATTGCGACCCTCGACAATCCTGCCTAATACCCTTTCGCGATGATGATCTTACTCCGCTGGTGTCAAATCCTTCAATCCTATTTAAAGAACCCAAGTCTCGAAATTTCTCACTCCCTTCTTAAATGAAGACGATGCTCCCTACAATGGGATAATGCCACACACTTCACAACGGTAAAAGTCAGCAACACCGGGTTTCCTAACAAATGCTGACGAATTCATCAATATAAACCTCCCAAGGACTTCACTATTCGCATGTCCTCAGAATTTCCCTATCGACCCCAAAATTTGCCGTTCGAGTCAATTATCCTTCTTACCCGACCTCCATCTGATCATCTAGAGTTATCTCTACAAATCTCTACCTTATTACCACCTGAGTCAAGGAAAGAAAACACTTCCAATCAAAACGTAATCAAAATCTGTTATGGGCATTTCATCCCTCGTTTAGTCCCTTCTTGGACGACTTATTCTTGGCGACGTCTGAAATGAGAGCAACTGATTCAGAACGTTGTTCAAGTGAGTACACCTCGCAGAAGAGATAAACGTAGCGAACACAACAATCCTAATAGTAGGGTTCTACATCAAGAACGCAAAAAACCTGCACAGATCCTAAAGACACTAGAACCTGATGCTCTGATACCATCTGTCACACCCCGCTTAAAATAATAACGGGTGGCCAACCCTATACTTCATTTAATCAGGAATCTCAGATGGATCATTCTCAATATCTACTGATGATACTAAAATGAATAAGGCTAACTACCCAAAACTATAAAAGCGGATGCCAAAATTAAATGAAACATACAATGGACAACAAATCAAAAATATAGAACTAAAGGAAAAGGTAGAGTACACACAAGTATCATGATAAAAGAAAGTTCTCGAATTAAAATGAAACAAGTGCACAAAAGGAAATATACCCGAATAAGCTGTCGGGTCACAGACATTACAACAACCAAAATAAAAAGCATAAACAACTACAAATGACTCTTGGGTATAAACCCGATATACAGCATGAATCCTATCCAGATCTTTAAGGGAATAGAAAGCGACTACAATCTAAACTCCGCAACAGTCTGCAACTACCACGGCTCCCAAGACTCTGGATAGAAAATCATCTGGTAGCCATACGGTGGGACACCTATAGTAAGCAGTATATATGTAGCAAAAGAGAAAAATTAACGGGTCTGAGCCCGAGGTGTAAAAATGTTTAGCAAGTGCATAACAATGCATAATAATTATTATTGCAATGTTTCATAATTAAAGTGGAGTCGCACTCTCGTGAAACCCCAACCTCACCTCTCATCTACAGCGCACCTATTCGTTTCCCGGAACCTTAATTAAACTACCCGACACAATTCAAGGGTAAATTACCTAACTGTTATCCCCGCTTGACTTGCCATCTTAACATAGCCCAAACATTCTTTCTAGTCTAAACCCACATAAATATATATTCACACATAAGTGCCTACAGGCATAGCTTCCAATTATTAACTAAAACCAATTATAAGTCTTAGTGAGTCACACATTCACATTAGGTTCCAATATAAAGTTTATTATTCAAACAACATACAATCAAGTAAAAAGGACAAAACTTCTCTCCACTCTCAACATTGCACTACGTTTCGTGCGTGGGGCGTCTCGCAAAGCGAAATCCAAACATGGTACCCCCCCCCCGATACACTACTCCTTGACAATGTCGATTGTAGGGATCCATCATGTCATCAACATAACATAACTACATCCACTACTTAAATAAAGAATATTATAATTAAGAACATAAATGGAATCTTTATCTAACTCCTTGAGGTCGATATATCCGTAATAGTCTCTCCGTACGATCTTTCGACCCTGATAAACTACTACACCTAAATCACCCAATATGCACAATCTAGAAAATTCATATCACCTTCACCTATAGGATATATATATATATATATATATATATATATATATGCCATCATTCAATCCTATAACTACATATACATAACACACATAATGTATACTATGCCAAACACATAACATAAACTGTTATAGGATATCCAAATAGTACACCATGCTATCATCTTCCAGGGCATAATCACATACCATCCTGGGAACCACCGGTAGGACTAAATATCACCTACGTCGTGGTCATAGGTCATACCGGCAAGTGAGAACGAATCATACCCAAGACTTCTCACCCCCAAAATATAAAATCACACAAATAAAAAGGGAGAACTATGACCTGGGGAATATCTACACCCTGCTCCTCAAGCCAGGGGCTTACCCTCATCGCATCATATGTATAAATCATCACACAAGAAATATACATTTGTTCCATATTCACATAACCATTTAAGTATATATATAAATCTCTCTATATATACATATTCTAATCTCCAATCATTAATCATCAAGTAACATAAGCTGGCGATATATATACAACTCTTATGATACTCACCCTTTATCTAATGTGTGTATATATATATATATATATAACATTCTATATTATACACTGCCTTACTTGGCATATATTCATTCACTCCCCAATGATATGAATAGTCTTCCAATATATATATAACATTAAGGTCACTAACTCAGAGTTGAAGGTATGTAACAATCACTCTACATCCCATTTATATCTGAAAGCACTCCGATATATCTAATAATACTCCCGACTATCGGTATTCACATGACTAATAGTCTGCAAGCCTCAAGCTTAGTCCTGAATTCATTTCACAATTCTTTCAAGTATTGGGATCCCAATTGTCACTCACACGACCAATAATTGGTACGTCTCAAGCTCAAAACTTCATTTATTTTTTTATTTTTTTTCTCATCATACATATTGGGATACCCATGGTAAATCACTCACCAATGTGTATAGACTAGCCCGACGATAAGTATACTCACAACTAGTTGTCAGCAACAAGTTAAACTACCCTCACTTTAGATTCTGGTTCGATGTATCATAAAGAACCCTTAACATTAACGCATTTATGATTTATTCCTTGAGTTTATCATCACTAAGGATACGCGACTTCTCTCTCTCATTGGCCCCCAATCATAACTTAAATAGAATCCTATCGCTATAAGGATTCGGCACAAACCTCGGCCTATAATTTCACATCATGCCCTAACCACTCTCTCTCAAAGAGTCCTAATATGTACGTCATATATAAGCTCACCTATGACCTCTAAATAGAACTCCCGTTCTTAAAGAAATTCCCCCACTACACCAATCCAACGATTTCCAATACGCACGTATATTCATCTCCCAAATAGTTCGATATGTCCCCACCCTCATATCATATAAGAAACCCCTTATAAATATTCAAAATGTATCTCTTGCATTATATAATAATGTTCCAAAGCGATAAACGCAATCTAAATGGAGCAAAACCCATTCTAGAAAAGCCTCACCAAAACAGCCCTGTTTTCGAATCGATTCGTCCTGGTCTGAATCGATTCGGTATCAAGGGTGAATCGATTCGCCCCTATGAAAATCGATTATGTCTAAAGGACCTGGGAGACTGTCTCAAGCCGAATCGATTTTCCTTGGGTCCGAATCGATTCGGTCATAAGGACCTGTTTTGCTGCAACATTCCGAATCGATTCGGAAGGGGGCCGAATCGATTCGGCCTGTTCAGCAATCTACGAAATGGTCATTTCTCTCCAAAACCTAAAATTCCCAAAATCAATTTAATCATATTCCAAGCGTCAATCTTCAACCCCAACATGTTTTCAAACATCAAAACCCATCCTATATCTTATCTCATCAATTTATACCCCTTAAACCCATGTGTAAACATCAATTTCAAGATTGAAACCACAAAATCTAGGTTTTGATAACTATACCCAAAATCCAATTCTTTTATCCACAAATTGTGAAATAAGATACACAAATGAATTATTTAGCAAGATTAAACACTCAATTCGGGGTTGTAGAGATTGAATCGTCCTCGTGATCGCGTATGGGCCGGAAATCTCCAAGCTTTATCCTCTCTCTCTTCCTTTCTTCTTCTTCCTCTCTTCTCTCTCTCTCTCTAGGGCTTCTCTCCCTTTCTCTTAATCTCAAGAAATGAGATTTTAATCTCCCAAAGCGCTCAACTTAAATTATAATACACACTTTAAATGACTAGTTTACTCCAATTCGAGTAAAACTAACTTAAAAATATTGAACCGAAATAAATCCCAAGGACAGTCATTTCGACTATCTCAACCCATCCGAAATCGATAGCGCACTCTAAATCGTCATCCGAACTACTTTATAACATCCTCAATTTTGGACCTCAATTTCCAAATCTTAAAATTTTCCAATTTCAATAAATTTTATTTCTCGCCAAAATTAAATTCTCAGTCCTAAATCGTGGGGTGTTACAGGCTTCCCCCTTACAAAAATTTCGTCATCGAAATTTAATTTATGGCTAGGACTCCGAACCTCATCTAGTTCTTAACTCTATTCTCAAGATTACTACCCATCATTTCCACTTCTCACATCGAATCATCTGAACTCTAAAATCAAATGAGCTACCCAGGGTGCCCATACGCCCTATACCCGAGCTCAACTCGTAAAAACCTAACCCGGCTCCACTAACCTCAAATCATAATATAACTCTCAACAGATAAATCGATAATAATGTACTAAATATATAAAGTTTGAAATTTCCAATGGTTGAACTCTTCTCAATTCCTGACGTTCGCTACTTTCGTGCGGAGGAGGTCTCGCAAGCGAAATCCAACCTAGGAACCCTACCAATACACTACTGTGTAGCTATGTCGGGGATTGAGATCAGTTGAACCAGGATTAAGGTTTTATAAAGGATTTTCAAACCATGGATATTGCTCGAAGGCCCATATAACAATATACTATAAAACAATTTCATGTCTTTCGACATGCCAATCAAACACCTTATGTTCAAGACACAAATTCCCAACTAACACAATACTCTTACCAATACCTAGTTCTCATAACTAGTACAACCATGAGATAAATTCCCCGCTCAATAATGAAGCTGCTAAACTCTCACAAACCATCCCTAAGATAGAGAGAGAAGAGAGAAAAGGAAGAATAGTAGATAGGAAGGAAGAAAGGGGGATTCCGGGCCAAACTCCGCGGGATTCGACTCGAGGTCGCCGAATTTTATCCATGAGGAAAGTGTTTAACTTGCTTTATGATTTAGTGTGTTTATTTCTCATATTAGAGTTTGTGTGTAAAACTATATGATTTTTAGGTTGGGTTTTCTTGAATCAAAACGGGTGTTTCGAAAGTTGAACGGAAAAAACTCGGATAATATCCAATTTCAGAAACTTAGGAATTTATTGAAATTAGTTGTTGATTCTTGGTTCTAGGATGTTTAGAACCTTTTTTTTTGTGTATATATTATTGGTTGAGGTTGGGATGATTTTTAGGAGTTGTTTTGTAGAAGAAATTGGGAGAAAAGTCGAGACATCCATAGGTGTCTCGTGCTGAATTTTACACAGGGACGGATCGGTCTGCCCTTCCCAGGACCGGATCGGTCCGGTTTCCCAGGACCAAATTAGTCTGTTTTTTGCCGATTTTCAGAAAATAAAAGTTGTAGATATTTTCGATACGGTCGCGTGGGCGCCGACCGCGTATTTTTCTGACTTTATGGGTTTGATATGATTTTATTACTGGAGGGTGTTTGAGACTGAATTAAATTGTGGAGATAAATATTAGGGGTTCCTAAATAGAGTGTGAGGACTTCTAAGTTATTATTTGAGTGAGGTGTATATTTTGGGTTCTTTGAAGGTAAAATCTTTGACTTACTAAGTTAGGGGTGTTCGGGATGAGTAACACTCGTGGGGGTATTTCGGCGGGCCATTATATATATATAATTGTGTGCGTAGAATATGTACTTATATACCGATTATGGTTGAGTAAATCCTATGAGGCGACTCGGATGGAATTTCAGATATAGGCTAAAGATGACTGAGCGGTTATCCGATACTTCTATTGACGACTATTAATGTTGGTGATGCAATACCTATGGAATTAAGTTACATAGTGCGTGTACTATTTACTTATTGCGAATTGGTATATTCGGGATTAGATATAAATCCTTAAAAGTGATTAAGGTGCGAGTAACATTTTAAGTAAGAGAATACTTATATGATTAGTATTTTAAGGAGGTAATTACTTATATACTATTACGAATGGGAGCATTTGGGGTTTGGCTATTGCTGTAAGAGTTTGAAAATTATAGACATAATATATTGAGAAGTGATGTATACTATATATACGATGCTATTATAGTATATATAATATTATATGAATAAATATATCTGTGTGTGATGGTATATTTATATCTTAGAGGCTGGTTCCACAGGCTTTCCCGGGCATAGGGTTGGACAACCAGTTTATATATTTTCTCTTATGCGGTCCAAGGAGGTTGCACGATATTGGTGAATCCCCTGGCTTGAGGAGAAGTTAGAGTATATCCCCACGTCATACCGTCCTGCATATGAGTGAAATATTGTTATTCAACTTTCAGGATGGAATATGACCGCCTCCACCATTGTGTATTTTTACCATGACCATGAGTGAGTCTGGCTTGGTAACGTGGTTAAGTCAGTAAACCCGGATTCGGATAGGCACTATGAGACTTCATCCTCGAGTTATATCTCTGTGGGATGGTTATTATACTTATGATTGTAATAGGTATAATTATACTTATTGCGTATAGTATATTGCTTGTATATAAAAATCAGATATCATATACAGTAAAGTTGTATAAAGTGAAAAGAATGAATAAGAGTTATTTCCCCTTCCAGTAGATTTATATCCGGACTTGAATGGATATGGATAATAGGTTCTAATGAGAACTATATATATATATATGTATATATATATATATATATATATATATATATATATATATATATATATATGTATATATATATATATATATATATATATATATATATATATACGTTATGTACTGAGGGCCTAATGGATCTCGATGATCAACATTGTCATGTGCTAGTGTATCGGGGGGGTTCCTTGTTTGGATTTAGCTTCGCGAGACACACCACGCATAAATGTTGCGCAATGTTGGGAATCGGGAGAAGTTTAGCCCTTAGTACTCGGGCTTATGAGGTTTATTAGAAGATGGGTGAAATAGATTAGTTAGGCCGGGTAGCTTAACTAGGTTGTTCAAAAAGTATGCAATAGGCGTGCACTACTAGAAGAGGGGTGAGGTGTATCTCATGGGATTGGGATACCAATTTAAATATGAGACATTTCATATTTTTAAATATGGCATTTATGCACTTGCAAAATATTTTCGAAACTCGGGCTCTGACCGATTTCTCTATTTTTCCCTCTTTTGCTATATATATATATAGGTGTCCAGACACAGGGACGCCTGGATGATGATTCCTTCGCGACAAACGTTTGCTGCAGCAGCTGTGGATGCATGCAAGTTTATTATAGACACTTCTTTCCTTGTAATCTAGATACGAGGTACTCTAGAAACACTCGGGTCAATAGCTCAACTGTATTCATTTATTCTTTAAATGCCTTTTTGTGCGACATTTGATTTGGCTGTATTTTGTTACCGAGTGTTCGATTATTTTATTTCATTTCAGTTTCGTGCATGTAACTGTTGTGGTTGATTTATTTGACTGGTTTGGTTAAAAAGATTAGTTAAATAAAATTTTGACGACAGCCTAATAGGTTATTAGTAATTAAATTGGTTTTCGATAGTGATGATAAGAATGAACCATATGAGACTCCTGTTTTAATTTGGTATAGGACTGATTACCCGATATTTTATTAGGCGGACTGTCACAGATGGTATCAGAGCATCAGGTTCTAGTGTCCTTAGGAATCTGTGTGGACGTACTATGCTTTTAGCGTTACTTTCTATTGACTTCCTCTTGTGAGGTCTCGTTCTCCTGCCATTATGTTAGATTATAGTAAATATTTTGCGTGCTCATTCGCGATTCGTATGCTGATCGACGAAGGGCGACTAGGGAAGGCCGTTGTGAGGGCAGTAGGAGGTGGGGCATAGTTGGAGCTGTAAGTTGAAGTTGGGAATGAGGACCGCAGTAGAAGTCACTCCCTTTGTGGCATTGCTATGGATTGCTTTAACGACTACTAAAGTATAGTAATTACATTTATCTACGTACCGCTATAGTAGAGTATGGTGCTAAACTTGAATTACCCAGTGAAGTTAGATTGGGAAATTTTTTGAAAGGTCTTTGATAAGGACCAAACGTTGAAGTTAAGTTATGCGGAAGCGGTGTAGTGTTATCCAAAGGAAGTGGAAGGCTCAGAAGCTTTGGCTTGGAGTAGGGTATGGAAATGCCCAGATGTGAAAATTTGAGGAAAAGTTTTCACTCGTTGGAGCAATGTTGAAATGGTGGGAACGGTGGCCACTATATTTGGGGGAACAAGATGTTTTTCTCATAGAGGAATCTTGCGGATGGTTTTAGCCGCGAGTTCCTTTGATTTATCATAAATGAAGAGAATGCAGTTTCTTAAGTATTCACATGAGGATCGGTCAGAGGCTGACGGTGGTTAGGTGAACTTTGTACCGAATTAAGGTAGGTACAACGAGGAAAGAGTCCTTCAGTGGAATGATAGGCTAACTAGTATGTGTTTCTAACACTTATGGAGAATTTGTGTTCGTGGAACCCCATTGGTGGACATCCACCTGAGGAATTCATTGAAACGGGGTAGTTGAGTCCGGTAGTATGTTTCCTTTTAGTCGGAGGAGCTAAGGGAACTATGAAAGTAATTGTTAGGATCGAGGATATTAGTGTCCGAGATACTGATAATTTAAATTGGTCAGGGTGGCCAGCGAGGGGGAATTTGGTGAGGTGGAGTGTAGAACCACATGGTTAGTCCTTGCCCGGTAGGAGTTAAAGGACAAGAGTAGAGTGCTAAGAGGGAGCATTAATTAAAGTAGTTTTGGTTCGATTAAGACAAGTGTACTATGTCTGGGAACCAGTTGGAGTAGTCAGGGAGATTAGCGAAGTTATTGTTGTGAGTTTCACCTTAGATGAAGGAGGTATGTTTTGTGTGGCTAGATAGAGTCGCGATATCATTGTTCTCCATAGATTCGTGTGTGTAATTAGAGCTTTGTGGTGGTATCGGTAACACTATATAGTGTATGTCTATGTGTTTTCCGCAGTAGGAGGGTTCTATTTTCTTCACTCGCTATAAAAGCGGGTGTTGATATTTTGAATATATATCTGGTTTGTACTACTCGTTTTGTCTGTGTTATACCAGTAGGGTATTATTGTACGTCTAATGTATTTGTGGGTGATTGGAGCGATAGCAGGCTAATGATTGCAAGGCTATCGTATCCGCGGTTCTAGGGTGGAACTAGTTGTTTTGCGATATTTCACCTGGATACGGGTTGAGCTCGCCTTTAGTATATGTTTAAATGGAACCTCGATGAGGAGATGTTTCATTTTCTAGATTTTAGTGAGAGGCGACCTTATAGGTATGATTTAAGGTATGCAGGATTCAGCGTTAAGCTGTGAGTTTAAGCTTGTTGTTATTTATGCAAAAGACTTAGTGTTAGTACAAGCGCTTTGTGGTATGGCTCCTAGAAAGAAGTAAGAGTTCCGACCACATTTTGTTTATAGATGGGATAGGATTATCCCGGTCGCATATTTGAAGCTAGTGGACCTCCATGACCAACAAAGTTAAGTAGTAGTGTATGTGAGGGGTTCTTTGTTTGGATTTCGCTTGCGAGACACTCCACGCACGAACCTTAACGACTTCGACAGTGGAGAGATATTATGGTATGCGGGGATGTTAGTTTTGATGATAAGTTACCTAGTGTGAATAAAATACTATAAATTGAGATCCATGTCATGATTGGAGGCTTATGGAGATGGAAGTGCTATGGAAAGGAATTGAAATGGTTCTCACCCTATAAGTAATGGGTGAGGTAAGATTTAGAGAATTGATTTGAGGCTTATAGCCAGGCCTTGGATATAAGGCAAATTGAGAGAAAGGATGTTTTGGGTATGATGTTAGTAATACTTGTGCAGAGAGTAGGTGCCCCGGTTAGTTTGACTTTCCATTTCACTAAGATGGAAGGACATAGTGGTAGAAGTACGTTAATAGGTTAGCGAGGTAGGATTTAGAACGTCCCATTGGTGTGCCTTAGACCATTATACCTCATTGACCGGCGATGCGGGGGAGTAGTGTAACGGGAGGGTTCCTTGTTTGGATTTTGCTTTATGAGACATCCCACGCATAAAATCGAGAAAATGTCGGAAGTTGAGAGATGTTTTGGGCACTAGGGATATAGTTAGTATAGTACTCATTTTACATGTGTAGGAAACACATCGATTTTAGGACTACCATGGAATAAGGCTAGTGGGACAAGTAGCATTGATGTAGAAAGATTGTAGTGAGATAACCACGAGAAGATTGGTGGGTTAACCTTAAGAAGGATTGGATTTCCAGGTATAGGAAGAATTAAATTTTGAATTATCCGGGTTAGGAGAACCCAGGCATTAGTACTAGACCGAGGAAATGAGGCTCATTGTTTTGAGAAATTTTTACATGTCGGACGTTTACAATGGTTGTGCAGATAGGCACGGGTTAAAAGATGTATGGGAACCTTGGTAAGTTGATTTTATATACTGCCTGAAATAGAAGGGATGTAGTATATAAAGATGAAGATTATGCTGCGAGGCAGTTATAAATGGATTTGGAATGTGTTGGATGGAACGTCGTAGGAGGTAAGCAATGATCCAATTATATTTGTGCAATAAGAGTTATCACACCTAAGATAAGTGAGAAGACTGACAGGAATAGTCGAGCGCTAGTGTAGTTTCCTTTTGGAAGGAAATTAGATGTCCTGATGTAGATGAGTGGACGCTTAGAGTAGTGGATCTCCGATGGGATCAAAAAGTTAGAGCGGCGGTTATAGGCTCGTTTTCTTTATACGCTGTTATAGAAGCACTAGGTGCGATGTGATGTTAGAGGCAACTTTATAACCGAGGTAGCGTTGTAGAACATGGAGATTTAGATAAGCTTGTGGTTAAGCTAGTGCGTTAGAGCATACGCTTTGAGATATGTGGAATATAGTAGGAGACCATTGTGTTAGTACCTTTCGACTTTGGTGTAATAGGACGTAGTGTTATTAGCGATCCTAGGTTGGTGGTGCAGGTTACATCTGAATTTCGAGGACGAAATTCCGTTATGAGGGAGGAAGTATGTAATACCCCGTACTTTTATAGATATTTAAATTGCATAAGTGGCGTAATTTGGTTATTAGAGGAAATTATTGTGAATAGTAATTTTGGAATTAATGAGTGTAATTAAATAAATTTAGAATATAAAGTGAATAGTAAATATTAGTTTGCAAGTGTCGGATTAATATTTACATGGATTATATTTTCTTATGGGACTAAGTATATGAGTTGGAGTATTTTAATTACATGTCGCAGTTGGGTAAAGCAACAAAGGATAATATTTTAATTGGAAAACCCATATTAAGATGTGTTGGGTTTAATTAGTGAATTGAAGTTAAGTAACTCAGATGGAGATTTCGAGTGTGCGGTTGGTTTCAGAATGGGCGAAATAGACAGAATAGAGTATCCGGGGGTAGTGTTTAGGTTTCGGAGATTTTTGGACTAGTAGGGACTCGCATTTGAGTATAAGAGTCAATTTTGGGTATAATAAGGGTGTAATACCCTGTATTTTTATGGCTTTTAAATTTAGGGATTTATTAAATTTAATTGAGATAAATTAATTTAATATTTATCCGGAAATTTGTTTTAAATATTTACTAATGTGACAAGAGTTAGTAATTATTGGAAATTTGTTGAATGTTACTGGATGAGTATAGTAATATATAAGAGATGTTATTAAATTGTCACGTGTGAGCAAAATGGCAATTATGAAAATTTAAGTCGGGACGCGCCTGTGTCATGTCAGGACTAAATGATGAGTATTAAAAGTGAATAAATTATAAGTTGCCCGTATGGTCATTTCGAGTGCGCCAAAGTGTCCGGAAGGGCCGAGATAGTCAAAATAATGTACCCGGGGGTTTAGTTTGGGTCTCGGGGCGTTTTTAGGCTTAATTAACACCCCGGGAGGGCGTTTTGGACATTTCGTAATTATGGGTAATTAAACCCACGAATTTTCTAGGGTTATATCAGCCCTTAGAAGTTGTCTTCTAGGGTTAACAAACACAAAATCAAAGGACGGCCATTAGAGAAGAGGTTGGCAAGCTTTTCAAGGAATTAAAGGCCAAAGACTCTACCGTTTGCACCGCCACCACCGCCAAATCGTAGATCGCGGGAAGGGGATCACAACCACACCTTTTTCTTCCACAAATCAGAGATAAAATTTCGAAGCAAGTATCTATCTTGCTCAAATCAAGTTAATGCTTCATTTATATTAGTCTAGGGTTGATTAGAATTAGTGTTCTTGGAAGAAAACATTAATTGGAGACAATAATTTACATGTTTTAGAGGTAAAGATCATATTCTGGAAATCCATCTCACATGTAGAGGTAGAACCACGAATTTTCATGGTATTAGTGATAGAAAATCTGGAAAAAGAATGGAAGAAACTATGTTAAAGAAAATATTAGGGTTCTTGAGATTTATATAGATTTTACCCTTTTATTTTGTTATAGTTGATGAAAACTCGCATGTTTTACGTAAGATATTGTTTATATGGGTATACAACACTTGTAGTATAAGTTGTTGGGAGTTTGGGATAGAAACATGATGATTTGGATGAGTTTGGGGTGAGATTTCCGTAGCTGGGTTTTCTGCAGATTCGCCATAACTGCTTGATCGATCGATCGAGCCTAGAGCATCGATCGATCGACTGTTCGATCGATCGACCCCCTTTTATTGATCGATCGACCCCTTCTGGAAAACTAGATTTTCCCTTGTGTTGACTTAATCCTATTTAATGCGTAATAAATCTTGATTAGTGTTGTTAGAACATAATGGAACATAACTAAGACCAGTAGGGTCAAGATAAATCCCGTTAAGAGGGACTTTAATGTGAAAGGGAAATAAAGGGTAAATGGGGAGATATTCATACTTAGGAAATCTTATGTGCGTTGATTCAATAATCGAAATGTCTAGGAAGATTGGATTAGTAGGTGAGTGAGGGCCTACTGAAATTGTACTTATAAAAGAGAATACTTCGAGAAACGAGAAGTGAGTTTGGAATAACTTAATGACGAGAATAAAATGAACGAGTCCGTTATAAGAAATAATCGAGTAAAATGTGTAATAACGGATAATTATAATTATGGGTCGTGAGCGCACCTAATTGAGTAATATGAATGTGAATGTTTATATATCTATATGACTTTGTGATTGTTCATATATCTTATATACGTGTAAAAATCATGCCCGCGCTACTTGCTATCACGGAGGTTACCGCGCCGGGACAGTCTTATCTCGATGGGACCTTTATGGGGGATATTGACTTGTACCCTAGAACATAGAAATCCTTGGTACAGGCTATCTGATCGATAGTCAGACGGTCCTAAGAGACGTGAGGGTATGTACTGACCTCTTAGTGATTTGGAACTATGCTTCGCCTCATTTGTATGTGTTCTGTGTTAATACAATTCGAGAGTGATTCCGAACTAGTATTCCCTTAGTACGAGTGATACGGGGACTTGATAGCAGAGTATGATAGCACCATAGTTTGTATGTGGGGTGCATATAGTATATATATACATTATATGGGTATTGGGTATATATATATATCTACTTATATATGGAAACTTTGCACCATAGACTTCATGTGGGGTGCCGTTAGTATATATACTATATGTGTAACTAATATATATACGTTTATCTATATGGGAACTTCATACTGTGCGTATAAGTAGTAAAGTAATGAATAAATGCTTCACTTCACTATAAGTTTTCGAAAACGTTATAACGATACGAAATTATTCTAAATAACGTAAGAAATCTTGAAGAGATAGACTTTCTAAAGTGAATATCATAACCTGAATTCCACGTGATAAGACTTATGGAGGATAAGCTAGAGGAATATATGAGATTCATTAGTACGGTAGGACGTGCACACTAGATGAGAGGTGAGAATTCTCAAGAGAGTGTCGCATACTAATATAATTATTGCATTAGCCGGTTAGCATTTTAAATACTTGCTAAACTATTTTAAAACTGTTTTACAATCGGGCTCTGACCTGGTTGTTGTTATCTCTTCTCTCTTCTGTATATATATATATATATATATATTATAGGTGCCCAGCCACAGGGGCGTCTTGCTTAGGATTCTTTGGATGTAACGTGCTGTAGCTTTCGTGGGAGTTGCAGGCCATTGCTTAGACGACTTCATTGTTGACTCCACTCCTAGTTCAGTTATACAGTGGGGCACGTGTCGCACTTTTTCATTATCCAGTTGGTTTTGTCGGAGATTATAATTCTTTTACTTTCAGTATCTTTACTTTGGGATTTATTACTGTCAGGATGTTTTCCTTCAGTGTTTTATAGTTGGGATTTGTTATTGATGGTTAAATTCTGGAATGTTCATTTATATTCTTATATTTTAGATGTGACTCTAAAAAGGTTAATGGCCAAAAGTTTTATAATTGGATTCAAAAATGGAAATAAGGTTTTAAATGGTTTTGACACTTAGCTTAATTATTTAGGGTGTTTTAATTTGAAGATTTTTATTTGCGACAGTGATGCTAAGAATGAACAAACTGTTCACGTTGATTTTAATTTAATAAAGGATTGATCGCCCGGTATTTAATTAGGTGGGGTGTCACAGGTGGTATCAGAGCATCAGGTTCTAGTGTCCTTTAGGATCTGTGCGACTTATTATGCTTCCAGCGTTGATTTGTTTGATATAGAGCCCTATGTTTAGGATTGTTGATTTCTACGATTGGATTTCCGTTCCCCTGCTATAACGTATGTACATTAGTGAATTCTAATTTCGTTCAGATGTGTGCATGTGCCGAGCGATGACGGATGTCAGATGAGGGCCGTTAAGCGGACATCAGGAGGCAGGGCTCAGTTGAGGTTGTAAAGTATATTCGAGGATGATGACCGTAGTCGAAGTCACCCCTTTATAGCACGAGAAGCCAAGACTAGAAAGGTGACTAAGGCGCAACCATGATTTCCAAATGCTGCTATAGTCGAATGAGGTGCGAGAGTAAACTCACCCAACGTATTACAGAATGTGTAGAGAACTGTCAGTGGGAATTCTGGAAATGCGAGAATTATGTAAGGAGGTAAAGTACCCAACGGTTTAGTTATAGTACGGAGTGTGGCTAACTAAAGGTGAAAATTTGGAGAAAAGTTTTTCTTGGCGTGTCGGAACAAAGTTAGCATGGTGGGAGTCAGCCACCATTTTTAGAAGTGGAATGCTATACCTATAGAAGAATCTTAGGTACAGTTTGACTACTTGTTCCTGCATCGGATATTCAGGATTAGAAGTGAACGTTGTTCGGAACTCATCACAGGTGGACGTGACAGAGGTCCATTTGTGAATATGAATCTAAACCGTTAGCGGATTTTGTATCGGAAGATGTAGATACAAGTGGAGGAAACAACTCCAAGTGGGAGATCGATTCGTAATGATAGTTTGTTAACACTTAAAGAGGGAATTCTGATGGACGGCCAATTCAGAGGCTAGAAATGTCGTATTTTGTCAATAAAGATGATAATGCTTCCTTGTGTGGGAAGCTAAAAGAATCAAAGAATTTCATCGGGAATAAGACTGGATACAACAGTGGTAGTGTAGCACCACAAGAGGGTGTGGATACACATCAGGGGACCCATTTAAATGATTCGGATAGTTGAATTCTTACCAAGTGATGGTAAATTCAGTAAGGACTATTATAGACAGTGACATGTTCTTTAGGGCCTAAAAGGCTAAGGGAATAACCGGGGTAGCCAACAAGAATCGAGTCTACTAAAGTCCGAGAGAAGGACAATCCTAACATGGTTAGTAGGACATGTGATAAGTGGATTATGTGTTGAGGTATTTGGTGGAGATTGAAATCGCACGCGATAATGTTTTCCCGAAGTGAGTAAAGGGACAAGGATACGGTGTCTAGTAAACGTCAACGATTAAAGTAACTTTATTTTGGGTTAGGCAGGCGTGTTACATTCGGAGACCATTTGTACAGTCGAGACGATTGGCAAGGTAGAAGTATAAGTTTTATCCTCAGAGGATGAGGCGTGTATATGTGACACGAGCGAGTCACTATACTTTGTTCATTGCTAGATTAACATGTGAGACGAGTTTAATGCGTATAACTACAAACGTTATTATTATGTGAATATTTTTCCTAGTGTAACGGGATTTTCTTTAGTGCTATCCGCGGAGGATGAATGAATATATTAAAGTGTTATATAATTTATTGAGGTTACTCGTTTTAGTGATGCGATATGCGAGTATGATATTATCTTTATTACAACATTATAGAAATGGTTGGTACGATAGTGGGCAATTATTGTAAGGCTATCGGTGTGATTGCATTAGTGCAGCATGTGTTGTTCTGGCGAGGCTTCACCTGCAAGAGGGTCGAACTCGCACTTATATTATATATCCTAGAGACTTCGGAGGGGATAGTGGGCTCGAGAGATTCGATACCGATGTGTGTAGGGACTTTGTCATTATGATTCAGTATGTATCAGGTTTACTGTCGAGCGAAAAGATTTAA
Source organism: Sambucus nigra (assembly GCA_949130495.1). NCBI lineage: Eukaryota > Viridiplantae > Streptophyta > Magnoliopsida > Dipsacales > Adoxaceae > Sambucus > Sambucus nigra. The sequence goes on along the minus strand of OX422221.1, from coordinate 507,499,583 downwards.
CTCAGTATTATGTTTAGCACTCAGGACTTGGTGATAGGAAGAGTGCATTGTTATAATTACCCTCTAGAGATGTGGGAGTTAAGAGTTATGCCCCTAGGATTAGGGAAGGGATTTCTAGAATCTCGATTGTAGGTATTTGAGGTTTATGGAATGCAGTTACCACCAATACTGAATGATAGTGCAATTTGCGAAATGTTCTTTGTTAAGTGTAATTACGGGAGGAAATGTAACTTTTCTGTCAAGAGACGGAATAAAGGGGTACATGATATGGACGGAGGGCCTAACGGATTTCGATAACCAATAATGCTAGGTAGTAGTGTATCGGGGGGGGGGGGGTTCCTTGTTTGGATTTTGCTTTGCGAGACATCCCACGCATGAAACTTAGCGTAAGGTTGGGATTAGGGAGATGTTCGGCCATTAGTCCGTGAGTTCGGTACCTCGGTCGTAATAGGAATAGGTAATTATATCTTTAAGTTAAAAGTTGAATTATGATTTAAGGCCAGTGGAGCCGGTTGTGTGGTAAGAAGGCATTGAAAGTTATCCCCACGAGTTGAGGAGTGGAACGATGATAAAGAGGAATTAAAAATTTCGATTTCTAGGGTGATTGAGAGTACCCAAGTGTTATAACCGCGTTCAGAACCCAAGGTAAATAAAAAGTTGGGATGATTATTTTGCGTAAATTATCTGGAAAGAATTTTCATTATACAAGAGAGATGACTTGTATCTATTTTGATGAACAGAGCGTTAGTGATTTATTTTGGTCGTTGTACCTATTCGGGAAAATTGTTGTACTTATCTGAAGAGGTTTGAGATTAGTTGTTCCTCTTTTGTTGTCATGGAATTTGAATGCTCTATTCCTTATATTTTGTTGGATTTAGTTAGTTCTACAGATGAGTAGCGCATCGCTCGCTCTCCCAGGGCGGTCGGGGTGTTATAATTGTGGGGATCTTGGTTAGCTGATGTTAAAATCATCCGAGTTGAAGGGAAGTGGTAATAGACGTGTGAGATATATGTTTGTGAGACTAGCATAATGAGGTGGAAGTGGTAGAGTGGATTAAGTGCCGCAGGTAGAACATTAATTCAATTATAAGTGTGCAATTAGAATAGCATGCCCTAATTTCGTTTGGAAGGCTGTGGGAAGTCATTTAAAAGGGGTATTCCTTGAATAGAGTAGAATTTAATTATTATGAAGAACACTCGGAGCGGGGTTGTTATTAGTCAAGTGTGAGAGCGACTTGCGCATATAAAAAGTAATGATATTAGTATGGTATAAAAGGTCCATAAGTTCATAATTAAGTGTCACTTAACGTGAGACATTTCAAGAAAAAGTCGATGTTTAGCGGTACATAGTGAGGGGTCTCTGCATGCATCATTCATAGATAGAGATCGGTTGGAATGAGAGGATCAACCGGAAAATTAGAGGCTATCGACAATTCCTATAATGGAAGAGACCGGTAAAGTTGGTAGAGTTTCTTGGATGGGTTTTCATCTCCAAGACAAGATCAAGGGTTCATCTGAACAGGTGGGAGAAGTCGCCCAAGAAGGAAGTGATTGTTATTCCTTTGGGATGATTAACAATATTTACTAGTGACCCAGTCTTCCTTTGAAAGGAAGGATCGCGTCAGTACGTGGTCCTACACGGTATTATTTTCTGAATTGAGATGGGATCTTTGAGTCCCACCTTCAAGATGGGATTTTAGGAAACAGCGGGGATAATGTTTCATTTGAGTAGGACGTACCACCCATAGCCAAGGAGTAGGCGCACGGTGATTAAAGATTAGTGGAGCCACGTGAAGGAAATTTTGGAACCTTGGTACGGTGATTTCAAGAGTGCTCTGTAGAAGCCTCATACCTGTTTGTCGTGAATGAGGTGCTTATTGAGGTTTTGGTGTGGAAGAACCTTGACTATTCTCCTTCCGTATGTTTAGAGGTGAGCGGATAATCAGTATTTTGGATTGGTAAAAAATAATCCGATCACTATGGTGGAATTCCACGACTGCTTTAGGCGAACAAGAGTGGTCAGATATTTGTATCGTTTTTCCTCAGAATGGGAGTTTTGTATTTAGATAAATCCGAGTAGTTGTCATGTAGTGAGGTGCGGACTCCCAATGAGTAGTGAGATAATGGAAATTTATAATGTATAAGCGTGACCTACGCGGATGTTATCGGTTAGGAACACCATGTGAAGTGTATCCAATGAGAATGTTAATGAAGCTTGCTGTGAGGCGGGGGCTATAGTGATTAAGCGCCTTACTATGTAGATAGTTTGCGTACTGAAAAGATATCCAGAATTGTTTTACCAGGTAGGCCTTATTTTTTCGAATTTCGGGACGAAATTCCGTTATTAGGGGGAAAGTATGTAATACCCCGTATTTTTATGGCTTTTAAATTTAGGGATTTATTAAATTTAATTGAGATAAATTAATTTAATATTAATCCGAAAATTTGTTTTAAATATTTACTAACGTGACAAGAGTTAGTAATTATTGGAAATTTGTTGAATGTTACTAGATGAGTATATTAATATATAAGATGATGTTATTAAATTGTCACGTGTGAGCAAAATGGCAATTATGAAAATTTAAGTCAGAACGCGCCTGTGTCGTGTCAGGACTAAATGATGATTATTAAAAGTGAATAAATTATAAGTTGCCCTTATAGTCATTTCAAGTGCACCAAAGTGTCCGGCAGGGCCGAGATAGTCAAAATAATGTACCAGGGAGTTTAGTTTGGGTCTCGGGGTGTTTTTAGGCTTAATTAACACCCCGGGAGGGCGTTTTGGACATTTCGTAATTATGGGTAATTAAACCCACGAATTTTCTAGGGTTATATCAGCCCTTAGAAGTTGTCTTCTAGGGTTAACAAACACAAAATCAAAGGACGTCCATTAGAGAAGAGGTTGGCAAGCTTTTCAAGGAATTAAAGGCTAAAGACTCTACCGTTTGCACCGCCAAATCGTAGATCGCGCGAAGGGGATCACAACCACACCTTTTTCTTCCACAAATCAGAGACAAAATTTCCAGGCAAGTATCTATCTTGCTCCAATCAAGTTAATGCTTCATTTATATTAGTCTAGGGTTGATTAGAATTAGTGTTCTTGGAAGAAAACATTAATTGGAGACAATAATTTACATGTTTTAGAGGTAAAGATCATATTCTGGAAATCCATCTCACATGTAGAGGTAGAACCATGAATTTTCATGGTATTAGTGATAGAAAATCTGGAAAAAGAATGGAAGAAACTATGTTAAAGAAAATATTAGGGTTCTTGAGATTTATATTGATTTTACCCTTTTATTTTGTTATAGTTGATGAAAACTCTCATGTTTTACGTAGGATATTGTTTATATGGGTATACAACACTTGTAGTATAAGTTGTTGGGAGTTTGTGATAGAAACATGATGATTTGGATGAGTTTGGGGTGAGATTTCCGCAGCTGGGTTTTCTGCAGATTCGCCATAACTGCTTGATCGATCGATCGATCGACCCCCTTTTATCGATCGATCGACCCCTTCTGGAAAACTAGATTTTCCCTTGTGTTGACTTAATCCGATTTAATGCGTAATAAATCTTGATTAGTGTTGTTAGAACATAATGGAACATAAGTAAGACCAGTAGGGTCAAGGTAAATCCCGTTAAGAGGGACTTTAATGTGAAAGGGAAAAAAAGGTAAACGGGGAGATATTCATACTTAGGAAATCTTATGTGCGTTGATTCAATAATCGAAATGTCTAGGAAGATTGGATTAGTAGGTGAGTGAGGGCCTACTGAAATTGTACTTAGTAAAAGAGAATACTTCGAGAAACGAGAAGTGAGTTTAGAATAACTTAATGACGAGAATAAAATGAAAGAGTCCGTTATACGAAATAATCGAGTAAAATGTGTAATAACGGATAATTATAATTATGGGTCGTGAGCGCACCTAATTGAGTAATGTGAATGTGAATGTTTATATATCTATATGACTGTGTGATTGTTCATAGATCTTATATACGTGTAAAAATCATGCCCGCGCTACTTGCTATCACGGAGGTTACCGCGCCGGGACAGTCTTATCTCGATGGGACCTTTATGGGGGATATTGACTTGTACCCTAGAACATAGAAATCCTTGGTACAGGCTATCTGATCGATAGTCAGACGGTCCTAAGAGACATGAGGGTATGTGCTGACCTCTTAGTGACTTGGAACTATGTTTCGCCTCATTTGTATGTGTTCTGTGTTAATACAGTTCGAGAGTGATTCCGAACTAGTATTCCCTTAGTACGAGTGATACGGGGACTTGATAGCAGAGTATGCCAGCACCATAGTTTGTATGTGGGGTGCAGATAGTATATATATACATTTTATGGGTATTGGGTATATATATATATATATATATATATATATATATATCTACTTATATATGGAAACTTTGCACCATAGACTTCATGTGGGGTGCCGTTAGTATATATACTATATGTGTAACTAATATATATACGTTTATCTATATGGGAACTTCATACTGTGCATATAAGTAGTAAAGTAATGAATTAATGCTTCACTTCACTATAAGTTTTCGGAAACGTTATAACGATACGGAATTATTCTAAATAACGTAAGAAATCTTGAAGAGATAGACTTTCTAAAGTGAATATCATAACCTGAATTCCACGTGATAAGACTTATGGAGGATAAGTTAGAGGGATATATGAGATTCATTACTACGGTAGGACGTGCACACTAGATGAGAGGTGAGAATTCTCAAGAGAGTGTCGCATACTAATACAATTGTTGCATTAGCCGGTAAGCATTTTAAATACTTGCTAAACTATTTTAAAACTGTTTTACAATCGGGCTCTGACCCGATTGCTGTTATCTCTTCTCTCTCGTGTATATATATATATATATATATATTATAGGTGCCCAGCCACAGGGGAGTCTTGCTTAGGATTCTTTGGATGTAACGTGCTGTAGCTTTCGTGGGAGCTGCAGGCCATTGCTTAGACGACTTCATTGTTGACTCCACTCCTAGTTCAGTTATACAGTTGGGCACGTGTCGCCCTTTTTCATTATCCAGTTGGTTTTGTCGAAGATTGTAATTCTTTTACTTTCAGTATCTTTACTTTGGGATTTATTACTGTGAGGATGTTTTCCTTCGGTGTTTTATAGTTGGGATTTGTTATTGATGGTTAAATTCTGGAATGTTCATTTATATTCTTATATTTTAGATGTGACTCTAAAAAGGTTAATGGCTAAAAGTTTTAGAATTGGATTCAAAAATGGAAATAAGGTTTTAAATGGTTTTGACACTTAGCTTAATTATTTAGGGTGTTTTAATTTGAAGATTTTTATTTGCGTCAGTGATGCTAAGAATGAACCAACTGTTCACCTTGATTTTAATTTAATAAAGGATTGATCGCCCGGTATTTAATTAGGTGGGGTGTCACAAAGGGATAAGCTTTATAAACCCTTACAACCCTTATTTTTCTCAAAGGTCATCCCCAATAGAGAGAAAAAGGAAGAATAGAAGATAGTGTAACAACCCGCCTAAAATAATAATGGGTGGTCAGCCCTATACTATATTAAATCAGGAATTCCAGATGGTCCAGTCTCAACATCAACTATCGGTACTATTTAAAATAGGACTAACTACCCGAAATCATATAAGCGAGATGTTATAATAAATTAAAACTTGCAACATACAACAACCCAACACTATAAAACTACTAATGAATAAGAAAGAGATGCAGGAAAGAACTATAATAAATGAAATGCTAGAAATAAAATGAACCAAAAAAATACAACCGAATGTACTACAAAAAGTAGACCCGAATAAGCTGTCGGATCACAACAAATACAATAACTGAAATGGAATAAATATAAACATGTATATAAATATCCCTTGGGTACAAACCCTATATACAACATGAATCCTACCTAGAATTTTAAAGAAGTAGGAAGCGGCTACAAGAAACATCCCGCAACAGTCCGCACATGTCACGGCTCCCAAGACCCTGGATAGAAAGTCATCCGGCATCCATGCGGTAGGATACCTGTGGTAATATATATATATACAAGGAGGAGAGAAGAGTAAACGGGTCAGAGCCCCGAATGTGTAAAATATTTAGCAAGTGTGTTAACCGTGCATAATAAATACCGGTGTACTTTATTTCATAATTAAAGTGAGATCGCACTCTCGTGAAACCCCAACTCACCTCTCATCTAAAGGCGCGCACCTATTCGCGTCCTCAAGTTTTAGTTAAATTCCCCTCACATTATTAGGACAACCTAACTTATCATAGGCCTAGCCTATACTCACGAGAATTTGCCTTCCTAACTTAGCCCAAGAATCCACCCTTTTCTAATCTTACTAGATTATGAATACAAACAATTATGCCATAATAGGCATCATGGATTCCAATTTATAATTTAATAAATTATAATTCTTAATACATTACCCCAATATATATATATATATATATTCTAACATATAAGAATTGATATCTAAATATCAAGCACATGGAATATTGGCAAAACTTCTCTCCAATTTCAACGCTACGCCGTGTTTCGTGCGTGAGGTGTCTCGCAAAGCGAAATCCAAACAAGGAACCACCTCGTTACACTACTCCATGTCAACGTCGATCCTGGAGATCCATTATGCCACACATAAATATTGACAGAACTTCTCTCTAATCTCAACAATGCACTACGTTTCGTGCGTGGGGTGTCTCGCAAAGCGAAATCCAAACAAGGAACCGCCCCGTTACACTACTCCTGACAAAGTCAAGACCAGAGATGCGATATGCCATATAGGAAACTACTTCTCTCAAGTCTCAACACTGCACTGCGTTTGGTGCGTGAGGTGTCTCGCAAAGCGAAATCCAAACAAGGAACCACCTCGTTACACTACTCCTGGGCAACGTCGATCCTAGAGATCCATAATCCTTAACATACAATCTAATGCTACCATTGTTACTAAAACTCTAAACTAACATACGAAAACAATTAAAAACCTCCAATAATATCCTTGGGATGATGTAACCGAAATATTCCTTAAATGCGATACATCAACCCCCATCAATCATCTCGTACACCATAAAGAATCTATATCCTTTCATCTATAGTATATATAAATATATATAGGTATTTTATTCTCACCATATATATATACATGTCAATCATCCAATCCCATGACCATGGGTACATATCCTATATAATGTACCAAGGCCATGCACAAATAAATACCCGGCTATATGTAGCGCCGATAAAACTGCATCAATGCTATCATCTTCCCAGTGCCCGACTCACGTAGCAATACTGGGGCCACTATGGTGGGACTAAACGACACCCATCTCGTGGTAAACTCACGCACACGACGTCCCGGGAAGCGATCATAGCTCCAAACCGGCAATGAGACGAAACATACCCACCACGTCTCATCCCAAAATAAATATATATATCATATAATAGCACACGGGACGACTATGACCTGGGGAATATCCACATCCTGCTTTTCTAGCCAGGATGCTCACCCTCTACGCGCGCAACTTCCCAATGATAGCATGAGCGGGGTATGCTTAACCAAATAAATATATATATCATTCACATGCACAATATATATACATCCATATGATCCAATCATATGATCAAATATTAAACCATCTTATACGGTTTAAATATCCATACCATATATGTCCATAACATAAATATATCCATATTTTTATATACATACAGATATATATCCACACATATTCGCATAACCTTATCTCTCTATATATAGACTAATTCTCGTTCATATGTATAAGATATATAAACTCGGCTATAAGTATACATAATCCTCAATATACAAGTCGTCACCACAATTTTCATTAAATTTACCTCGATATGTGAATACAATCCCTCACTTGAAACATACTCAATCATTTTTCCTATGATTAATAGTCTCCCAAAACCATATGTATTTATCTATACATGTATATCCAACATTAAGGTCATCACCCGAGAGTTTGTGTAGGAATCCATCACTACACCTTTCACCTCTAATTGTGAAAGTACATACTTATCTTTAGTACCATCTAACCATAATCATACACATGACTTAATAGTCTAAAACCTCAATTTATTCCAATCCTCATTTCAAGTATTGGAAATCTCAATGGCCATATCCCCATAATTGCGTATAAACCATCCTAACTAGAATTTACGCTACTGCTTATCCTAGTCGATAGTACACCCCCAAGTTGTTTCCCACTTTTACATATGGTTCAATTTATTGTATGAACCCTTACTCCTATCGGGTTATCATTTGTTCCTTAGTCTAAATATTTCTAAGGATAGGAGACCCCTCACTCTCTAAGAGTCTCAACCTCACATCATATTTATTTTATACCTTTTCTATAATTGGTATTCCCAACCTCAATGAGGTTTCCCCGTAATCTCCCTATGAAACTCCAATATATATATGGATACATTTTCTCCCAAATTATCCTAAGGAGTCCCCAAATCCTAATATGTGAAAGACTCCTTATATGACTCCAAGAACATGTCTCTTACATCATAAGAGAAAGCCCCCAAACTAATAAACCCAACCAAAAAGGGTTTGAAATCACTATGGAGAAAATACCTCAAAATGCCCTGTTTCCGAATCGATTCGGCCCTATTCCGAATCGATTCGGCCTAGCGAATCGATTCGGCCTCCAAGGTGAATTGATTCGGGCCCAAAGACCTGGGCTTCTGCAATAGGCCGAATCGATTCGGCTTGGGTCCTAATCGATTCGGTCATTGCAGACCTGCCAATTTCACTAAACCGAATCGATTCGCTTGAGGGGGCGAATCGATTCGGACCTGCAAATTTTGAAGGGTTCGTCTGCTTCATCAAAACCCACGAATCTTAAACCCTAGATTTTCATTCCTAACCCTTAAACCTTCATCAATTCATGATTTTAAGCCCATTAATCAACCCAAAGTTGATCCCAACCATTTCTATGCCATTAAATCCATATATAAACATTGATTTCAAGACTAAACCTAAAATCTAGGTTTTGATATTAATACCCAAAAATCCATTTCTTTACCCCACAAATTATGAAATGAAATACACAAATAGCTATTTAGCAAGATTAAACACTTGCCTCAGATTTGTAGAGGTTGGATCATCCTCGATGTCGCGGTTGGGCAGGAAATCCCAAGCTTTTTCTTCCTCTCTCTTTTCTTTTCCTTCTTCTTTCTTTCTTCCTTTTTCTTTCTCTCTTTCTCTATTTGAGAAGGCTTCATCCGTAAGCCTTAAATCCTTTAAAACAACAATCCCAGTTTTAAATGTTAATACACACTTTAAATGACTCGTTTACACCAATTTGAGTCAAACTGACTTAAAAATATTCCGGAGCCGAAGTAAAACCCAATGACAGTCATTTTTACTATCTAGACCCTTCCGGGATCGATGGTACCCTCAAAATCATCATCCGGAATACTTTGAAATATTTTCTATTTTTGGACCTCAATTCCCAAATTTTGAAATTCTCCAATTTAATTAAATTTTATTTTCCCAAAATTAAATTTCTTAGTCTCCAAAATCGTGGGGTGTTACAATCTTCCCCCCTTACAAAAATTTCGTCCGCGAAATTTAAGATATGCCTAGGACCTCAATATCATCTAGTCCTAACATCAACTCTTAGGGTCACTATACCGATCCTCCCTAGTTCTCATGTCGAACCATATGTATTTTAAAACAAATAACTACCCCGGGGTGCCCATACACCCCGTATCCGAGTTTCCACTCGTAAAATCATAATCAGGCTCCATTAGCCTCAAATTGTAAGATAACCCTCGGTAATATAATCTATAACAATATACTAAATATATAAAAGTTTGAAAATTCCCAATGGTTGAACTCTCCTCAATTCCTGACACTAGCCACCTTCGTGAGGGGGAGGTCTCGCAAGCGAAATCCAAACAAGGAACCCTCCCAATACACTACTGTGTAGCTAGGTCGGGGATTGAGATTAGTTGAACCAGGGTTAAGGTTTTACAAAAGAGATTTTCATATTTTAGATATTGCCCGAGGGCCTAAACAACAATACAATATAAATGAATCCCGCGTCTTTCGACACGCAAAACAAACACCTACTAAACTTTGAATCTCACAAATCTAAAACTTCTTTACATACATTAACGCCTTTCCACAATATAAGTCTCCCCTCTTAGGCGCACTATAATCACATGCCCTACCTACCCATAAGACAATAGTCTTATAGTCACTATTCAGCAAATCTTAACATTCCTCACCTCTGGAATTCAATGTTATAACTCTCGAAGTTCCCGGTATCGCACAAAGTATGACTTAAACCCAAAGAAAGGTATTCTACCTTATACTTCCATAATCTAATGGTTTCACCTCATCCAAGGATCTCAATTCAAGACCCTCTACTTCTTCCAGGACAATCATTACTCCTAAACCTATTTCTCCATAAGAGAAACATCTTCCTCAAAATCCTTCCTTACCATTTTGAAGGATAAAACGTAATTACAACTACCGAAAATTCCCCCAGTCCTACTTAATAAAACCGAGTCTCAAAATTTCTTACTCCCTCTTCTCAGAAGGCAACACTCCTTATATTGGGACAACTACACCTTCCTCACATCGGTAAAAGTCACCAACACTAGGTTTCCTAACGAAGGTTAACAGATTCTCAATCTAAACCTCCCAAGAACTACACTAATATCTCCTCAGAATTTCCCTACTAAGCCCAAGATTCTCCATTAGAGTAAATCTCCTTTCTAACTCAACTACCGATAAATCATCTCGAACCACTACTAGAAATCTCCTCAATGACTCCTCCAAAACTGGGGAAAACAAATACCCCCGATTACAGCGTACCCAAAATACGCTATGGGTATTGTACTTCTAAACCAATTCTTTCCTAGACGACAAAATCTAGGCGACGTCTGAAATGAAACAAGAGCAATTGTTATCAGAACGTCAATCAAGTGAATATACTTCACAGAAGAAAACAACGTAGTGAACACAACAGTCCTATTTGTAGGGCTTTATGTCAAGAACATTAACGGAAGAATGCAGAAAACTCGCACAGATCCTAAGGACTCTAGAACCTGATGCTATGATACCATCTGTAACAACCCGCCTAAAATAATAACGGGTGGCCGGCCCTATACTATATTAAATAAGGAATTCCAGATGGTCCAGTCTCAACATCAACTATCGGTACTATTTAAAATAGGACTAACTACCCGAAATCATATAAGCGAGATGTTATAATAAATTAAAACTTGCAACATACAACAACCCAACACTATAAAACTACTAATGAATAAGAAAGAGATGCAGGAAAGAACTATAATAAATGAAATGCTAGAAATAAAATGAACCAAATAAATACAACCGAATGTACTACAAAAAGTAGACCCGAATAAGCTGTCGGATCACAGCAAATACAATAACTGAAATGGAATAAATATAAACATGTATATAAATATACCTTGGGTACAAACCCGATATACAACATGAATCCTACCTAGAATTTTAAAGAAGTAGGAAGCGGCTACAAGAAACATCCCGCAACAGTCTGCACATGTCATGACTCCCAAGACCCTGGATAGAAAGTCATCCGGCATCCATGCGGTAGGATACCTGTGGTAATATATATATATATATATACAAGGAGGAGAGAAGAGTAAACAGGTCAGAGCCCCGAATGTGTAAAATATTTAGCAAGTGTGTTAACCGTGCATAATAAATACCGGTGTACTTTATTTCATAATTAAAGTGAGATAGCACTCTCGTGAAACCCCAACTCACCTCTCATCTAAAGGCGCGCGCCTATTCGCGTCCTCAAGTTTTAGTTAAATCCCCCCCACATTATTAGGACAACCTAACTTATCATAGGCCTAGCCTATACTCACGAGAATTTGCCTTCCTAACTTAGCCCAAGAATCCACCCTTTTCTAATCTTACTAGATTATGAATACAAACAATTATGCCATAATAGGCTTCATGGATTCCAATTTATAATTTAATGAATTATAATTCTTAATACATTACCCCTATATATATATATATATATATATAGGCTAACATATAAGAATTGATATCTAAATATCAAGCACATGGAATATTGGCAAAACTTCTCTCCAATTTCAACGCTACGCTGCGTTTCGTGCATGAGGTGTCTCGCAAAGCGAAATCCAAACAAGGAACCACCTCGCTACACTACTCCATGTCAACGTCGATCCTGGAGATCCATTATGCCACACATAAATATTGACAGAACTTCTCTCTAATCTCAACAATGCACTACGTTTCGTGCGTGGGGTGTCTCGCAAAGCGAAATCCAAACAAGGAACCGCCCCGTTACACTACTCCTGACAAAGTCAAGACCAGAGATCCGAAATGCCATATAGGAAACTACTTCTCTCAAGTCTCGACACTGCACTGCGTTTCATGCGTGAGGTGTCTCGCAAAGCGAAATCCAAACAAGGAACCACCTCGTTACACTACTCCTGGGCAACGTCGATCCTAGAGATCCATAATCCTTAACATACAATCTAATGTTACCATTGTTACTAAAACTCTAAACTAAAATACGAAAACAACTAAAAACCTCCAATAATATCCTTGGGATGATGTAACCGAAATATTCCTTAAATGGGATACATCAACCCCCATCAATCATCTCGTACACCATAAAAAATCTATATCCTTTCATCTATAGTATATATAAATATATATAGGTATTTTATTCTCACCATATATATATACATGTCAATCATCCAATCCCATGACCATGGGTACATATCCTATATAATGTACCAAGGCCATGCACAAATAAATACCCGGCTATATGTAGCGCCGATAAAACTGCATCAATGCTATCATCTTCCCAGTGCCCGGCTCACGTAGCAATACTGGGGCCACCATGGTGGGACTAAACGACACCCATTTCGTGGTAAACTCACGCACACGACGTCCCGGGAAGCGGTCATAGCTCCAAACCGGCAATGAGACGAAACATACCCACCACGTCTCATCCCAAAATAAATATATATATCATATAATAGCACACGGGACGACTATGACCTGGGGAATATCCACACCCTGCTTTTCTATCCAGGATGCTCACCCTCTACGCGCGCAACTTCCCAATGATAGCATGAGCGGGGTATGCTTAACCAAATAAATATATATATCATTCACATGCACAATATATATACATCCATATGATCCAATCATATGATCAAATATTAAACCATCTTATACGGTTTAAATATCCATACCATATATGTCCATAACATAAAATATCCATATTTTTATATACATACAGATATATATCCACACATATTCGCATAACCTTATCTCTCTATACATAAACTAATTCTCGTTCATATGTATAAGATATATAAACTCGGCTATAAGTATACATAATCCTCAATATACAAGCCGTCACCACAATTTTCATTAAATTTACCTCGATATGTGAATACAATCCCTCACTTGAAACATACTCAATCATTTTTCCTATGATGAATAGTCTCCCAAAACCATATGTATATATCTATACATGTATATCCAACATTAGGGTCATCACCCGAGAGTTTGTGTAGGAATCCATCACTACACCTTTCACCTCTAATTGTGAAAGTACATACTTATCTTTAGTACTATCTAACCATAAGCATACACATGACTTAATAGTCTAAAACCTCAATTTATTCCAATCCTCATTTCAAGTATTGGAAATCTCAATGGCCATATCCCCATAATTGCGTATAAACCATCCTAACTAGAATTTATGCTACTGCTTATCCTAGTCGATAGTACACCCCCAAGTTGTTTCCCACTTTTACCTATGGTTCAATTTATTTTATGAACCCCTACTCCTATCGGGTTATCATTTGTTCCTTAGTCTAAATATTTCTAAGGATAGGAGACCCCTCACTCTCTAAGAGTCTCAACCTCACATCATATTTATTTTATACCTTTTCTATAATTGGTATTCCCAACCTCAATGAGGTTTCCCCGTAATCTCCCTATGAAACTCCAATATATATATGGATACATTTTCTCCCAAATTATCCTAAGGAGTCCCCAAATTCTAATATGTGAAAGACTCCTTATATGACTCCAAGAACATGTCTCTTACATCATAAGAGAAAGCCCCCAAACTAATAAACCCAACCAAAAAGGGCTTGAAATCACTATGGAGAAAATACCTCAAAATGCCCTGTTTCCGAATCGATTCGGCCTAGCGAATCGATTCGGCCTCCAAGGAGAATTGATTCGGGCCCAAAGACCTGGGCTTCTGCAATAGGCAATTTCACTAAACCGAATCGATTCGCTTGAGGGGGCGAATCGATTCAGACCTGCAAATTTTGAAGGGTTCGTCTGCTTCATCAAAACCCACGAATCTTAAACCCTAGATTTTCATTCCTAACCCTTAAACCTTCATCAATTCATGATTTTAAGCCCATTAATCAACCCAAAGTTGATCCCAACCATTTCTATGCCATTAAATCCATATATAAACATTGATTTCAAGACTAAACCTAAAATCTAGGTTTTGATATTAATACCCAAAAATCCATTTCTTTACCCCACAAATTATGAAATGAAATACACAAATAGCTATTTAGCAAGATTAAACACTTGCCTCAGATTTGTAGAGGTTGGATCATCCTCGATGTCGCGGTTGGACCGGAAATCCCAAGCTTTTTCTTCCTCTCTCTTTTCTTTTCCTTCTTCTTTATTTCTTCCTTTTTCTTTCTCTCTTTCTCTATTTGAGAAGGCTTCATCCGTAAGCCTTAAATCCTTTAAAACAACAATCCCAGTTTTAAATGTTAATACACACTTTAAATGACTCGTTTACACCAATTTGAGTCAAACTGACTTAAAAATATTCCGGAGCCGAAGTAAAACCCAATGACAGTCATTTTGACTATCTCGACCCTTCTGGGATCGATGGTACCCTCAAAATCATCATCCGGAATACTTTGAAATATTTTCTATTTTTGGACCTCAATTCCCAAATTTTGAAATTCTCCAATTTAATTAAATTTTATTTTCCCAAAATTAAATTTCTCAGTCTCCAAAATCGTGGGGTGTTACAGATAGGAAGGAAGAAAGGGGGGATTCCGGGCCAAACTCCGCGGGATTCAACTCGAGGTCGCCGAATTTTATCCACGAGGCAAGTGTTTAACTTGCTTTATGATTTAGTGTGTTTATTTCTCATATTAGAGTTGGTTAGGTTGGGTTTTCGTGAATCAAAATGGGTGTTTCGGAAGTTGAACGGATAAAACTTGGATAATATCCAATTTCAGAAACTTAGAAATTTATTGAAATTAGTTGTTGATTCTTGGTTCTAGGATGTTTAGAACCCTTTTTTTGTGTGTATATATTGTTGTTTGAGGTTAGGATGATTTTTAGGGGTGATTTTGGTGAAGAAATTGGGAGAAAAATCGAGACAGCCATAGGTATCTCGTGCTGAATTTTACACAGGGACGAATCAGTCTGCCCTTCCCAGGACCGGATCGGTCCGGTTTCCCAGTACCAAATTAGTCTATTTTTTACTGATTTTCATAAAATAAAAGTTGTAGATATTTTGGATACGGTCGCGTGGGCGCCGACCGCGTATTTTTCTGACTACATCCTCGAGTTATAGCTCGGTGGGATGGTTATTATACTTATGATTGTAATAGGTATAATTATACTTATTGCATATAGTATATTGCTTGTATTTGAAAATGAGATATCATACTGAGTAAACTTGTATAAAGTGAAAAGAATGAATAAGAGTTATTTACCCTTTCGGTAGATTTATATCCGGACTTATATGAATATGGATCATAGGTTCTAATGAGAACTATATATATATGTGGGGTTTTATATATGCGTTATGTATTGGGGCCTAATGGATCTCGACGATCAATATTGTCATGTAGTTGTGTATCAGGGGGTTCCTTGTTTGAATTTTGCTTCGCGAGACACCCCACGCATTAACGTAGCGCAATGTTGGAAATCGGGATAAGTTTAGCCCTTAGTACTCTAATTTATGAGGATTATTTGAAGATGGGTGAAATAGATGAGTTAGGTCGGGTAGCTTAACTAGGTTGTTCAAAAAGTATGCGATAGGTGTGCACTATTAGAAGAGGGGTGAGGTATATCTCATGAGAGTGCGATACCAATTTAAATATGCGAGATTTCATATTTTTAAATATGGCATTTATGCACTTGCAAAATATTTTCTCTATTTTTTCCTCTCTTGTTATATATATATACATATATATATATATATATATATATATATATATTTATATAGGTGTCCAGACACATGGATGCCTGGATGATGATAACTTCGAGTCAGACGTTTGTTGCAGCAGGTGTGGATGCATGCAGGTTTATTGTAGACGCTTCTATCCTTGTAATCTAGATATGAGGTACTGTAGAAACACTCGGCATGATGGCCCAACTGTGTTCATTTATTCTTTTACTGCCTTTTTATGCGGCATTCGATTTGGTTGTATTATGTTACCGAGTGCTCAATTATTTTATTTCATTTCAGTTTCGTGCATATAAACTGTTGTGGTTGATTTATTTGAATGGTTTGGTTAAACAGATTAGCTAAATAAAATTTTGATTCCAGCCTAATAGGTTATTAGTAATTAAATTGGTTTTTGATAGTGATGCTGAGAATGAACCATATGACACTCCTGTTTTAATTTGGTATAGGACTGATCACCCTGTATTTTATTAGGCAGGGCATCACAAAGAGCTCGTAAGTGACTTACAAACATATGAACTTTAAATATTTACCTCTAAGGAAGAGAAGAATAAAGATAAGGACATCACTTTGAAAGCCCAAAAGGAGGAAAAACAAGTTCGAATGATGTGAGTGACATCGATTTCGATGAGATGGCGATGTTTGCTAGGAAATTTAGAAAATTTCTTAAGTTTAATAAATTTAAAATTAAAAGGGATTTTAAGAAATTTGATAAGTCTAAGTACAACAAAATCGAGAAATTCCCTACAAAGTATAATGAACATCTTAAAAGGGACGAAGTCGAATAGATGTTATGGTTGTGAGGGTTATGGCCATAGGTTAAGAGAGTGTCCCACTTAATTAAGGAGTGAGGGAAAGCAACCAATTTCATACAATGCCACCCTTAGTGATAGTAAAAAGGAAAAGGGACCCGATTACCCCATTGAGTGAAACTTTACCGCGTTCATGGCATGTCATGTAAGTGAAAGTGAGAAATCATCCAATGATGAAATCTTAACACATGACACTTTCGAGACCAATGTTTGTGAATCCCAAAAATTTGATAGTAATAAGAGTGAAGTAGAAAGTGAGAGTGAAAGAGAAGAAGAGGATGAAGAAGAGGTTAATGTGAGTGAACTTCAAGTACCTCTTCAAGAGTTGTATGCCGAATCAATTAAATAAAAAAGGGGCAACTAGAAGTTAGAAGCTAGTTTGAGAGAACGTGCCAAGGTTAATAATGAGAGTGCTTTAGTGAAAGACCTTAGGACACGTGAGAGAGCTCTTCATGAGAATATTGAGTATCTAGAAGGTGAGAGAGATAACCTTAAAGGTCTAATGGAGGATATGAAGAAAGATCCTCTTGGGTTTGAAGAGAGTAATGTGACACCCTGCCTAATTAAACATCGTGTGATTAGGCCTTTATTAAATTAAAACATGTTACTCATATGCTTCATTTTGAGAATCACTGTAAAAAACTTTTTAATTACTAACAACCTAAGTGAAATTAGACCGGTGCCAAATTTTATCTTTCGTTAACACAATAAAATGTTCCAAGCGGAAAAAATAAATAAAACATTCACAGTATACTAAAGTTCAAGCCAACACAATATATATGACTGAAAGACTTGCCAATAAACCATCGACTAAAATCTCAAAACCACAATCCGTAATACTTAAAAGAACTGAATAACTGTAAACCGTCAACGGACAACAGGTCCATACATGGAATATAAAATAAGATCCTACACTAGATCAGAAAGGTAGAATCGTATAATCAAGATCCTGTCAGCATCCACAATGCTACTGCTCCGAGTCCCTGGAATGAAATCTTCTCAAGTCTGGCATCCCTGTGGCTAGACGCCTAAAAGGTTTTGAAATTATTTTATAGCAAGAGTTAGTACTCAAGGCATTTCTAAAATATTTAGCATGCATTTATCATAATAAAATTCAGTTATTGATTACACATGTTCGCGTACACTCTCTCTTAAGTTCTCCTCACCTCTCATTTATAGGGCATGCCTAACGTTCTATGCTTAGCCCACCTACCTATACTACCCAAGCTAATTAGACTAGAGTATTCAGCTGAACTTATCTACACATCTAAGTTCCCGTACAGCCCATACAGTACATAAATTTATTAACATCCCTCATTTGTTAATTAACACAATAGTAACATTCTTCACATGCTATCTTTCCATATCTATGATTAAGTCACACCACTTAATTTTATCCTTTAGATATCCACTATCTAGCATTAAATTGTTATAATTAAGTTTCTCTACTCAACTTACTTTTAGATGTATACATGTCATCAAACTATCTACTATCCCACACTAGAAGATTATTTATATGGTATATATTTCACTCACAACATATACTATAATGATCATTGGTCCGGATAATCATCGACCCCAATTATCCTATCATCGTTTAACCTTCATAATTAAGTTTCACTACTTAATTTACTATAGCCTATTCCCAGTCTATTTTAAATTTCGTGATTAAGTTTCTCTTTACTTAATTTACCATTTAGATGTACATCTCTATATATATCATCTACAAGTCTACTGTCGCACATAAGTAGAAAATCATAAGGTATATATTTCACACACAATATATACTATAAGGATTTATTAGTCCGAAAAATCATCGACCCCAATAATCCTACCATTTACATTATTTCATAAATCCCTCGACCTCAATGTAAATGTCATACGTATGTCTATTGGTCCGACATTATCATCGACCCCAATATTATTCATCTTCGATTTGGTCCGGATAATCGTCGACCCCAAATTGAGCTTTCAAGTATTGGTCCATAAAATCATCGACCCCAATACAAAAGTAAGCATACTTTAGGTATTCACACAACCTAATAATCAAGATAATAGGTATTCACACAACCAAATTATTCATACTTGTACGTAATATATTTCTCTCTAGTATTCACCGTACTTGTTTGCTTGACGAATTTATTTCACTTTCGTATTTATTCGAGTATTCGCTCGACTCTTTATTGGCTCATACTCATACTTCGATCACCAATATTTATTTAGTATACTATAGGTATTCGCACAACCTATATATTACTATACATTAATTGGTTTTCACTCAACCCGATAATACGCATTAGTACATAGTATATATCTATCACATATTTGTCGTACTATTTACCTTACAGTTTATCTCACTATCGTATATATATGAGTGTTCACACAACTCTACGGGTCCTAGTTACCCCATGATAGATAAATTCAGCAGTTACCATCTTTCACCTACTGGTTTACAAGTGGAATTGATGTTTACTCTCGATCCGTACCTCAATTCTCAATTTTCCCGACCTATCTTTCCCTCGGTTATCATGATCGATCATTGCGTTAAGTCCTACACTTAATGACCTTAATGGATCCTAACTACACACCTACTGGTCTTTATCAAGTCCCCAGATATGTATAAAATCATCCCCACGGTTCCCCTCCATCAATGGTAATCCTCGGAAATTCAACTAAGAAAAGAATCCAAAAATCAACTTTGATCGATCGATTGACAAAATGCGTCGATCTATCGACCCTTAGGTTGAAAGCTTTGTCCAAACTTCATTTTTCACCATTGTTAACCCGTCAAACTCTCATGAAACCTTCTAGAAATCTCTCCCAAGATAACCAAAAATAAAATATATGTATAGAGACTATTTCTAATATAAAAAAACTATCAAATCTTTAGAGAATTAACCCAAGAATCATCAAAATCTAAATATCATCTTCAACCTGAGATTTTCATATTCTTCATGTTTGATTATCACAACCTCAGACTTTAATCCGTAGAAGCAATCATATCACTTCTGATTTTTAATACTCTACAGATGTAATTATAAACTACATGCAATCCTACCCAGACATGTAATTAATTGAAACTTTTCATCTAAGATTTTCAATAAAATCACTCAAATCATAAAATTCCTACACATGGGTATTATAACTTTAATTTTGTTTGCAATAAACACTTGCCTTTGTTTGTTTGATCTGATCTCACGGTTCTTGGTTGAGGATTGATTATTTTCCTTCTCTAATCTTCCATTCCAATTGCCTTGAGGTGCAAGATTCCTTCCCTATCTCAAAACCCCTCTTTACGCTTTGAAAATTGGTTCTCTCTTTTCTCTAATGGCCTCTCTAAGTTTTGTGAGTTATAAACCCTAACCCCCAGTTCTAATTACCAGATATAGGGTGCTAATTTTCGTAGGTCCTTTAACCCTTATTTTTAACATGACCAAATTACCCTCAATAGGTGCCGATTTGGTCAAAAATTGATCCGGGACCCGAACTATACCCACGGGTATACTATTACGACTATTTCGACCCATTTAGAATCATTTGTGACCTCAAAATCATCTATGAGTCACTAAAAATATAATTCCTATCTCGACATCAGTTCGTATCTACACACGACTCTCGGTTGAGATGAAATAAAATACGCACATATCACTCACTATGTTGTATATCAAAAATCCATTATTATTTACTATTCACGTGCATAGTAAATCTCATAACATAATATTAATCAGTCTTTATCTCTCGATTAATATTTAATAATCACTTTTGTTATTTAATCATATTAAATTACGTCACACATGTAATTTAACTAAAATGTACTTTTTTCTATTGATTTTGGAATTAATTAAATCATAAATACGTAGAAATACGGGGTATTACATACCTACCCCCTTACAAAGGAATTTCACCTCGAAATTAGGACAAGGCCAGTACTAAAACTTAGGATCTTTAAAATCACGACATCCTCTAGTACCCAAACCCAAATCATAATAACATAAAGGTTACTCCACTATGCACCCACTAGTGGTACCCACTTATCAAAAGGCTTAATCACTGTAGCCTCAAATTTAAACAAACTTTTTCATATTCACTATGTAGTGATACCCTCTATCACTCATATGATCTCAATACTGGCTCTAGCGTCACCATAGTGAGAAAAGGTCGCACCTTCCTATGCACTAATTCCCCTTACTCTCCACAAATAAAAACTCCCTTCATAGGAGGAATCACGATAACTTTTGACCACTCATGTCGGTATTTAGAACTTCGGTTCACAGTGGCGTAGCTCTTACGACATTCAAAAGTCACCCAAAATAGTTTATGGTTCACTCCACTCTTAATAACGGACTCCAGATCACGGTCAGTCCAAAAATCTAGTTATCCCCTCACCTCTAATCATCTAGAGGGTGGACGATAAGGCTTTCCACGCCAAACCTCAAAAAGTACCTCATGCCTAATAAATCGGTATAAGTTCTTACACACACTCTACCAATGGTAATTTCTCCCCGCAATTACCCTATAAGTCACCACACGCACTACCCGCATTAGCTAGCATAATATACCACCTCTCCTCTAACCCTCGGCCTATAGATGCTACCATATGCCCAAAATAAAACTCCATCCCCATCGCTTCCTGATAATCCCCATCAGAGGTGGGATTGGAGGATTTCATCCTGATTCATAATAATATTGGGAGGCACCTTGCACTGGTGCAATCCTTAATTTCAAAGAGATCATATTAATCACTTCATCTCAGCCAATCTATTCCATACGCTCGGAGGAATTCTTGCCCTAGTCACGATGTTGGTAGCCCATCAATGCATTTTAGCACTCTACCTACCCATTCCGTCACTAGAACCATAGGCTTATTATCAAATTCTGGTTATCTCGAACCAACATTTTTCCATCTATGATTGGTGCATCCGGACACAGTTTCACTATGCCTCACCCCCTCACCAATTCCCACTTATAATATCTCAGATTTAAGTTGTACTTTATACTCCCCTTCTTCCCCCGGGGTATACCAACAGTCACGGCCCGTGCACTTTTCACAACTGGCACACTTTTTGGGTCATCTTGCCTTATAGTCATCGATATTCTATGTGCGTGAAAGCCACTCTCATCATTTTATTGAGCAAAGCTCCGCTCTATTTTCCCACAATAGTTGGGACTCGTCTTTATCAAGAGATATCTTTTGAATGGCTTCCCATAACCTTTCAACCCATTTAGAGTGTGCTAGATCTCTTAGCACATATATACTTGGATCATCGTCCTTATCACGTGACGTTCAAGACATCATACCATTTCATCTTAATTGATAACTGCCCCATAGGTATACTTTACACGCACTAATTTCCATGCCCCTCTATCTAGAATGATTTCTAAACCAACTAACTAGGGAGCCCATACACCCTATAACTCACACATATCTGCACAACATTGCAAACGTCACACACTTTTCTCAAGATTTGCCTCACATTCTCGATCGAGTTATAGCACATGGGTCTTCTCAATCATCCCATAAAACGTAATTTAATTCCTCTCAAGATTTTCCCAACCTTTGACTCGTAATGAGAAGAAGGTTTTAGTGCTTTTTCATTGAACTACTGGCTCTACTAGCCTTACTCCGTATTATAGCTCTCAGCTCAAAGTGTTTGCTCGACACGTTCGAGGATTTATATTCAAAACTGATGCCCTGGCATCCATCAAAGTTTTGCTACTCCCAACGTTTATAAAAGTTCATGCGAATTTCATCTCACATCAGCACTTAAACAAGGAACTTTCCCCAACGTGTTATCACTTAGTATTGCTGGTAATTGAGTTCTATAAGCCTCAAACACACAATCGGGGCACTAAGATGTTATCCCCAACCATATACTCATAAATCTCAACTCCCGTATCTCTAAAGGAGTTAAATAACACTGCGCTCTCACTATCACTAGGCATTAGCGCCAATCACAATAATGAGCTTTATCTATCCACTCGACAATAGACCCAATATTCCTTTAATCCTATCACAAAGTCCTACACACTGGGTACAACTACAAGGAGACATTTATGCTCTCCGAAGTCTCCACCATAATACAATATAAATGTGATATCGACCCTCTTTTAGTTGAGGCCTCGTCAAACAACACATCTTGCCCTGGAACATTAAACATGATGGCCTTGCTATCACCGCCCTCTATCGTTCCACCTACATCGCTAATCAATCCATACCCAGGGTAATATTATACTCGCATGACACCTCACTAGAACGAGTAATACCAACATTCATATAATCCCTGTGTCTGCACCTACCCCCTATGGTTAGTACTAAAGAGGGTCTCGATATACAAAGGCAACTATATAGACATTATAGTGCTATAAACGATATACCCACTAAACTCGTCTCACACGCTAATCTAGTGCTAAAAGAATACTATTACTCGCTCTTGTCACATAAAACTTATCCTACTACTCGAGGATAAAAATCATACTTCCAATAGTTAATCATGCTATTGGCTCAAATGGTTCTTGGATATAACACCCTCGTCCCAGTCGAACCAATTTTTTTATAAATCGTTGCCCCAGCTGGCCTAACACTCTTGTCCCTAACTTAAGGTGGACTAGGGTCACACATGTGTCCCTACTCTTTAAAAGTAAGACACCTCTATGTGCCATTCCATTCCTCTATCTCTGTTGGGTATTACATGACGATCCTTCTCACAGACTTGGTAGTTTTGACCCAGGCTGCTACATCTGGTGTTCCTTGGGCCCCATTTTTCCTACAGAACTCGGTGTTGGACTTGCCTATCCTGACTAAACCTATCGTCACTTGGTAGTAAATTCAATTGATCTGAAATATATTAATGGATCCCTAGCATTTATGTAAGCTTGCAAACCAAGGATCTTGACGACATCACACTGGTCATCCTAACCGACGTTCTCATTCACTCCCGATTATTCTTCCCGAGGTTCAAATCTCAACCTACGGATCCTTTTATCAAGTTTTTGTATCCCTTCGTTGGGTACGAAGTTCACAAAGCCAATCCTCATCTCCCTACTTACAATGCTGGGTGAGTCTGAAGTTGTGCCACTATTTTCTACAATGATGTTTGGGAAATTACCATCCTCGAAAGATTATCCTTCTCGTTATTGTAATACCCCGTATTTTTATGCTTTCTTAATTTGGGGATTTATTAATTTAATATGAGTTATTAATTTGATATTAATCCGGAAATTAATTATGTTAAGTTAAAATATTTACTAACGTGACGAGAGTTGGTAATTATTGAAAACTTGTTGAATATTACTAATGAGCAAGGTAATATACATATGTTGGTTCTATAAAGTGTCACGAGTGATTAAAATGACAATTTTGGGAAATTAAGTCGGGACGCGCCCGTGTCGCGTCAGGACTAAATATTGGGTAATAAAAGTGAATAATTTATAAGTCATCCGTATGGTCATTTAGACTGCGCCAAAGTGTCCGGAAGGGTCGAGATAGTCAAAATAATGTACCCGG
Source organism: Sambucus nigra (assembly GCA_949130495.1). Lineage (NCBI taxonomy): Eukaryota > Viridiplantae > Streptophyta > Magnoliopsida > Dipsacales > Adoxaceae > Sambucus > Sambucus nigra. The sequence goes on along the minus strand of OX422221.1, from coordinate 507,474,996 downwards.
GGGTTTAGTTTGTGTCTCGGGGCTTTTTTAGGCTTATTTAGCACCCCAGGAGGGCGTTTTGGACATTTCGTCATTTAGGGTAATTAAACCCACGAATTTTCTAGGGTTATATCTGCTATTAAGAGCTGCCATTTAGGGTTAAACACTCCATAATCAACTGACGGCCATTGGAGAGGAAAGGGAAGAGCTTCCAAGGCAATCCAAGGCACAAAACCCATCCGTTTACACCGCCGCCGCCGCCAACGCGTAGATCGCGAGACGGGGAACGCAACCACACCTAATTCGACACCAAACCAGAACACCAAAAATCCCAGGCAAGTATTCATCTTTCTTATTTTTAGTTAATGCAACTTTCATGTTAGTCTAGGGTAATTAGGATGAATATTATGGAAGAAAATCCATGTTTGAGATAGGAATCGCATGTAGAAGTGATTGAAATGATATTCTGAAAACCCTTTTGTCATGTAGAGGATTAAACCACGAAATTATGATGTGTAATAAGAAGGAAATTCTGGAAAAGATTGATTAGAACATGTGTTAAAGATAAATCTAGGGTTCTTGAGTTTTAGACATGTTTTAGCCCATTAATCCATGTTAATTGATGAAAACCCACATGTTTTACGTAGGAGATGATTGATTTGGGTTTATAAACGTTGTAGTATAAATTTCTGGTGATTTGGATGTTAAAAATATGGATTTGGAGGTGTTTTGATGGTAGAACCCACAGCAGAAATTCTGCAGATTTTCGCCATCCCTGCTTGATCGATCGATCGAGCCTAGAGCTTCGATCGATCGAAGGTTTGATCGATCGAGCCCTTGACCTCGATCAATCGACCCCTTCTGGCAGACTCAATTTTCCCCTTCTTATTTAATTGATGTGATTTAAGTGAATTATAATCTTTGGGCATCCTTATTAAAATAAATTGGAGAATATATGTGACCAGTAGGTTTTATTAGGATAATGAAACCTTTAATAGAAAATGGAATTTTCATTCTTCGGGATGTTTGTACGTACGAAATGGTGGGACTAGGTATTAAAAGTGAGAGACGCGTAAGATAGTCACTTTGAAACCTTAAATAATTATCTACTGAAATTACACTTTGGAGAATAGAGATTCACGAGTGTCAATTATTTAGTTGGGATAATTCCACAATCGAAGTAAAAATAATAAACGTTATAAGTGAGAATTAAATAACGAATTAAAGAGACACATGCCATAATGTTGGGTCATGAGTATATACCTAAATTGAATACGGTAATAGTAGTATATTTATATGATGATGTGTAAGCATATACTTTATACTTGTAAAAACCATGCCCGCGCTACTTACTATCCCTGAGGTTACCGCGCTGGGACAGTCTTATCTCGATGGGACCTTTATGGGGGATATTGACTTGTACCCTAGAAGATAGAAATCCTTGGTACAGGCTATTGGTTCGATAGTCAGACGGTCCTAAGAGACGTGAGGGTATGTGCTGACCTCTTAGAGACTTGGAATCTATGCTTTGCCTCAATATTAGTGTGCTTTGTTTCGATACAGTTCGAGAGTGATTCCGAACTTGTATTTCCCTTAGTACGAGTGATACGGGGACTGGATAGTAGAGTATGCCTGCACCATAGTTATTATGAGGGGTGCTGTTATAATATATATATATAATATGAGTATTTAATATATATATATTTAAATCTGAAAATTGAGGAATTACCTTTTTGTGTCTATGGTAAGTAAAAATGGAATAACTATTTCAAATTTGAGCATAAACCTTTGAATAGTGTAACGTGATTTGAGGAACTTGTTAGTAAATAAGCTTTAATTAAGAAATTGTTATTGAAGAGAAATTAACCTCTTAAACAGTTCAATTTGTCAGTTTAAATCCTATGAGTAACCTAAGATAAGATAAGTTAAATTGATGGGAAGGTTAGTGCGATAGGCGTGCACATTAGAAGAGAGGTGAGAATTTCTCAAGGGAGTGCCGCACTAATATGTTGTTGCATTGGCCAGTAAACAATTTAAATACTTGCTAAACTATTTTTAAACTGTTGTACAATCGGGCTCTAACCCACTTGTTGCTATCTCTTCTCTTTTTGCATATATATGTATATATTACAGGTGCCCAGCCACAGGGGCGTCTTGCATAGGATTCTGTTGGAAGAACGTGCTGCAGCTTAGGTGAGAGTTGCAGGCCTCTTGTTTAGACGATCTCTTCATTGACTCCACATCTATCCTAGATTACTCACAGGGGCATGTGTCGCCCATTTCCATTATTTCAGTCGTCTTTATTCAGAGTTTGTAGCGGATTACTTTTATTAGTTTTATTTTGGATTTGTATTGTCAGGATATTTATTTCCTTTGGTATTTAGTATTTTGGATTTTGTTGATGGTATAATTCGTGTATGTCTATTCATATCCTTATTGTTATGGCGTGATTTTTAATCTGTTAATGTTTAAAAAGGTTTTTAATAATTGAAATCAAGGTTTTAATATGGTTTTGACACTTAGCTTAATTAAATAGGGTGTTTAATTGGAAAATTTTATTTTGCGAGAGTGATGCTAAGAATGAACCGACTGTTCACCTTGTTTTTAATTTAATAAAGGAGTGATCGCCCGGTATTTAATTAGGCGGGGCGTCACAGGTGGTATCAGAACATCAGGTTCTAGTGTCCTTTAGGATCTGTACGGCTTACTTTAGTTTCCAGCTTAGCGTCTTTGATGTAGAGCCCTATTTTTAGGACTGTTGTACTCTTATATTTACGCTTACGTCTTCAGCTATTAAAGATGTGATAATAACTGTAGACTAATAAACTTCTCCTCATTTCAGATGCCTCCGAGACGTGCACTTGGCAACAGGAATGCCCAGGCCGAGCAACCTGAAGCTCCGGTTCAGGGAATGTTGAGTGCAAACGATGTTGCGGCCATTGTTGCTCAGGCAGTAAATGGTGCATTAGCTGGGGCACAGCAGGCTCCACCCCAGGTTCAGGCAGTGGCGCCGGCATAGGTACAGCTTCCATCTGCATGGGAGAGGGTGAGGGATGCCTTTCAGAAGGCGCATCCCCCTGAGTTCTCGAGAAGTTCAGATATCATTACTGTTAGCCAATGGAAGAAGGACATCCAGAGGCATCTGCGCATGTACGAGTGCACTGACGTGCAGAAACAGCTGTTGGCTTCCTTTAAGCTAGTAGGGGCCGCCTTGCAGTGGTGGGAATCCACCACCACATTGGAGGAGAGGGATGTCATTACAATTCAGTCATTCTGGGAGCGGTGTGACCGCAAATACTATCCATCCGCCATGCAGACTGAGATGAGGCGGAAACTGCTGAACTTGAAGCAAGAAAATTCTACTGTTGCTGAGTATGAAGAGGAGTTCACGAGACTTCTCACTATCGTGCCAGATGAGGCACCCACTGAGGGGAATAAGATATTACTGTTTGTGGGCGGGTTGGCATGGAGGATTCGTCAACACCTTATAAGGAATCTGTCGCTAAGTACGTACACAGATGTCCTTAATGCTGCCTTGCTACATTGACAGGATCACCGCTTCCATCTGCAGGGAAGCAAGCGAGCAAGAGAGTCCAGCCAACAGGGCAGGACAGGGGGTAGTGGTGCTAGTGGAGCACCGCCATCTCAGGGGCAGACTCGTCAGCATGAGCAAGGTTCTCGTCAGGGGGACCCTGCCAAGCGGTTCCGATCGGGTGAGTCCAGGCAGGGATCTGGAGGTTTTAGGCAGGGCCAGCCTAATCAGCAGGGCCAGAACCGTCAACAACAGGGTCAGCAACAGGGCCAGCAGCGCTTTCAGCAGGGCCAATAGGGCCAGTGGCGTGGTGGTAACGGCCAGCAGGGCCGTAATCAGCAGGATCAGAGGGGAGGAAATTTTAGAGGCCGATGCTTCGGTTGCGGCAAGAACGGCCATAGGCGCCGGGACTGTCCAGAGGGAGAGGGGGCCCCATAGAAGCAGGGTGTCCGTAATGAGCCACAGAGGCCACTCTTTCCCGCCGCCCTCCCAGCACTTGCTCAGGCACCAGCTTTGCCAGCTGCAGCACAGCAGGGACCGCTACAGTATGGACGTGTCTACAACGTCCACCAGGCAGCAGCTCCTCAGGCACCACCCGCGATTGAGGGTACGTTTCGTATCCATGGCACTATGGGACGGGTTTTGTTTGATACTGGGGTGACATATTGTTTTATATCTACTCATTTTGCGAAAGCCTTAGGATTGTTAGCCACGGCAGAGATCACCGTTACTTGTATAGACTCACCACTGGGGAATGGGTCTTTGATCTTCTTTATTTGCCGGGGAATGGGGGTAGAAATTGGGAGTTTGATTTTACTTGCAGACATGCTTGTCTTAGAGATGCATGAGCACGACGTCATTATTGGGATGGATTGGCTCGCCGCATATAGAGCCATGATAGATTGCTTTAGTGGGAGCATTACCTTTGCCATTCCGGGGCAAGAGATATTTTTGGTGGCGATGCCTCGCCCAGAGGGAGGCTCTTCCGCTCACCTGTATTACATAGAGGAGGATACTTCTAAGGAGGTCGTGATTCCGTTAGACTCGATCCCTGTTGTTCGCGAGTATTCTGATGTATTTCAGGAAATACCTGGCCTACCCCCCAGTCGAGAGATAGATTTTGTCATTGACTTAATGCCTGACACTAGACCGATAGCACGTGCACCGTACTGTATGGCTCCGGCAGAGATGAGGGAGTTACGGGACCAGATAGAGCAGCTGTTAGGTCAGGGCTTCATTCGTAGGTGCACCTCACCTTGGGGCGCTCCAGTCTTGTTTGTGAAGAAGAGAGATGGTTCACTAAGACTATGTGTGGACTACCGGGAACTAAATAAGGTCACGATATGGAACAAATATCCGTTGCCTCGAATCGATGATCTGTTCGACCAGCTGAGGGGAGCAACTTTCTTCTCGAAGATAGATTTGAGATCGGGATACCATCAGCTACGAATTAGGGAGCATGATGTGTTGAATTTGTCAGTTTAAATCCTATGTGTAACCTAAGATAAGATAAGTTAAATTGATGGGAAGGTTAGTGCGATAGGCGTGCACATTAGAAGAGAGGTGAGAATTTCTCAAGGGAGTGCCGCACTAATATGTTGTTGCATTGGCCAGTAAACAATTTAAATACTTGCTTAACTATTTTTAAACTGTTGTACAATCGGGCTCTGACCCTCTTGTTGCTATCTCTTCTCTTTTTGCATATATATGTATATATTACAGGTGCCCAGCCACAGGGGCGTCTTGCATAGGATTCTGTTGGAAGAACGTGTTGCAGCTTAGGTGGGAGTTGCAGGCCTCTTGTTTAGACGATCTCTTCATTGACTCCACATCTATCCTAGATTACTCGCAGTGGCATGTGTCGCCCATTTCCATTATTTCAGTCATCTTTATTCAGAGTTTGTAGCGGATTACTGTTATTAGTTTTATTTGGGATTTGTATTGTTAGGATATTTATTTCCTTTGGTATTTAGTATTTTGGATTTTGTTGATGGTATAATTCGTGGATGTCTATTCATATCCTTATTGTTATGGCGTGATTTTTAATCTGTTAATGTTTAAAAAGGTTTTTAATAATTGGAATCAAGGTTTTAATATGGTTTTGACACTTAGCTTAATTAATTAGGGTGTTTAATTGGAAAATTTTATTTTGCGACAGTGATGCTAAGAATGAACCGACTGTTCGCCTTGTTTTTAATTTAATAAAGAAGTGATCGCCCGGCATTTAATTAGGCGGGGTGTCACAGTTATCTACTCTAATAACATTATGATGATCTCTAACGCGATTACCCTTTCCTGGACACTCCAAGACTTATGCTGAGCCCTTCCTTCCCTCAGTCCTTCTAACGCCCTTCGTTGTCCGCCTTACAGTGTTCAATGTACCATACCCTATCGAACTCATATATCAATCACATCAACTATACTTAATAGCAGGAGAATGTAAGCCACGTACGTAGAGGAATACAACAATCCTATGACAAGGCTCTATATCAATCAAACGATACGCTAAAAATGTAGTAAGCCGTTCGGATCCCAAGGAAAATAGAACCTGATGCTCTGATACCATCTGTGAAACCCCCCTAATTAAACATCGGGTGATCAGGACTTTATTAAATTAAAACAGGTTTCTCATATGGTTAATTCTTAGAATCACTGTCGAAAACTTTTTAGTTACTAATCACCTAAGTGAAATTAGATCGGTGCCAAATTTTATCTTTCGTTAACACAATAAAATGTACCATACAAAAAAACTAAATAAAACATTCACAATATACTAGAGTTCAATCCAACACAATATATATGAATAAAAGACTTGCCGATAAACCATCAACTAAAATTTCAAAACCACAACCCATAATACTTAAAATAACTGAATAATTGTAAACCATCAATGGACAACATGTCCATACATGGAATATAAAATAAGATCCAACACTAGACCAGAAAGGTATATTCGTCTAATCAAGATCCTACCAGCATCCAGAATGCTACAGCTCCGAATCCCTGGAATGAAATCCTCAAGTCTGGCATCCCTGTAGCTGGACACCTAAAAGGTTTTGAAAATATTTTATAGCAAGAGTTAGTACTCAAAGTATTTTGAAAATATTTAGCAAGCATTTACCATAATAAAATTCAGTTATTGATTACACATGTTCCCGTACACTCCCTCTTGAGTTCTCCACACCTATCATCTATAGTGCTCGCCTAATATTCTATACTTAGCCTACCTAGCTATACTACCCAAGCTAATTAGACTAGAGTATTCAGGGGAATTTATCTACACGTCTAAGTTCCCGTACCGCCCATACAGTATATAAATTTATTAACATTCCTCATTTGTTAATTAACACAATCGTAACATTCTTTACATGCTATCTTCCATATCTATGATTAAGTCTCACCACTTAATATTATCCTTTAGATATCCATTATCTAACATTAAATCTTCATAATTAAGTTTCTCTACTCAACTTACTTCTAGATGTATAAACGTCATCTAACTATATACTATCCCATATATGCAGATTAGTTATACGGTATATATTTCACTCACAACATATACTATAAGGATCATTGGTCCGGATAATCATCGACCCCAATTATCCTATCATCGTTTAACCTCCATAATTAATTTTCACTACTTAATTTACTATAGCCTATTCCCAGTCTATTTTAAATTTTGTGATTAAGTTTCTCTCTACTTAATTTACCATTTAGATGTACATATCTATATATATCATCTACAAGTCTACTATCGCACATAAGTATAAAATCATAATGTATATATTTCACAAACAATATATACTATAAGGATTTATTGGTCCGATAAAGCATCGACCCCAATAATCCTACCATTTACATTGGTTCGAAAATCCTTCGACCCCAATGTAAAGGTCATACGTATGTATATTGGTCCGGAATTATCATCGACCCCAATATTATTCATCTTTGATTTGGTTCGGATAATCATCGACCCCAAATCGAGCTTTCATGTATTGGTCCGAAAAATCATCGACCCCAATGCAGAAGTAAGCACACTTTAGGTATCCACACAACCTAATAATCAATATAATAGGTATTCACATAACCAAATTATTCATACTTGTACGTAATATATTTATCTCTAATATTCACCGTACTTTTTTGCTTTACGAATTTATTTCACTTTTGTATTTATTCGAGTATTCTATATACTCTTTATTGGCTCATACTCATACTTCATTCACCAATATTTATTTAGTATACTATAGGTATTCACACAACCTATATATTACTATGCAACTATAGGTGTTCACTCAACCCGGTAATACGCATTACTATATAGTATATATCTCTCACATATTTTTTGTACTATTTATCGTACGATTTATCTCACTAACGTATATATAGTAGTGTTCACACAACTCTAAGGGTCCTGGTTACCCCATGATAGATAAATTCAGCAATTACCATCTTTCACCTACTGGTTTACAAGTGGAACTGATGTTTACTCTATAACTGTACCTCAATTCTCAATTTTCCCGACCTATCTCTCCCTCGGTTATCCTGGTCAATCCATGTTTTAAGTCCTATACTCAATGACCTTAATGGATCCTAACTACACACCTACTGGGCTTTATTAAGTCCCCACATATGTATAAAATCATCCCCAAGGTCCCCCCCCATCAATGGTAATCCCAGGAAATTCAACTAAGAAAAGAATCCAAAAATCAACTTCAGTCGATCGATCGAAAAAATGGGTCGATCGATCAACTAGTTGATCTATCAACTAATCTAGTCAATCTATCGACCCCCGGGTTAACAGCTTCGTCCCAACTTCATTTTTCACCACTGTTAACCCATCAAACTCTCATGAAACCTTCTAGAAATATCTCCCAACACAACCAAACATCAAATATATGTATAGAGACTATTTCTAATATTAAAACATTTTCAAATCTTTACAAAATCAACCCAAGAATAATCAAAATCTAAATATCCTCTTCAACCTTAGGTTTTCATGTTCTTCATGTTTAATTATCATAACCTCATATTTTAATCCTTAGAAACAATCATCTCACTTCTAATTTTTAATCCTCTACAGATGTAATAATAAACTACATGCAATCCTACCCAAACATGTAATTAATTGATACTTTTCATCAAAGATTTTTCAATAAAATCACTCAAATCATAAAATTTCTACACATGGGTATTATAGCATTAATTTTTTTTGCAATAAAAATTGGCCTTTGTTTGTTTGATCTAATCTCATTGTTCTTGGTTGAGGATAGGTTTTTTTCCTTCTCCAATCTTCCATTCCAATTGCCTTGAGGTGCAAGATTCCTTCCCTATCTTCAAAACCCCTCTTTACGCTTTGAAAATTGGTTCTCTCTTCTCTCTAATGGCCTCTCTATGTTTTGTGAGTTATGAACCCTAACCCCAAATTCTAATTACCACATATAGGGTGCTAAATTTTGTAGGTCCTTTAACCACTATTTTTAAAATGACCAAATTACCTTAAATAGGGGCCGATTTGGTCTAAAATTAACCCGGGACCCGAACTATACCCCCTGGTATACTATTCCGACTATTTCGACCCATTCAGAATCATCCGTGACCTCAAAATCATCATACGAGTCACTAAAAATATAATTCCTATCTCGACCTCAATTCTTGTCTACACGCGACTCTCGGTTGAGATGAAATAAAATATTCACATATCACTCTCTATGTTGCATATAAAAAATCAACTATTATTCACTATTCACGCATATAGTAAATATCATACCATAATATTAATCAGTCTCTATCTCTCGATTAATATTTAATAATCACTTTTATTATTTAGTCACATTAAATTACGTCACACATATAATTTAACTAAAACATATTTTTTCAATTAATTTTTGAATTAATTAAACCATAAATGCGTAGAAATACGGGGTATTACAAGTAATTGTTTGCTTGAGTCACGTATTTTAGAGTTGGAAGAAAAGTTGAGACTCAAGTCGAATCAAATTTGATTTGGATTGTAGGTCCAAAAATTAGATAAAATACTTAGAACCGTCCAAATTAAAAATGGCTTGTGTGGTATTGGCTCGATACTCAAAATGATTCAACTAATAAAGCCATAACCATAAGTTTGAGAGAATTTACTAGGAACACTTTCAAAGGTTAATCCTTAGGTACTACTTTTCGCTGAGTCTTTGCTTATACACATTGTGGTCGAAAAGGTCATCTTAGAAAAAAACAATTGATCTTAAAAAGGGTCCTAGGAAGTCAATGGTAGAGTCACCAAAATTCCTAAATCCTGAGAGTGTCATGCTTCACTAGTTTGGGTTAGGAGATCCGATTTCGCTGCTTTACAAGATAGGATTTTTTATCCTCATTTGCTTGTAAGTGATACCTCCCTTGCTAAATCTAAAGGTTTATTTTCATACACTAGCTTTTGTGCTACATGATATACTCTTGCTAGTTGTATGATTGCCTGTCTTTTTCTAGTCCTTGCTTCATCATATATGTGTTGTAAGAATTATGACTTGTTTATCTTTTGTATTTTATTTCATTTTGTTTGGTCTCATTGAAAAATACAAAAAAAAATTCTTTGAGTTGAATTTTTTTTTATTTGGTTAAAATTTTTGAAAAACTCAAAAAGATTTTTTTTTTGTATTTTAGTTTTACATATTTTATGTGGCATATACTTGTGTTTGAATCCAATATCATATCTACTTCCATGTGGAAAGAACTTTTGGTTATGATTTCTAATCCTTGTTCTTTATCACGCTTGCATGGAGTAGTTTGACTTTGACTTGCTTAATGGATTCCCTTTTTATATGCCTCAATTCACATATGCACGAGCTCACTTGAAATTTAACTTCACATGTATATTTGAGCTAGGTGAGATGTTTACCTATCAATTTAGTCATCTACTTATTGCTATGAAAATAGAGGATTTGTGCATGTAAGAACAGCTTCCCGGATTTAAAAAAATAAAAAAATATTTATCCAATGTAGTGATGTTGTTGTTTATCAATGGAATCGGGCTGCGAAAGAAAAAATTACTTTGCATGAAAATACACCATTGAAAGCTGGCCTAAAAAAGGTGGCATAAAAAATCAGCCAAGGCCTTTATTGTTTAGCTGGTATGTTTATAAAGAAAATAAAATAAAAAGAGTATTAATGAGGAAGTTTGGTTGGCTATATCAATGGGTTTGCATAATGACTTTGTATCCTTGTTATGCCATTCTTGTCATGACTCTATTGGTTTATAGAATCATCGATGTTCTAGGCTTGTGTGCATTGTGTATGTTTATTCATTGAGTTCATTTTGTATTATCACGTGATGCTATATTTAAGTTAGATATAGTTTTGCAATCAGATGAGAACTCTGTGAACATGTTTAGCTGATTGGGTCTAAACTCTTTCTTTGCTTGTTCACACCCCTTCACTTCCGTTTACTACATGTATTTAGATACATTTTTGCCATATGTGTGTGGAAAGTTTAACGTATTTTGTGTCGTGTGTGGTGTTTATACCCATGTATTTGTGCATGTGCATTATTGGTATATATATATGGTAATTCTTTGTTTTTGAGTCTTTGCCTTGCTGGCTTGTCCATGTATGCTTTGAATTCAAAATTATTTTTTATCTTGTTGCGAATTGTGTTTGATATCCCATGCTTATCATAATACATTTTAATGGTATCTTTTGTTCTCGCATCATATATGGTATTTATTAATCTTTGTATGGATTAGTTGTATTTTATTGTTGCCCATATGCTTTAATGCTCTTATCACTTTATGCGCCATTGCATGTTTAACTTGTTTTTTAATCCCTTATTTAGTTTAGGGGGAGTATTTGCTTTAATTAGGGGAGAGATAAGTTATTTTATTCTTGACCTTTGCCTATTCCTGAACAAAAAGGGGGGGAATGATATTTAATCCTTTGAAATTTAGGGTGATCTAACTTAGGGGGAGACGTCTTTTGAGGAATATCATTGTTAGATAAAAGGGGAGAATTAATAAAAGGGGAGAGAATTTTTTTTCTCATTTAGTCTTTTGATATTCCCTATGCGTTTAATGGTTTGTTTAAGTGTGTAGGAATTTTCTTTAAACGACAAGTTGGTTAAAGCGGCAATTCATCTATGAGTCTAGTCAAGAGTCTATTTTTATTTTATTTTTGGGTTGGATTGTGTCTAGACGTGCTTGACGGCCCATAGGATTTTTATGTTTGGTTTTTCCCCGGAATAGTCAAAGGGGGAGATTTCTAAGGGCAAATTTCCAATCGAGTCAATTTGTAGTGTGGGCATAATTCCAGACGAAACAATTTGAGTCATAGGATAGATTGTTGTCCCTCAAGACTATCATATTTGAAGAGTTGAAGACGTAGCGGCCAAGTTTTTCAAATAGATATCATTGCCGATTTTGTGCGTCTTGTTTCACGTCATCAACGGTTCATCTTTCTAAAGTCTCTAAGGTATGAATGCATTAATATATTTATAGAGACTTGGATAGTTCTTATTTGGGTGTATTTTTTATAAATCATTTTGAACGACTTTATTTATCTTAGAAAATCCTTTTAGAATTTTTCATAAATTTTTTTGGGCTTAAAATATAATGTTTGGTTTTTCTATTTTTTTGTTTGAACAAACCTAGATGTTGTTCAAACGAGATTTGAACGAGCTTCTACTTTTCTTCTCTGAGTTTTCGTGGATTCTTCTTTAGAACGATTTCGTTCGAACGAGGTTATCTAACGAGTTTTATGCCTTGTTTTCCCCTGAATCTCGTTAGAAGTATGTCGTTCGAATGACCTCAAATTCTCGTTCGACCGACTTGAGCGTATTTTGAAAAAAAATTGGCAGTTTAAATTTTAACAACCCACCTTCCCCACTTCTTTTACCTACTTTTAATACAGGGGCTAAAGTTTTCATACTTTTAGGGAGAAAAGCGTTGTCTTCCAAATGTCAATTTTTGTGTGAGAGTTTTAATGAATTAATTTCTTTAAAATACGCATGTTTACACCCATGTTTCTAGTTTAATCCCCATTTATATATCTTCGCTTAGAGATTGTTTGGCACTGAGTTTCTTATCTACCCATAAAAGGAGATTATTTGGCTTCCTTTTCTACCCAAAAAGGAGATCATTTTCTTGGTTTGTGGTGTGCATACGTTGGAAAGATCAATGTATGTTTTGATGATAGTTATGCCCCATCGGTGGATTCCGAGACTGCGGTGGATTCCATAGTTATCGACTAGGCGGAGGTTGATGCAAGAAGGAGCATCGAGGCTTGAAGGGAGTCGAGTCGTGTGTTGTAAGTCTCTTGTCTTGTATATGTAAACATACCATACTTAGTGGATTTATAGGCAGGGTCATCCGAGGTTTTTCCCATGGTGGGTTTTTCTCGCACATCGCGGCGTAGTGTGTTTGTGATTTATTATTTATCTTGTAAAAATTCACTTAGATTCATGTGTAGGTTTAAAAAGATAAAATTTGGTTTAAATCATAACTGTAGTTTAATTTGGTGCTAATTAATATATGGGTAATTTTAGTTTAATTTAATTCAAGTTGGCATTAATTTAATTTGATAATATTCATGCTAGGTTTGTTTAATTTGAATTGGATTTAATTTTGTTTAAGTGGAAATTAAAATGTTTGTGTAGTTTATTTTCTTTTTAAGATTAATTTAATTTTTCATGTATTTGATTATGCTTTTAAAGTAAAGAAAATTAAATAGATTTTGAAAAATTAAAATTTGGAATATAATTGAACCATCTCATAGTTTGAGTTTAAAATTTGGGGGCACTCACCCACTTTCAGTACTTTACATAGATCCCATTCATAAACAAATAAAACATAAATGAACACTCAACAAAAAAAATTACATTCATTTATTCAAATGTAATCTTCATTGATTTTATTTTGTTATAATGAATGAATTGAATAATATTAAGTGGAATCAAATTGGTTCTTTAAACGTGGACCTATAATGACCAATTTTACTACACATAGAGTAAGTGACTTCCTTTACTATGACCTCACCAATAGATTTTATTATCTTATTTCTTGACCTTCTTGTCTGTCTCTTTGTTAATGGAGGAAGGATGGTTGGATTTTCAGGTAATGGAATGTTTATGGACATCAAATCAAGAAGAGGATCTAGAGGTGATGAGTATGATTATTTGTAAAAAGAAACCTTATAATAATCCTCAATATGATCATCAATACTTCCACCTATCTTCCATAAGATAGAAATAGCATAAGAACATGGAAATCATGATAGTTGCCAATTCTTACAAGAGCAAATTCCTTATTCTAAGTCAACTGTGGCCTACACATCTGGATGAATTTCGAATGCATGTTGACTTGAGTGGCTTATATTCCAATGTATACTTTTATTCTAATTTTCAGTCATTAATTTATCAAAATGAGGACACAACTCCTTTGACCATCTTTCAGATTCAACAAGTATGTTTGCGTTGAAATTCATAATCTTGATCCTCATTTTGTCTGACATATTCATTATCGGTCAATGGTTTTCCTCTAGGATCCAAGAGTTGAATGATTATACAACACTTGATGCCAAATCACCATAACATTTTCCGATGAAATATTCACAAGGGCAATTCTCCGAAGTCAAATTACCAAGAAAATCAGCAACACCAACTCCATTTTCCTTTTTCAGGGCATCAATGTTCTTCCCAACCGTTACAATATATGCACAATGTATGAAATCTTACATAAGCTTCTTCCAAAAGTTCCCACTCCCTCGTATTTTGTTCTTTATATTTCCTTGTAAATGATGTATAGAGTAAGAATGTGCAGACATTGAAAAGACCATAGAAACACCTTTAATAAGACCATTGTTCCGATTGGATATGAATGTGATGTTTCGATCTAGATGAGCTAGTGCATCATGTGAATTAATGAGAAACCACATCCAATTATCTTTCGTCTTTGAATCAACAATTGCATATGCAATAGGCTAAAGGCCTGAAAATATAATAACATATATCAATACATGTATATTGTATGATGTACTTAAAAAATGGTACCGCTGACATAGACCATTAAACATGTAGGCTATACAAAAGAATAAATATATTTGTAGTGATAGACTATACAAATGTAAAGTATAAACATATTGTGCTTGTACTTTAATATATATGGGTGTACTTTCTATCGTTTGACCATAGCAAAGAAAGAACCCCAAAGTACACGTATAACATTACAATGTACACGTAACACAAAATAAAAATTCACGTGTACTTTTTAATCATATGCATGTACTTTGCGATTCTATGCAAATAACAAACACAAACCTCAAAGTACACACATATCACTACAAAGTACATGGACATATTCATGTGTACTTTGTAATGTCGTGCGTGTACTTTATATTCAGTCCAAATAACATACAAAGAATGCCAAAGTAAAGGCATAATATTGTAAAGTAAACTTCAATGCTTCACATTTACCACTATTCTCACTCATTGCAGTCACTGAAAAAATCGTTCCATTATAACGGCTCTTCAAATAGGCACCATCAAGAAACAAAGCAAACATGCAATACTGAAATCCATCAATGGATCCAACAAACATTACAAAAATTCTCTTGACTAATTTCCTCTTTGGTTCCATGTCAAGAATGCAATGCAATCCTGGAATATACTGCAATAGAAGTTCCCTATAATTATTGATTAATGCATAGGAAACTTTCTCATCACCATGCAACTCAACAACAACCGTCTCTTTCCCATGACATGCATGATGATAACCTATATCAAAACTGTAGTTCTTCTTCATATCTCTAACTACATCAATGGGTTTCAGCAATGGTTTATCCTTTAGCTCATCAGCAAGCAATGTCGAAACTAATTATGAGTCCATCATTTTGCTTGGAGAACTATGATATACACCCCTACAAGTATGCTCATTGTTCAGACTTCTTATATAAAAGTAACCATTTACTATCGATAATGAAGCATGAACTCGCCACATGCAATTCTCATGTAATACCCCGTAATTTTATTGATTTTATTCATTGGGATTAATTAAATTAAATGGGAATTAATTGGAAATTTATCCGGATTTAAATACTAACGAGACGTGAGTTGGTATTTGATTATGATGATAATATTGGATATTACTGAGTATATATGGTAATATATGATTATTGAATTTATTAAAATTATCGCGAGTCCTAAATACAACAATTCGGGAAATTAAGTTGGGACGCACGTGTCAGTCGCGCCAGGACTCAATTTAATTAGATTAAAAAGTAAATTATAAATTTTATCATCCATATGGTCATTTTGAGTGCGCCAACGTGTTCGGAGGGGTTGATATAGTCAGAAAGCACTAGCCGGGGGTTTAGTTTGGGTCCCGAGGCATTATTAGGCCTAACCGGCAACCTGGGAGGGTATTTTAGTCATTTTAAATTTTAAGGAAATTAGACCCACGAATTTTAGGGTTTATTTAGCAGCTATTATGAGGGGCATTATCAGCCAAAAATAAAGAAGTGGGCCACGTGATAAAGAGGAGAGGTTACAAGCCATAACCACCACCCACCACCACCACTTTTCGATGGAATTGTGACCGGAGAGAAGGGAAGAATCAGCCTTTAACATCACAAGAAGTTATGAATATCAATCCTAAGGCAAGTGATTTGATTCCATTAAATTTCACCAAATATATTATCCACGTAGATTAGAATTGAAGACTAGACTTGAATATTTGATAATTTCATAAAGTGGAAGATATAAATCTTGAAAATGGGTAGGATTTGCATGTAGTTAAATTCTGGGAGTTATACGTAATGAAATCAAAACCTTAGCAATAGAAATCACGGATTAAAATTCAATTTGGGCTGTCTTGAATTTGAAAAAACCACACTAAGGTTGAACATGAAGAATTTGATGAATATATGGGTATATATGTTGTTTTGGGGATGAATTGTTGATTCTGGAATGTTAGAAAGTTGATAATTAGGATGATATAACATGTAGTACGTTTATTTTGGAGAATGGATTCATATAATAGAAATTGGAGAGAAAACTAGGGTTGTTAACGCCAAAATTCTGGGTTGTAACTGCTTGATCGATCGATCGACATTCATAGTCGATCGATCGACATTCAATATCGATCGATCGACATTCCCAGAAATCGTTATGTTTTTCCCCTTGTTGAATTTTAGAAATTCTGACCCTTGAAGGTCATTGGTGGGAACCTTGTGAAAACATTTAGATTTAAGGAAGACCAGTAGGCGTGCATATGAGGCCCGGATTATATTAGAATTTAATTGGGACTTTATGTTAGACTTAATAAGGCCCGACAAGTGAAGTACTATTAGAGACTGCGAGTAAATTAATTAGATCTATATAGTTGATAATATAAGGTTAGAGGCAGAGATATGGACCTTAAAAGTATGAAATTAAAATGGGGGAATAATAGGAGACTTAGAAATCTTTTTGGACTAGGTTTTAAGTGCGTGAAACTATACGACGTGAGACGTATCGGTGAAATATATTATATGTTATTCGGAAGTATAATAGTGCACGAATTGGATTAATTGTATAAGGTTGAGAACATACCTTTAATAATATTACAAGTTATCTAAGTTGTGTCAATACTTAGTATATGGATTATTATGTGTATGACATACCTACCATAATAGCTATCACGGGAGGTCGACTTTCGGAATAAGACCATCTAATCTTTGTGTGCCTACGGGGGGGGGGGGGGGGGGGATTTAGTTTGGTACTTAAGGACATAGGGTTGTGAATGACTTATTTGTGATTTAATAAGTCAGCTGACCATGGGAGCGTAGGTATGTGCGTGACCCATGGGTATGTGACCTATGTTCGCCTCCAATATGTGTGATTTTGCTTATTGAAACGGTTCCTGGGAGATTCGAAACATGTGGTCCTTATGTACGTGATGTATTGGGATTCGATAGTAGAGTATGTGTGCACCGCAGCTTAGTCTCGGGGTGACCTATATGTATATTTATATGAAGATTTATATACTTGTAATTATAACAGACTCTTTGTTAAAATGTGAATATGAATACTTGAGGCATTTTGAATGGAATTTAAGAATGAGGTTTTTCCTATCGTAATTGCTATAAATTAATCTGAGAAATGATAAGATGAGATATATTCAGGAAAATTAGAATGTTTTGAATAAACCTCTTGTGACACCCCGACTAATTAAATACCGGGTAGCTACTCCTTTATTAAATTAATTCAAAATGTCAAGTTGGCTCAGTTAATAGCATCACTGTCGAAAACATTTTATTTTTACTAACCACCTAGTATTTAAAAGTAAGTGCCAAATTTTATTTAAGTCCGATTACCATGCAACGAGTGTAATGAAGAAATAAATAACACCATACACCATACTGAAGTAAAACGAGTAACCATCACAATAGAGTAAATAAAGTCTGGAGGAAAACTCCTCACTACAATCCCATACTGAAATAAATAACCGAAACTGAAATAATACACGCTAAAGTCTGAAAACTGAAATGTAAAAGATGTCTCTAAATAGAAATGGGCAACATGCCCTACAACTGATGATAGTGACTCTGGAATCCAAAAGATAGAAGCGTCTACAAGCAAAGTCCCTGTAGCTTCCACAAGCAGCTACAACTCGTCACCTGAATGAGTATCCTATGCTTGGTGTCCCTGTGGCTGGGCACCTAAAATGGTTTTACAAGAAAAAGATTTGAAAAGCAAACGGGTCAGAGCCCGAATGTGGAGTTATATTTTAAAAACCTGCAAGTGCTTTAAAAACATTTAAAACATTAAATGCAAAGTACATGTTAGGACGTGCACTCACATTATATTCTCACCTCTCGTCTAACTGTGCACTCCTAACGCAAGTACCCATCTATAACTACCCATACAACTAGTTAAGTGACAACATATCTAGCTAGACTGCCAAAGGTCCTACCCCTAATACTCGGTTCCATTAACATAATAACGCTCGTAATTAAATAGGGGTTTAACGTAAACTCAGATACTCAATATGCAATATATATAACTATCAGTTAACTCGTTATATTTCTCGAAGTAATACCGTAATATATTTACAACATTAACATGAGGATTCTCATTAAATAAATGTATATTATCCACATCATAAATATACTATATAAGCACCCCGAGAACTAAGCTGCGGTGCGCACATACTCTGCTATCCATCCCGGTACATCACGTACATAAGGATTACATATTCCGAATCTCTCAGGAATAGTTTACCTATAACAACATCACAAATAATGGAGGCGAACACAGTCACCATCACATGGGTCACGCACATACCTACGCTCCCATGATCAGCGGACTTATTAATATCCCAATAAGTCTTTCTATGACCTATGTTCATCGAGGTACCAGTCTCTATCCCCCCCGTAGGCACACAAGGATTAGAGGGTCCTAAGCGAACGCAACCTCCCGTGATAGCAAGTATGGTAGGTATGTCATACACACAATCCATATACTAAGTAAACACACATCTTAGTAATACCGTAGTTTAATCATAGTACATATTCTCATACTAACTATAATTAACACAATTTGTACTATTCTGGTTTGTAATCATACGCGCCCTTATTATCTCACGTCGTAGTAATCACTCACGTCTCAACCCAAATCGTCCATGTAATACACTCTCGTATATAAATTCCTTCTCATAAATACCCAAATGTCCCAATTCTATCATTACTACATCTACGGAATGATATCTATAACCTCGAATAAGTTTACGGGACTCCAAAAATCAAAACAGTCCAAAAAGGACCAAACTGTCAACTCGTTAGAAGTCTCGTTCGAACGAGACTGTTCGAACGAGATCCCAGTTCGTTCGAACGAACTGTTCCTTCTAACGATATCTCGTTCGAACGAGATATCGAACGAAATCCCTTTTCGTTAGCAGCGACTGGTCAACTCGTTAGAAGCTCGTTCGAACGAGTTCGTTCGAACGACCTGGGGGCTGCTTCTAACGAGCTACCAGCTTCGGCCCAGATTTTTCCCCAAATCGTTTTTCATCCATTTTAACACCTCAAATCTTCTAAACTAAGTCCCAATCAATCATTTAAAGGTCTATAATCAATACTAAACATATATAATCACATCCTAACATGTTTTTAATGGATCAATCCATCCTAACATCAATTAAATTTACAACTTTCTACACTTTTTCCAAATATCTCAAGAACATGAACCCTAACTACATATCATCATCAAATCCCAGAATTTAATTCGTTTTTCTTCCACCCAAACATGCATTAACATCAGATTAATCGTCTCCAAACTATTCTACATGCAATCCTTCTCAAATCTCTCAAGTTCTATGATCTAAACTACATGGGTTTTCATATTTTATCAAGAACAAACCATAAATCCGAATTTTCTAACATGGAAAAGACATTCTCAGAAATTAAATGGAATAAAGTCACTTGCCTTGGTTTGATTTCTGACTTTGGTGTAGGTTGATGATGTTTTTCTGCAGAATTTCCTCTCTTTCTCTTCTTCTCCAAGCTCCTTCTCCAATGGTGGCTTAAGGTGGCTAGGGTTTTGATTTGAGAACTTAGAAAACCTAAATGATAACCTACGTAGCTTTCTAGGTTTATATGGTTTGGTTAATGGGCTTAATGGGTTAAATCCACATCAGATTTACATCTCTAATTTTCGTCACTTTTAATTCCTAAAAATGTAAAATTACCAAAATACCCTTTAAGTTGCCGGTATGGCCTAAAAATACCCCGGGACCCAAACTACACCCCCGGGTAGTGTTTTCTGACTAACTCGACCCTTCCGGACGCGTTGGCGCACTCAAAACGACCATACAGATTATAGATTTTAAATTCACTTTTATTATCAAAATGTTAAACCGTGACGCGGCGGTCCCACGCGTCTCAACAAAATTTCTAAAATGCCGTATATAAATCTCACGACAAATTTTATAATACCAAATACATATATAATCATATATGCACATAATCAAATACCAATTCGCATCTCATTAGTATTAATAACCCGGATTAATTATCAATTAATACGCATTTAATTAATTAATCCCAAAAATAAATATAGTCAAAAGTACGGAGTATTACATACTTCCCCCCTAATAACTGAATTTCGTCCCGAAATTCGAAACTAGAAAGTACCTGCTAAAAACTGCTCTGGATAACGCTCGCGCATCTCATCCTCGCGCTCCCATGTGGACTCCTCGACATTGTGATGTCGCCACTGAACACGCACTAACGGGACTATCTTTGACCGCAGTTTCCTCTCGCTTCGGTCCAAAATAGCAATTGGCCCCTCCTCGTAGGAGCTATCCGGCTGGAGATCGATGTCCTCCACAGCAATGTGAGAATGAGCCAAATTATCTCTAAGGTATTTCCTCAGCGAGGAAATATGGAACACGTCGTGAATCCGATGCAAGTGCTCCGGTAGTCCAAGTCTATACGCAACCGGTCCGATCCGCTCAATAATAGGAAACGGCCCCACATACCTCGGTGCCAACTTCCCCTTCTTGCCGAAACGCATAATCCCCTTCATCGAAGATATCCTGAGCAAAACCTGGTCCCCCACTTGGAACTTTCTGAAAAACCTCTTCGCATCAGCATAACTCTTCTGCCTGTCTTGAGCTACCCGAATGCGACTCTGAATCAACTCAATCCTTGCCGAAGTATCCTGAATCACTTCCGGCCCAAGTAGTTTGTTGTCCCCCACCTCTAACCAACATGCTGGGGAACGACAAGGCCTACCGTACAACGCCTTAAACGGAGCCATGCCAATCGTGAACTGATAGGAGTTGTTGTAAGCAAACTCCACCAGTGGAAGGTACTGCTCCCATCCACCCCCGAAGTCAATAATGCACATGCGTAGCATGTCCTCCAACATCTGATTGGTGCGCTCTGTCTGACCATCGGTCTGCGGATGATAAGCCGTACTCAACCGCAATTCCATGCCCATGGCCTCCTGGAAACTCTCCCAAAATCTCGAAACAAATATCTTGTCTCTGTCAGACACGATATTTAGGGGCACACCGTGAAGTCTCACAATCTCTGAAATGAAGAGCTGGGCATACTGTCCCGTAGTGTAATCAGTCCTTATGGGTAAGAAGTGAGCGACCTTGGACAACCTGTCCACAATTACCCAAATGGAGTCGTGACCCCTCTGCGACGTAGGCAACCCCGTGATAAAGTCCATGGATATACTCTCCCACATCCACACCGGGACCTCCAACGGCTGTAACAATCCTGCTGGTCTCTGGTGATCCACTTTTACAAGCTGACAAGTGGCGCATTTCGAGACAAACTCAGCGATATCTCTCTTCATACCGCTCCACCAATACTGCCGTCTCATGTCTTGGTACATTTTGTCCCCTCCGGGATGTACCGCGAACCGTGAGCCGTACGACTCTGCCATCACATCGTGCCGCAATTCTTCCCCTTCCGGAACTACCAATCTCCCATTGAAGCGCAATCCCCCGTCTGAGCTAACGGTATAGGACTCGGCTCCCTCTGCAAGTAATCGAACTATCTGCTCCTGACAGAACGAGTCATTAGCCTGTGCCCGTACTACTTTCGTGATAATCTGCGGTGTAACGGTCATCACAGACATGAAAGATCGGGCCACTGCATCCTGGTGTCCCAATTCCTTCCACTTAGCTTTCCACACCTCTGCCACCTCATCTGCTGGCCTGCGGCTCAACGCGTCTGCTACCACGTTAGCCTTACCCGGGTGGTACTGGATGTCGAACTGGTAGTCCTTCACAAATTCAAGCCACCTACGCTGCCGCATATTCAATTCCTTCTGCGTGAACAGATACTGTAGTGACTTGTGGTCCGTGAACAGCTGAAACTTCTCCCCCAAAAGATAGTGCCTCCAAATCCGTAAGGCAAATACCACTGCTGCCAATTCCAAATCATGCGTGGGGTAATTCTTCTCATGAGGCTTAAGCTTACGGGAAGCATAAGCTATGGCCTGTCTCTCCTGCTATAATACACCTCCCAGTCCTTGCAAAGACGCGTCGGTGTAAACCAAATACTCAACTCCCGGTCTCGGCAATGCTAACACAGGTGCTGAGGTCAATTTGTCCTTCAACTCATCGAATGCCAACTGACAGGCATCACTCCAGATATATGGCACACCCTTACGAGTAAGATGTGTCAAAGGACCTGCTATCTCCGAGAAACCCCGAATAAACCTCCTGTAGTATCCTGCTAGACCCAAGAAACTACAAATCTCAGTTGGTGTCGTGGGCTGTCCCCACTCCCTCACCGCTGATACCTTCCCCAGATCGACAGATATTCCCTGGTCGGAAATAATGTGACCCAAGAACTGGACTTCCTTCAGCCAAAACCCGCACTTCTCATATTTTGCATACAGCTCGTTCTGACGAAGTGACTGCAAAACCTGCCTCAAATGCTCGGCGTGCTCCTCCTCTGTCTGAGAGTAAACCAGAATGTCATCAATGAAGAAAATGACAAAAAGGTCTAGGAAATCCCTGAACACTCTGTTCATCAAGTCCATAAACACTGCTGGAGCGTTGGTCAAACCAAAAGGCATAACCCGAAACTCGTAAGAACCATATCTCGACAAGAACGCGGTCTTCGAGACATCCTCCTCCCTGATACGCAACTGATGGTATCCCGATCTCAAATCAATCTTCGAGAAGAAAGAAGCTCCTCTCAACTGGTCGAATAAGTCATCGATTCGAGGCAACGGATACTTATTCCGTATCGTAACCTTATTCAACTCTCGGTAGTCCACACACAATCTCAGTGAACCGTCCCTCTTCTTCACAAACAAAACTGGAGCGCCCCAAGGTGAGGTACTCCTGCGAATAAAGCCCTGACCTAACAGCTGCTCTATCTGATCCCGTAGCTCTCGCATCTCAGCTGGAGCCATACGGTACGGTGCACGTGCTATAGGTCTCGTACCCGGTAGCAAATCTATAACGAAGTCTATCTCTCGACTGGGTGGTAGGCCTGGTATCTCCTGAAACACATCTGAATACTCCCTGACAACCGGGATCGAATCTAAAGGAATAACAACCTCCTTAGAGGTATCCTCCTCTATGTAATACAGATGAGCGGTCGATCCTCCCTCTGGGCGAGGCATCGCCACTACAAACATCTCTTGCCCCGGAATGGCAAAAATAATGCTCCCGCTGAAGCAATCAATCATGGCCCTATATGCTACGAGCCAATCCATACCGATGATCACATCGTGAACATGCATGTCTAACACTAACATGTCTGCAGGCAATACCAAACCACCAATCTCTACCCCCACTCCCCGGCATATAAAGAAAATAAGTGACCCACTCCCTAATGGTGAGTCGACACAAGTCACTGTGCTCTCTGCCGTAGCTAACAATCCTAAAGCTTTCGCGAAGTGTGTAGCTATAAAACAGTGTGTAGCACCCGTATCAAATAACACCCGACCCATAGTGCCATGGATAGGAAACGTACCCTCGATAGCGGGCGGTGCCTGTGGAACTGCAGCCTGGTGAACGTTATAGACACGTCCATACTGTAGCTGCCCCTGCTGAGCTGGGACTGCTGGAATGGGTGGCAATGCTTCCATCTGTGGCGGTGCGAGAAGAGCGGCGGGAAACATAGGCCTCTGTGGCTCCTGGCGAGCACCCTACTGCTGCTGCTGTGGGGCCCTGCCCTTATCAGGACAATCCTGCTTCTTATGGCCAGTCTTGCCACAAACAAAGCACTTCCCTGGGAAATTCCCTCCCCTTTGCCCCTGCTGTCCCCGGCCCTGGTGGCCGTTACCATTCCTCCCTTGGCCCTGCTGGCCCTGATGAAACTGCTGCCCATTCTGTCCCTGTTGGCCCTGATGGCCGTTTGGACCCTGATGGCCCTGACGGAAACTTCCCTGTCCCTGCCTGTAGTTCCCTGACCGGAACCTCTTATTATCCCCCTGCTGGGAGCCCTGCTCATTCTGTCTCTGCCCCTGACCCGATTGTGCCCCGCTGGCACCATGTCCTCCGGTCCTGCCCTGATGGCTCTGATACCACCTGTGACACCCCGACTAATTAAATACCGGGTAGCTACTCCTTTATTAAATTAATTCAAAATGTCAAGTTGGCTCAGTTAATAGCATCACTGTCGAAAACATTTTATTTTTACTAACCACCTAGTATTTAAAAGTAAGTGCCAAATTTTATTTAAGTCCGATTACCATGCAACGAGTGTAATGAAGAAATAAATAACACCATACACCATACTGAAGTAAAACGAGTAACCATCACAATAGAGTAAATAAAGTTTGGAGGAAAACTCCTCACTACAATCCCATACTGAAATAAATAACCGAAACTGAAATAATACACGCTAAAGTCTGAAAACTGAAATGTAAAAGATGTCTCTAAATAGAAATGGGCAACATGCCCTACAACTGATGATAGTGACTCTGGAATCCAAAAGATAGAAGCGTCTACAAGCAAAGTCCCTGTAGCTTCCACAAGCAGCTACAGCTCGTCACCTGAATGAGTATCCTATGCTTGGTGTCCCTGTGGCTGGGCACCTAAAATGGTTTTACAAGAAAAAGATTTGAAAAGCAAACGGGTCAGAGCCCGAATGTGGAGTTATATTTTAAAAACCTGCAAGTGCTTTAAAAACATTTAAAACATTAAATGCAAAGTACATGTTAGGACGTGCACTCACATTATATTCTCACCTCTCGTCTAACTGTGCACTCCTAACGCAAGTACCCATCTATAACTACCCATACAACTAGTTAAGTGACAACATATCTAGCTAGACTGCCAAAGGTCCTACCCCTAATACTCGGTTCCATTAACATAATAACGCTCGTAATTAAATAGGGGTTTAACGTAAACTCAGATACTCAATATGCAATATATATAACTATCAGTTAACTCGTTATATTTCTCGAAGTAATACCGTAATATATTTACAACATTAACATGAGGATTCTCATTAAATAAATGTATATTATCCACATCATAAATATACTATACAAGCACCCCGAGAACTAAGCTGCGGTGCGCACATACTCTGCTATCCATCCCGGTACATCACGTACATAAGGATTACATATTCCGAATCTCTCAGGAATAGTTTATCGATAACAACATCACAAATAATGGAGGCGAACACAGTCACCATCACATGGGTCACGCACATACCTACGCTCCCATGATCAGCGGACTTATTAATATCCCAATAAGTCTTTCTATGACCTATGTTCATCGAGGTACCAGTCTCTATCCCCCCCGTAGGCACACAAGGATTAGAGGGCCCTAAGCGAACGCAACCTCCCGTGATAGCAAGTATGGTAGGTATGTCATACACACAATCCATATACTAAGTAAACACACATCTTAGTAATACCGTAGTTTAATCGTAGTACATATTCTCATACTCACTATAATTAACACAATTTGTACTATTCTGGTTTGTAATCATACGCGCCCTTATTATCTCACGTCGTAGTAATCACTCACGTCTCAACCCAAACCGTCCATGTAATACACTCTCGTATATAAATTCCTTCTCATAAATACCCAAATGTCCCAATTCTATCATTACTACATCTACGGAATGATATCTATAACCTCGAATAAGTTTACGGGACTCCAAAAATCAAAACAGTCCAAAAAGGACCAAACTGTCAACTCGTTAGAAGTCTCGTTCGAACGAGACTGTTCGAACGAGATCCCAGTTCGTTCGAACGAACTGTTCCTTCTAACGATATCTCGTTCGAACGAGATATCGAACGAAATCCCTTTTCGTTAGCAGCGACTGGTCAACTCGTTAGAAGCTCGTTCGAACGAGTTCGTTCGAACGACCTGGGGGCTGCTTCTAACGAGCTACCAGCTTCGGCCCAGATTTTTCCCCAAATCGTTTTTCATCCATTTTAACACCTCAAATCTTCTAAACTAAGTCCCAATCAATCGTTTAAAGGTCTATAATCAATACTAAACATATATAATCACATCCTAACATGTTTTTAAGGGATCAATCCATCCTAACATCAATTAAATTTACAACTTTCTACACTTTTTCCAAATATCTCAAGAACATGAACCCTAACTACATATCATCATCAAATCCCAGAATTTAATTCGTTTTTCTTCCACCCAAACATATATTAACATCAGATTAATCGTCTCCAAACTATTCTACATGCAATCCTTCTCAAATCTCTCAAGTTCTATGATCTAAACTACATGGGTTTTTATATTTTATCAAGAACAAACCATAAATCCGAATTTTCTAACATGGAAAAGACATTCTCAGAAATTAAATGGAATAAAGTCACTTGCCTTGGTTTGATTTCTGACTTTGGTGTAGGTTGATGATGTTTTTCTGCAGAATTTCCTCTCTTTCTCTTCTTCTCCAAGCTCCTTCTCCAATGGTGGCTTAAGGTGGCTAGGGTTTTGATTTGGGAACTTAGAAAACCTAAATGATAACCTACGTAGCTTTCTAGGTTTATATGGTTTGGTTAATGGGCTTAATGGGTTAAATCCACATCAGATTTACATCTCTAATTTTCGTCACTTTTAATTCCTAAAAATGTAAAATTACCAAAATACCCTTTAAGTTGCCGGTATGGCCTAAAAATACCCCGGGACCCAAACTACACCCCCGGGTAGTGTTTTCTGACTAACTCGACCCTTCCGGACGCGTTGGCACACTCAAAACGACCATACGGATTATAGATTTTAAATTCACTTTTATTATCAAAATATTATACCGTGACGCGGCGGTCCCACGCGTCTCAACAAAATTTCTAAAATGCCGTATATAAATCTCACGACAAATTTTATAATACCAAATACATATATAATCATATATGCACATAATCAAATACCAATTCGCATCTCATTAGTATTAATAACCCGGATTAATTATCAATTAATACGCATTTAATTAATTAATCCCAAAAATAAATATAGTCAAAAGTACGGGGTATTACACCTCTATATTAAAATGTGAGGATAGGAAGTGGAATAGAGTAGTTAGCTAACGGCATAACTAGGAAGGGTTAAGGGTTTACGTTAGGCGTGCATATTAGCTGAGAGGTGAGATACTTATGTCAGGGCACGTGACTTACATGTATATAATATTCACTGTTTAATGCAATTAAACACTTGCTAAATTTTTAAACTGTTTTCACCTCGGGCTCTGACCCGTTTGCTTGCAAAATCTATTTTTCTTGTAAAACCTTTCAGGTGCCCAGCCACAGGGACTCTATGCTTAGGAGTTCCATTCCGGTGACGTGCTATAGCTGCTGTGGAAGTTACAGGATCTCTATAGTAGACGCCTCCACATTTTACATTGATTCTATTTCGGAGTTATTCATCTATTAGGGCATGTCGCCCCTTTTATTTAGAGACAGCTTTCTCAGTACACTCAGTTTCATTTCAGTTTTTGAGTTAATTATTTAATTATTCAGACATTGTATTTGTTTTTCATTCAGTATTTGGATTATTCAGGGGAGTGTTACTCCAGACTCATTTATTATTCCAATATTATTTTGTTGTGAATGAGACGTGTTAGTGGTATCTTTAGCTTATAATTTAATTGGTTGCATGTTAATTTAATTTAATAAAATTTGACAATTCACTTTTTAAATATTAGGTGGCTAGTAATTGTTTAAAATATTTTCGACAGTGCTGCTATGAACTGAACCAACTTGGCATTTTGTTTTAATTTGAATAAAGGAGTAGCTACCCGGTATTTAATTAGACAGGGTGTCACAGGTGGTATCAGAGCATCAGGTTCTAGTGTCCTTAGGATCTATACGGCTTGTTATGTTTTCGCGTAGCGTCCTTTGATATAGAGCCCTATATTTTCGGATTGTTGTACTCTATTGTGTATCTTGCGCTCTTCAACTATTTTGAGATATTCACTGTGGACTTATAAAACTTCTCTCTTATTTCAGCTTCCTCCACGACGTGCACAGAAAGTTCCCATGGGTGCCCATCCCGACCCACAGCCTGCACCAGTTCAGGGTTCTATGAACGCTGCAGAAGTTGCCGCCATTGTAGCTCAGGCGGTGAATGCCGCTTTAGCAGTTGTGCAGCAGGCACCACCTCAGGAACCTCTGGTAGCCCTAGTTCAGTCTCATACAATCCCGTCTGCTTGGGAGCGTGTCCGGGATGCTTTTTAGAAGGCGCACCCTCCGGAGTTCGCATGTAGTTCCGACATCGTGGTGTCTAGTCAGTGGAAAAAGGACATCCAAAGGCACTTAAGGATGTACAAGTGTACGGATGTGCAGAGGCAGATACTGGATACTTTTAAGCTAGTAGGAGTGGTGTTGCAGTGGTGGGAGTCTATTACCACCGCAGAGGAAAGAGATGTTCTTCCTATACAGGAGTTCTGGGTGCGGTTCGACCGCAAGTACTTTCCCTCAGCAGTTCACACCGAGATGAGGTAAAAATTGATGAACCTCAAGCAGGAGGGGAGGACGGTAGCTGAGTATGAGTCAGAGTTCACAAATCTTCTAAACATCGTTCCCGATGATATCCCTACTGAAGAGAAGAAGATCCAGAAGTTCATTGATGGGTTAACATGGACGATCCGTCAGCACTTGCTAGGTAATATCTCGTTGGCCACTTATTATGATGTGGTTAACATAGCATTACTTCACTGCTAGGACCACCGCTTTCACTTGTCAGAGGGTAAGCGAGAAGGAGAGTCTGGCCATCAGGACAGGCAGGGGGGAGTGGTGCCAGTGGGTCACAATCAGCTCATGGTCATCACAGGCAGAGTGATCAGAGTTCCCAACAGGGGGATTCTAAGATATTTAGATCTGGAGGTTTCAGAAATGGCCAGGGAGGTTTTCGGCATGGCCAACAAGGTCAGCACGGACAACAGGGCCAACACGGCCAACAGCAGTAGGTCCAGCATGGTCATGGTAGAAATGGTAACGGCCATCAGGGCCGTGGGCAACAGGGTCAGAGAGGAGGAAACTTTACGGGAAAATGTTTTATGTGTTGAAATATTGGCCACAAACGCCAAGAGTGTCCCGAAAGGGGCATGACCCCATAGCAGAAGCAGCAGGGTGCTCGACACGATCCCCAAAGACCTATGTTTCTCGCCGCCCTCCCAGCCCACCGCAGATGCCAGCTTTACCACCCATCCCAGCAGTCCCAGTCCAACAAGGACAAATTCAGTACTGATGAGTTTATCAGCTCCAGCAGGCCGCAGGCCCAAAGGATCCACCCGCTATTGAGGTATGTTTTCTATTCATGGGACTATGGGACATATTTTATTTGACACGGGGACCACACACTGTTTCATTACCACGACATTTTCACGCACTATGGAGTTGTTAGATACCGCGAAGAGCACTATTACTTGTGTAAATTCACTATTGAGTAGGGGTTCTGTGATTTCCCTTATATGTAGAGGTGTGGGTGTAGAGATCGGGAGGTTTAATTTACCTGCTGATATGTTAGTGTTAGATATGACCGAATACGATGCGATTATTGGTATGGATTGGCTAGTTGCGTATCGAGACATGATTGATTGTTTCAGTAGGAGTATTATTTTTGCTATTCCCGGGCAGGAGATGTTCCTAGTGGCGATGCCTCATCCTGAGGGAGGATCGTCCACACACTTGTACTATATAGAGGAGGAGACCTCTAGGGAGGTGGTAATACCACTAGATTCGATTCCAGTTGTTAGGGAGTTCTCTGATGTATTCCAGGATTATCCGGGATTACCTCCCAGTAGAGAGATAGACTTTGTTATCGACTTGACGTCGGGCACTCGGCCAATAGCCCGCGCACCTTATCGTATGGCTCCAGCGGAGATGAGGGAGCTACGGGATCAGATAGAGCAGCTGTTGGGTCAGGGGTTTATCCGTAGGAGTACTTCTCCATGGGGTGCTCCTGTGTTGTTCGTTAAGAAGAGGGATGGATCTTTGAGGTTGTGTGTAGATTATCGGGAGTTGAATAAAGTCACGATAAGGAACAAGTATCCGTTGCTCCGAATCGATGACTTATTCGACCAGTTGAGAGGAGTTTCTTTCTTCTCAAAGATTGATTTGAGATCGGGATACCATCAGCTGCGTATCAGGGAGCAGGACGTCTCAAAGAGTGCCTTCTTGACGAGATATGGTTCCTACGAGTTCAAGGTTATACATTTTGGCCTAATCAATCCCCCAACGTGTTTATGGACTTGATGAATAGGGTGTTCAGAGAGTTCCTAGACCAGTTTGTCATCATCTTCATTGATGACATACTGGTTTACTCCCAGACAGAGGAGGAGCATGCCAAGCACTTGAGGTAGGTTTTGCAGACACTGCGTCAGAACGAGTTGTATGCAAAATATGAGAAGTGTGGATTTTGGCTGGAGGAGGTTCAATTTTTGGGGCACATCATTTCAGATAGAGGGATATCTGTTGATCTTGGAAAGGTATCAGTGGTGAGGGAGTGGGGATGGCCCATGACACCGACTGAGATACGTAGTTTCTTGGGACTAGCAGGATAATACAGGAGGTTTATTCGGGGTTTCTCAAAGATAGCGGGTCCTTTGACACATCTGACTCACAAGGGTGTGCCATATATTTGGAGCGATGCCTGCCAGTTAGCTTTCGACGAGTTGAAAGACAAGTTGACCTCAGCACCAGTGTTTGCATTTCCCAGGCCAGGAGTTGAGTATCTAGTCTACACCGATGCATCCTTACTAGGATTTGGGGGTGTACTGCAACAGGAGAGTTAGGCTATAGCTTATGCTTCCCGTAAGCTTAAGCCTCATGAGAAGAATTACCCCACCCATGACTTGGAGTTAGCGGCAGTCATTTTTGCACTTTGGATTTGGAGACATTATCTCCTGGGAGAGAAATTCCGTTTATTCACGGACCATAAGTCCCTATAGTACCTATTCACACAGAAAGAATTAAATATGCATCAACGTAGGTGGCTTGAGTTCGTAAAGGATTATCAGTTCGATATCCAATACCACCCAGGGAAGGCTAACGTGGTAGCAGACGTGTTGAGCCGTAGGCCAGCAGGTGAGGTGGCTGAAGCATGGAAAGCAAAGTGGAAGGAGTTGAGACACCAGGACGCAGTGGCCTGATCTTTCATGTCTGTGATGACAGTTACGCCCCAGATCATTACGAGAGTAATACAAGCCCAGGCAATAGACTCGTTCTGTCAAGAGCAGATAGTACGATTACTAGCAGAGGGGGCTGAGTCTTATATCGTTAGTTCAGACTGGGGTTTATGCTTCAATGGAAGATTGGTTGTTCCTAAGGGGGAAGGCTTACGACACGAGGTAATGACAGAGTCGCACGATTCATGGTTCGCGGTACATCCTGTTGGGGATAAGATGTTTTAGGATATGAGGCGACAGTTATGGTGGAGCGGTATGAAGAGAGATATTGTCGAGTTCATTTCTAAATGTGCCACTTGTTAGCTGGTAAAGGTGGACCATCAGAGGCCGGCAGGACTTCTACAACCATTAGAGGTCCCGATGTGGAAATGGGAGAGCATTTCCATGTATTTCATCACAGGGTTGCCTACATCGTAGAGGGGTCACGACTTCATATGGGTAATCGTGGATCGGTTGACCAAAGTTGCTCATTTCCTTCCAGCCCGGACAGACTACACTACGGGACAGTATGCCCAGATTTTCATAGCGGAGATAGTGAGACTACACGGGGTGCCTCTCAATATCGTGTCTGACCGAGATAAGATATTTGTTTCACGATTTTGGGAGAGTTTCTAGGAAGCCATGGGTACGGAGTTGCGGCTGAGTACAGCATATCACTCGCAGACAGATGGGCAGACCGAGCGAATGAATCAGTTGTTGGAAGACATGTTGCGTATCTGCATCCTAGACTTTGGAGGTGGTTGGGAGCAGTATCTTCCACTGGTGGAGTTTTCCTATAATAACTCCTACCAGTTCACTATTGGCATGGCTCCATTCAAGGCGTTGTACGATCGAACTTGTCGTTCCCCATCATGTTGGCTAGAGGTGGGGGATAACAAACTCCTTGGGCCGGAGGTGATTCAGGATACTTCGATGAGGATAGAGATGATACGGATTCGTATTCGAGTAGCTCAGGACCGGTAGAATAGTTATGCCGATGCTAAGAGATTCTTTAGAGAGTTCAATGTGGGGGATCAGGTGCTCCTCAGGGTGTCTCCTATGAAGGGGATTATACATTTCGGGAAGAAAGGTAAATTGGCACCAAGATATGTGGGGCCATTCCCTATCATTGAGCGAATTGGGCCAGTTGCGTATAGACTTGGGTTACCGAAATACTTGCATAGGATACATGACGTGTTCCATATTTCTTCGCTAAGGAGATATCTCAGGGATGATTTGGCCCACACTCACATTGCTTTAGAGGATATTGATCTACAGCCTGATAATTCCTATAAGGAGGGGCCGCTTGCTATTCTGGACCATAGCGAGAGGAAACTGAGGTCAAAGATAATATCGTTAGTACGTGTTCAGTGGAGGCATCATAATACCGAGGAGTCTACTTGGGAGCGAGAGGATGAGAAGCGCGAGCATTATCCAGAGTTATTTTTGCCAGGTATACTTTATTTCTGAATTTCAAACGAAATTCTGTTATTAGGGGAAAAGTATGTAATACCCCGTAATTTTATTGATTTTATTCATTGGGATTAATTAAATCAAATGGGAATTAATTGGAAATTTATCCGGATTTAAATACTAGCGAGACGTGAGTTGGTATTTGATTATGATGATAATATTGGATATTATTGAGTATATATGGTAATATATGATTATTGAATTCATTAAAATTATCGCGAGTCATAAATACGACAACTCAGGAAATTAAGTTGGGACGCGCGTGTCAGTCGCGTCAGGAATCAATTTAATTGGATTAAAAAGTAAATTATAAATTTTATTATCCGTATGGTCATTTTAAGTGCGTCAACGTGTCCAGAGGGGTCTATATTGTCAGAAAACACTAGCTGGGGGTTTAGTTTGGGACCCGGGGCATTTTTAGGCCTAACCGGCAACCCGGGAGGGTATTTTAGTAATTTTAAATTTTAAGGAAATTAGACCCACAAATTTTAGGGTTTATTTAACAGATATTGTTAGGGCCATTATCAGCCAAAAAGAAAGAAGTGGGCTACGTGAGAAAGAGGAGAGGTTACAGGAGGTTACAAACCATAACCACCACCCACCACCACCACTTTTCGACGAAATTATGACCGGAGAGAAGGGAAGAATCAGCCTTCAACATCACAAGCAGTTCTAAACATCAATCCTAAGGCAAGTGATTTTATTCCATTAAATTTCAGCAAATATATTATCCATGTAGATTAGAATTAAAGAGTAGACTTGAAGATTTAATAATTTCATAAATTGGAAGATATAAATCTTGAAAATGGGTAGGATTTGCATGTAGTTAAATTCTGGGAGTTATACATAATGAAATCAAAACCTTAGAAATAGAAATCACGGATTAAAATTCAGTTTGGGCTTTCTTGAATTGGAAGAAACCACACTAGGATTGAACATGAAGAATTTGATGAATATATGGGTATATATGTTGTTTTGGGGATGAATTGTTGATTCTGGAACATTAGAAAGTTGCTAATTAGGATGATATAACATGTAGTATGTTTATTTTGGAGAATGGATTCATATAATAGAAATTGGGGAGAAAACTAGGGCTGTTAACGCCAAAATTTTGGGTTGTAACTGCTTGATCGATCGATCGACATTCAAGATCGATCGATCGACCTTCCCAGAAATCGTTATATTTTTCCCCTTGTTGAATTTTAGAAATTCCGACCCTTGAAGTTCATTGGTGGGAACCTTGTTAAAACATTTAGATTTAAGGAAGACCAGTAGGCGTACATATGAGGCCCGGATTATATTAGAATTTAATTGGAACTTTATGTTAGACTTAATAAGGTCCGACAAGTGAAGTACTATTAGATACTGTGAGTAAATTAATTAGATCTATATAGTTGATAATTTAAGGTTAGAGGCAGAGATATGGACCTTAAAAGTATGAAATTAAAATGGGGGAATAATAAGAGACTTAGTAACCTTTTTGGACTAGGTTTTAAGTGCGTGAAACTATACAACATGAGACGTATCGGTGAAATATATTATATATTATCCGAAAGTATAATAGTGCACGAATTGGATTAATGGTATAAGGTTGAGAGCATACCTTTAATAATATTACAAGTTATCTAAGTTGTGTGAATACTTAGTATATGGATTATTATGTGTATGGCATACCTATCATACTTGTTATCACGGGAGGTCGACTTTGAGAATAGGACCATCTAATCTTTGTGTGCCTATGGGGGGAATTTAGTTTGGTACCTTAAGGACAAAGGGTTGTGAATGACTTATTTGTGAGTTAATAAGTCAGCTGACCATGGGAGAGTAGGTATGTGCGTGACCCATGGGTATGTGACCTATGTTCGCCTCCAATATGTGTGATTTTGCTTATTGACACGGTTCCTAAAAGATTCAGAATACGTGGTCCTTATGTACGTGATGTATTGGGATTCGATAGCAGAGTATGTGTGCACCGCAGCTTAGCCTCGGGGTGCCCTATATGTATATTTATATGAAGATTTATATACTTGTAATTATAACAAACTCTTTGTTAAAATGTGAATATGAATACTTGAGGCATTTTGAATGGAATTTAAGAATGAGTTTTTTCCTATCAAAATTGCTATAAATTATTCTGAGAAATGATAAGATGAGATATATTCAAGAAAATTAGAATGTTTTGAATAAACCTCTATATTGAAATGTGAGGATATGAAGTGGAATAGACTAGTTAGCTAACGGCATACCTAGGACGGGTTAAGGGTTTACGCCAGGCGTGCACATTAGCTGAGAGGTGAGATACTCATGTGAGGGCACGTAACTTACATGTATATAATATTTACTGTTTAATACAATTAAACACTTGATAAATTTTTAAACTGTTTTCACCTCGGGCTCTGACCCGTTTGCTTGCAAATCTATTTTTCTTGTAAAACCTTTTAGGTGCCGAGCCACAGGGACGCCATGCTTAGGAGTTCCATTCCAGTGACGTGCTCTACCTGCTGTGGAAGTTACAGGATTTCGATAGTAGACGCCTCCACATTCTACATTGATTCTATTTCGGAGTTATTCATCTATTAGGGCATGTCGCCCCTTTTATTTAGAGACAGATTTCTCAGTACACTTAGTTTTATTTCAGTTTTGGAGTTAATTATTTAATTATTCAGACTTTGTATTTGTTTTTCATTCAGTATTTGGATTATTCAGGGGAGTATTACTCCAGACTCATTTATTATTCCAATATTATTCTGTTGTGAATGTGATGTGTTAGTGCTATCTTTAGCTAATAATTTAATTGGTTTCATGTTAATTTAATTTAATAAAATTTGACAACTCACTTTTTAAATATTAGGTGGCTAGTAATTGTTTAAAATATTTTCGACAGTGATGCTATGAACTAGGGTTGTGTTTCGTCCGGATCGGATCGGAAATGACCCTTTCGGAAAAATTTCCAAAAAATTCGGCAAAACAAATATATTTCCGAACTCAATTCCGATTTTTTTCGGAATAAATTTTTTGTTCCGTTTTCGGAAAAATCGGCAAAATCGGAAAATTTCGGAAAATTTTGGATTTTCGGAATTTCGAAAAAATCGGAAAATTCCGAAAAAAAACAGAGGTGATCTCATTCCTACCATGGGTATAACAGCTACAGCCCTATTCATAACTCAAAACGGATATACAAAAAGATAGTACAAACATCATAACAAACAGATATACAAACGTCTCAATCTCACTTATATACATCTCAAAATGGATATACAAATGGGTATGGAAACGGATCTCAAAACAGAGGTGATCTCACTTAGCTTTGTTCGAATAGAGATTTAATCTCGAAAATAAACGGATCTGTTAACAGATCAAGAAATATAAATGGGTATAAAAAAAACGGATCTGTTACCTTTGTTCGAATAGAGATGAGAGAGGTGAATTGCCAAGAGTATAGAGAGAGGTGAATCGCCGAGACCCCGAGATCATAGAGAGAGGCAAGCTGAGATATGTTTGGTAACCCTAGCTGCTCAATAATACTAAGTATATATATATATTGGGTGAACGGAAGGCTGAGATTTAATCTCGGGTAAACGAAGCCTTTGAATCAATAATACTAAGGTAAAAAAATAGATAAGAAAATGTAATGTAAAAAATGTAAGGTATAAAAATATAGAGTGAGAAAAAAATAGATAAGAAAATGTAAGGGAAAAAAATATAAAAAATATTCAAAATATTAATCGGAAAATATTTCGGAAATCGGATCAGAAAAAAAAATCGAAAAATCGGATCGAAAAAATCGGAAAATCGGAATTTAAAACATAGTTCCAATTTCCTATCCAATTTAATTCGTAAAAATCGGAAATCGGAAACCCGATATACGTTCCAAATTCAGAAAATATCGGATCGGATATCGGAAAAATCGGAATGTTTGGAAAAAAAAACACAGCCCTACTATGAACTGAACCAACTTGACATTTTGTATTAATTTGAATAAAGGAGTAGCTACCCGGTATTTAATTAGACATGGTGTCACATCTCAGTACTCCTTTTACAACACTTTGCTATCACTGGAGTTTTATCATTCTTTAAATATATATACTTGAAACTAACCTCAACAGCATACTTTTGCAACATATCACCAAAATCAACCACACCTCCTTCGAAATACTGCTCTTCATGACTATATATATCTTCCAATCATTGGAGAGATAAACTTTTGACGTACTCGATTCCACACCTCCAATATAAACATCATTTTCAACTCCACTACTAATACTAATTGTAGTTGTTGATGATATATAATCTACCCTTTCTCTACTTATACCATCGCATTGAACCCTCTCACAACTTTGATAATTATGGTCAACCC
This sequence comes from Sambucus nigra, assembly GCA_949130495.1. Classification (NCBI taxonomy): domain Eukaryota; kingdom Viridiplantae; phylum Streptophyta; class Magnoliopsida; order Dipsacales; family Adoxaceae; genus Sambucus; species Sambucus nigra. The sequence continues at coordinate 507,437,575 of OX422221.1, read as the reverse complement.
GTTCACGAAATTTATATGTGCATTCAACCCGTTTATGAATTGTAATAATGGCCAAAGCTGTTGAATCAAAGACATATATCCAGGTAAAATAATCTTTGAGAATCACTTGAGATCGCAACATACAGTGAACATTTTTATCACAAACCAGCATGAATCGACTTTCATCTCCAAATCCGTACTTCAATGAAAAAGACCCCAACTTTCAAATTTATAAACCTGCTACATAACTCATTTCATATAAAATCGAGTGAGTTGTCTTCAAATATTTCAATGCAAGATATATTACCCAAATAAAAACACCGGGTAATCTTACAACTTTTCATTATGACATGTATTAAATTAAAATAAAAAAACGTTTTTGTTAAAGCTTAAGATTAATTAATGCCGCTGGTGCGGACCCACAAACACATGATCAACTAACATGTGACTAGTCTATTAAGCATGAGTCAACAACAACAAAGTCAATGGACATTAACATTATGCCAAATTAATGTCAAAAACCAAAATGATAATTAATTATTAGAAAATCACGTGTACTTTATATAAAATTGCGTGTACTTTACTACAATTTTTCTGTGAGGTATATACAAATGACTTTACTGTTGTTAAACCTTAGGATTTATCAATGTTGCTGGCATGGACCCACAAAGACATGCCTAACTACACATTATAAGTCTATTTAGCACGAGTCAATAATAACAAAGTAAATGCGCATCAACATTATGCAAAATTAATGTCAAAACACAAAGGGATAATTAATCATTATAAATTCACGTATACTTTATATCAAACTGCATGTATTTTACTACAATTATCCTATGAGGTATATACAAATGACTGTACTTTTGTTAAACCTCAAGATTGGTCATTGCCGTGGGTGCGAACCCACAAACACATGCCCATCTAACATATGACAAGTTTATTATGTAATGAGTCAAAAGTAATAAAGTAAATGCACATTAACATTATGCCAAATTAATGTCGAAACACAAAATCAAAATTAATCATTAGAAATTCACTTGTACTTTGTATCAAATTGCGTGTACTTTACTGTAGTTTTCTTGTGAGGTATATACATGAACAACATGTATATACATAAAGTACACACACACATGAAAACATAATCAAAACATATGCATACTCAACCTGTTACAAAATTAAAACACAAAGTCAAAATATATTCATATAAAATTAAAATAAAATTATAAAAACACATAATCAAATCATTCATTCAATATTCAAGTTAATTCAACACATGAATTACACAATTACAATGATTTGATTAATTGAAAACAAATACATACACCTATTTCAATTGATTGACATCCAAAACATTTCTTGATAACATGTATAAAGTTACAAATGATCGAATTAATGCAAAGGTAAATCAAGGATACATAGAAGCGAAAAGAATTGATTTCTTTCGAACGAATTAATATCTTATTTCGTGGAGAGAACAAAGATGGTTGAACAGAAGTGGAAATAAGAAAAAGATCTCAAGTTATTGGAGAGAATGAAGTTGTTTGATAGAAGTGGAAAGAAGAAAGAGAAGATCTTAGCTTATTGGAAAAGCTACCAATAGCTAATTAGGTCAATGATAACAAAATGAATGAAATGACTGAAAAATATATTTATATGGACCTAATCATTTAAATTTATTTGACCCGGTTAAAAATTTCCAGTCAAAGGACTAGACCGTAAAAACCTATATTATTTAATTCATGTGGATTCGCGTGAGCGAATTAAACAATAGGTCCAATGTCTTAGACACATTAAAAAATTCCTAAATTATAATGGGTTATGATCCAAAAATAGTAGGGGAAATTTCGACATGCATTTAATAGGGCACCATTTCTCATGTAGATCTATCATACTTACTATTTTGAGGCTCAAAACATGTGCCCTAAGCTGACAATATTATCATTTTCCAATTATATTAGTCTCATGCAACACATTTTCTTCTGGTTAAGAGTGTGGGATCGGACTTTCTGGCAAAACTTCTTATTTTGTTCGAAATCACCCTAAAACGAAAATTTTTCGTGTGTGTTTAGTGTAGATTTGACATACCCAGAGCATTTTTCAACCGTCTGACACACTTACACTATTCTCCAATGGCTTTCACAAGCATTCAAATGGAAAAATCTTCTTCTTTTACTCCTCGGTGGGCATACAGTGTCTTCTTAAACTTCCGAGGAGAAGATACCCATAAGAGCTTAATCAAACCCCTCTACTCATCTCTTCACCATAAAGTAATTTTCACATTCAAAGAAGAAAATCCATTTCCCTCGAACTCCTTTTTGAATTGAGAAATCAAGTTTCGCTGTTGTGGTCTTTTTCAAAGAACTATGTTGACTTCACTTTGTGTTTGGAGGAGCTTGCAAAGATTGTTGTGTGGAAGAACGTGGCTAGATTGATAATTTTGTCTATATTCTATGACGTAGATCCCTCAAATGTGAGGAAAAAAAGAGGGACTTATGGGGAGGCTTTTTATAAATATGAATTGGGTGTAATTGTTCATGAGGGTATGGAAAAGCCAAACATGTGGATGGAGGCTTTGTTTCAGGCGGCGAGCATTTCGGGGTGGGATTTAAGGAACATGCCATATGGGTAAGTTGTAATTTTGTTAAACATTATACACATATATAAATAAGTTTCATTTTGGATAAATGGCAGTTTGATAGTTTTGAAATAAAATATTAAATTTTTGATATATATTAATTTTTTAAATTATTATTATTTTTCTCCTTTGAATCTCAGGATTTGTCACTTTACTTTTGGCCGCCTCCTCGTAATGGAATCTAAATAAAGTCCACCCACCGGTAGTCTTCTACCTTTGCTTTAACACTATGACTTTGTTTGTCGGTTCTTATTACCAAAACAACAGCAATACCAATTCTTTTTCTTTGATCCTTATAATCTTTTCCAATGGCTTTCACGAGCACAATCACTTCCTATTTTAGTCCTCTTTGGTGGACATACTATGACACCACGCCTATTAAAATACCAAGTGGCCAGCCCTTTACTAATATAAAATGTTCGTCTCATATGGCTCATTCTTAACATCACTGTCGAAAGCATCTTTGAAGTTACTAACCACCGAGTAATTAAATATACTAATGCCAAATCTTATCGTACATTAATTAATAACATGGGAAAACAAATAATAATTAAACCATCCACACAAACTGTTAACTGAATCCAACACAGATAAATAATAAGAATAAGAATATTGAATCGGCTATCGGTTCAACAATAAAATCCAATAATAAACTGAAATAATGATCTAGATACAACAAGTCTAATCCATAAACTGGAAATACTGAAATAGTCTGAAGGGCAACATGCCCAAAGGAATACTGAAATAAAGTTCCTACACTAGGAATATATAAAGGAGTTGTCTATAACAAAATCCTGCTACTTCCACACGAGCTGCAGCTACGCATCCCTGGATAGTATCCTTAAGCTGGGTGTCCCTGTGGCTAGACACCTAAAATATTTTGGAAAAGATTTTTTGACGTGGGTCAGAGCCCAAGTAAAATATTTTGAAAATACTTAGCAAGCATTTAATTGCAATTAATTAAATATGCATGCACACTTTTCATATTTAAGCTAGAACGCACTCTCTTGAGATATAACCCACCCCTCATCTAATGTGCATAACTAATGCTTGCCTTCTAACCTCACTAATTATGCTACCCCACCTAACTAGCATCATTACACCTCTTTCTATCACACTACTCTAATCCGAGTATTCTTACTTTGATTATAAAGTTATCTACTCAGTAACTTATTAATCAATTCAAACATAATAAGTCAAATAACATTCACATTAGTTATATAAGAAACCCATTTTTAATCGTATAACTTTCACACTAGTTGAATAAGAAATACATTCACACTTACGCATTATCCCATATATAATTATCTACTCATATTATATACGTACTAGTATACCATAACATTCACACACATATCGCGTATAAATACCATCCATTCTCGAGTAATAACTTACCAGATGTATTCTCTAAAATGCTATCATATCCTAGGTATGCTAACTCTAATCCGATTACCTCGAGTCGGACTCACTCACGAGCTTGGTAAAAATATCGCAAGCGTAGTGGAGGCGATCATATTCCCCCCGAAAGTGAGATCGAATCATACCGAAATCATCCCACCTCGAAAAATAAATCACACAATAAAACATCAGGCGATATGACCTGGGGACTAGGGACTATACTCTCCCTGCATTCACTAGCTAGGAGATTCACCCACATCGCACAACCTCCTATGATATCACTAGAGGGATATGTATTCCTATAATTATCATTCACATCGATATTTATAAATCACAGAAATATATATATATATATATATATACACACACACACACACTAGTGGTGACCTGTGTGATGCACGGGAAAGTGTTAATTTGGAAAGGGCTAAAATGCATGCAATAATTCGGGAAAGAGCGAAAAATATAGTTTTCGTTTTCTATTTGGCGTAACTCAAAAGAAAAATTGCCAAAAGCTCCATGGTTTGTTTATGTTAGACATTTAAAAAATAAATTGACAAAATTACCCACTAAAACTAACATATTGAAACTGACCTTCCAAAATAGGAAAAAATTTCTCAAACGTAAAATTTCTCAATTATCTTTTTCCTTCGAAAGTGTAGATGGTCCTATATATGTATTACCTTTTCAAATTAAGTAGAGCCCATGCATGTTTTTTTAGGTATTATTTCATAGTTTATATGCTAGTTTAGTTAATGTATTTTAATTAAAACTATAAATAAATTATAGTTATAATTGATGATGCGATATAAAATGATGAAATGTTTAACTAACAAATAATAGTTGTAATTTACCAAATTGTTTAGAATACATATAAGAATTATGTTGTGATCATGCCAGAATTCCTCCTTTAATATTTATGAGCAATGTTTTAAATCGCGGTCGTGCAGGGTGTCGCGTTTTGGTTCTGAAATTGCATCGCGCATCGCGCAAGCAATTCGTGCATTCCAGATTTTTAATTTGAAAAACATGCAAAAAATATAAATAAATAAATAAATAAGCTCAACAATAACTCCAAATCATTTCAAATATAGTTATGAAGACACAAAGTACTACAACATTCGAAATAAAACACAGTAATAGGAAGTACTACAACATTCATAAATAAATTTTGACAACCAACTGAAATTTTAAAAACAATAAAAAAATCACTTGAGATAGAAAAAAAAATTGACGAACATAAAACATAAAAATAAACATATGTCTAAATACTTACCAAAATAAATCGGGGCTGCTAAAGTTTGGTCGGAGCTGCGAAAGTGTTAATTGGAGCGGGGGTGGGGGTGGGGTGGGGGGTGGCAGGTTGGAGCAGTAGATGAGAGCATGGTAGTTTTGTTTTTTCAAATCGGGTTATTACAGTGGAAAGCATTAGCGTTTTGTTTTTATAACCTTTGTACTTACCAAAATGACGTCGTTTTGATCAGCCAAAGGGCTTAAAAAAGACCAAATTGAGTGGTTGTTGCTCCAGTGTGCACACTATCGCGCACTTTTGTGTCAAATTGCGCTCAATCGCGCACGCAACAGAAGCATCTTGAATAGCAGACCCAATACCGTAGCTTTTTCACTTCTTAAAAGGCAATAGCGCGCTTTTAAAAACATTGTTTATGAGTAAAACAAAAGAAAAAATATGAATGTGACTTGAGATTCAATACAATAACCTCAATTCAACGATTATACATCGAAATTATTTAATTTGTCAATTTCCCCAAGAACTTTTCATAAAATTTACCAACCTATAACTCAAACTCAAAAATCTCTATACTACTATGAAATGCTATACAAGCATTTAAGACTCCTCAACAATGAGACTATCCACGGGGCTAAATCCATTTCTAAGTTTTTTGAGTATTCCCGTCCCTCTCTCTCCGTCTCTTAATTCTTGAGAGATGAAACGATTAGTCCTTTCCTCTACTATCTCTACCCCCTTTAATACTTGAGCCGTCAACTGTTCTTCTTCACCCCAATTTTACCCTAACCCCTTCCATATCCTCTCTTTCCTCTTTAACAGGAACCCACCCCATATATGTTATCATGATAATCACAGTTTTAAGTCAAGCTAAAACTAGAATGATGGAGATGTTAGGTCTATTTGATCCATTGATATATATCTGAGTATATTCTGGTTTTATTTATTTTCTTAAGCATCACAATATTATCTTGATTAATTAATTATTTTTCACTGCTATATATTTTTTTATTTTCACTCTCTCTATTTGTGTCCTGAGATCTGGATTTTCTCTAAAGGGAGGTCGTCCATGGTGGTTAGCTCTTGCTCTACTCTGTGTGGGGCAGGTGAGAAGGAGAGTGGAGGGGGAAAATAAGCATTTGTTGTGTTGTTTATATAGTGATCTGCCTTTTCTTCTTCACACCATTTCTTTCCTTCCCAACATCTCACTCTTCTCCATAGAGGTTTGTATTCCTTAACTAAAGTTAATTTCTTTATATATATCTCTACTTTGGGGTTTTATTTAAGAGTTTTTTTCTTTGGATTTCACGTTTTTAGGGTTGTAAATTTCAAGTTTAACATATGGGTTTTGATTTTTTGGTTTTTGGTTCGATTAAAGCACCATTTGATTTTTATCCCCAAGGTAAACTTTCTTTCTCCCATCCGTGTTTTAACTTTTAAAGTTTTATTTCAAATAATTGTTCTCTCTCTCTCTCTCTCTCTTATATTGTAATTTGTTTTTTAAAGCTTATTGGTGATTGTGTTATGTGTTAATTGTTGTATTTGCAGGTACAAATGTGGTAGCTGAACCCGTTGGCAGTTCCGAGTCTGTTGGCGGGTCTTGGTTGTGAAAAGGTGTTGGGGATTAGTGCAGCAGAGGACCATTTGAGGGACATGGGTTAGAGTTATTATGAGATGTTGAAGAAAAGTGGGTACAATTTTTATGGGTACAATTTTATGATTTTTTTTATTGTATTAATAAACTGGGAATGGATTCCAGATTTTAGTATTTTCTTAACTGTGAATAATTTGTTATTCTACGCGTTCCCTTTATTTGTGTGTTATGCTTAAGCCATTTTTCTAGATATTTTATTTGTCTAAAAGACTTGTGAGTTGGTCTTTTATAGAACCTTCACAAAGTCCATAACTGGTTAAACTTTATTGAAAAATGAGGAGGTTCATTGGTATATTAATTGTTAAGGAGGACTCCATGTTATTTACATACTAAGAAAACCTTATTTCTAAGCAGGAATTAAAAGGTTTTCATCCTAGCTTTACCCTTTGAAACCCAACTGAGAGGGTTGGGTGATATGGTCGGCTTTGATGCACATTGTTTAATCATATATTTGAGGAGCGTGTAACTGCGAAGCAATTTTAGTTATGATTAACTTGTACGTTTGCATTTTGTCTTGAGTTGCTTTTTGTCTTGTGATTGTTCCAGTTTTACCTAAGAGAAGGAGGATGCAAGTATGGAGAATCTTGTAGATTCAATCACTTCCAACTAGAATCTGTAATGCCACACTCAGAGCTTAGCTCTCTTGGTTTGCTAATTAGATTGGTAATGCTTATTTTAATTCTTTATATATTTTCAACCTTTTTGTTTAAGATATGAATTCCATGCAACGCTTCCTATTTATTTCTAAAAAAATTTGGTAGAAAATGTTGTGCAATATTTATGCACAATCATTATATGGTTTATATTAGAGTACTTATTATAATAAGAGTAAGTTACATCAGTAGCCCCTCAACTTTGCACCTTCATGTGGGTCCGGAAATGTGGGTTCGCGCCAGCGGCACTAATCAATCGTGATATCATGTCAATAAACATAATTTTTTTATGAAAATATTTTTTTTTAATTTTAATTTTAATAAAAAACTATTTACTTTCTATAAAAAAACTATTTTTTTATATTAATAGAAAAACTGTTTTTTAATATAAAAAACTGTTTTTATATCAATTGTTAAAAACAAAAGAATAAGAAACTTAAAAAAAGGGAGATTCGATTTCTAGGGGGTTTGAGTGGCGGTTCATCTAGAATTACTCCCTTATAATAATATTCTCACAAGCAAAAAAAATTCCATTTTTAGATGAATTAATCATGAAAAGTCGAATCAACCAACCTATGTGGTAGAAAAATCCACACAAATCAAACTCAACAATTTGGGAATATTTAATGCTTTGGAAGAATTGTGTTGCTAGACTGAGAATTTAAATTGTTGGACAAATAGAGAACTTATCTAGAAGCAGAGCGAGTGATTGGAATTGAAAAGATGAATATGGCGAAATGGTTTGGGGTCTATGTTATTGGTTACTCACTTTATATAAGGACTTTTGATATTATAGCTTTCCTATTAGATTTTTATCAATTGTTATTTGGATTATTTTTGTTGTAGGTAAGATTGCCATGAGGAGTTCTATTAATATCAAGTGTCTTCGTTGATTTATTCTTAGGCTTACTTATAATCATATATTATGCATCAAATGGGTTCTTATTGAACTTGATCCTATTTTTTTAGCCAAAGAAGTACAAGCTTGATTCTTGATGCGCAGAGAGACACATTATATGTATTGTTCTCATATTTGGAGTACTTTTTTAGCTAAAGAAGTATAGACATATGTGAAGTCTATTTGGTATATAATTATTTACTTAAGTTATTTTTGTAATTTAGTTATTGAAAACAGTTCCTAACGATAGTTAATTTGTTATGTTTACTTCTTTGATTTGTATAACAATATATAATATCACAACTCCCGCATACTATTGGTATTGTTTTGTGTCATTATAAACTTCTCTTCCAATTAATTTGTAATTGAAACGAGAAGCAATGGCCAGAAAATTTTGAAGCGTATCCACTGTTACTCATTTACTTCTTGAATCTAATGGGAGCATAACTCAATTTTGGGCTTTTGGCTTTTCAACTGATAACTTCTCATCTCATGACTCACATTTTCAATTCATCAGTTGGTCAACAAATGTTATTTCATATGTGAAAGATCCTCTTAGGCTCATCACGCCTATTACAAACTTCGATACCCCGATAAGATGATGGTAAGATGTCCACCTTTTTGTATCTTTGTATGATTTTTTTTATAAGCTTTCATACAATGTCCGAATGATTTTGCTTAGTTTTTTTTATTAAAAAAAACATTTGTTTGTGAATATGTATCGTGACCTACCTATATTCATTTTGTATACTTATGTTTGATAAAATGCAGAATGGAATAAAAAAATAGGATTCATGTAGCCAACCCCAAATAATTGGAAAAATGATTTGTTGAGTTGAGTTCAGTATGTTTGATAAAATGTGGCAGAATCTCTTTTTATTTACACTTTTGATTGATAACTTAATTATGCTAACTGCAATGAGTATGGTATGTTTTAAAAATTAATTTGCATTCTAAATGTGTTAGATCAATATATACGATTATCACGAGCAATCACAAATTGTTCACGCATCGCGCGAGTTTACAACTAGTCATACATATATTATGTAGACGGAACCCCAATAAATATCCCTTTGGTTGTAACCTTATAAATAGTAACAAATATTTAATGCCAAATCAACATCTAATATTAGTTATTTTCCATATGACCTGATCATCTCTAACCATTTTCACGGTTTATCTTATAAAAACGTGTGGTAATTTAAATTTATCAATATGACTCGAGCCCGAAATCTGAAATATGTATAAAACTAAAGAATACTTCAAAATAATATCAGTATAAATGTCTGTTTGCAATTGTCTTCTAGCACCAGATGGAAGTGTATAGTTTTATTAAAAATATTCATGGGCTTCTTTAATTTGAATTCTATCTTGAAAAATAAATGTAATGTCTCAAATATACAAAAAGATAGAGATAAAGATAAGATTCACACCAGTGATTCAACCGCCTTTCCCCCTATCTTTTCTAATTTTTTCTACATTTCATCATGTATATAAAAACTTTATTGTATCTTATTGATTTGTTTATATTTCAAATTCTCTAATAATGACCTTTGCTTTAATTGTCTAGATAAACTGTCAAATGGGAAAGAACTTACATAAATAAAACATTTCCACTATGATCCGTTACCAATCATTGACATTCCATATTCACAACAGTAGCTGAAAAAATTAACTCATTTATACCCTATATACATATATATATATATATATATATATATATATATATATATATATATATATATAGAGAGAGAGAGAGAGAGAGAGAGAGAGAGAGAGAGAGAGAGAGTGAGTTCCCACAGTTTGAGGACCTAAATGAGGTCCATTTTTGTAAAGGGGCATTTACGTTTAGATCCTATTAGACGTTCTTATAGACATTCTAGTCCCATCATGTTTTTCTCTTACATATAAGTCCTATTCCTAATTTTTTGGAACTTTTTTTCCAATTTTACCCTTTTAAAACCAACAACCCGTAACTTCCTTGAGAAAGTTACATAAGTGGTTGAACTTTTTTTTTTTTAATCTTCAAATGATCATAACTTTTGATTCACAAATCCGTTTTTCACAAAATTACTATTTTTGAAATCTGCTCGACGAGATCTATCAAACAAGATCCATGAAGGCTATAAAATTCCAAAGAAAAAACTTTACACAAACAGTAAACTTTACTGTATGCACTAGAATATGAAATAGTTTTATATATGTGATATTTTCACAAATAGACAATAACATTTAATGTGCCAATACTACACAGCATATATATATATATACGGTGGATCCAAACCCTTTTTTTTCAAAATTACCTTATATTTGAAGGTTCGCGCTAGCGGTATGCAATCCTTACCACCATTATTGGAGCTTCAACGACCTTCGTCAGAGCTCTGATTTGGGGTGGGTAAGGGTGTCATGTGGTGCCGCTGGCGCGAACCTTTGAAAATAAGAGACTATTGAATAAATGGGCTTTGGATCCACCGAAGTATCATGGGGGCAGCTGGCGCGGACCTTTGAAAATAAGATTGGATAAATGGGATCGGGATCATCTGGAGCGCCAATTTGGGGTGAATAGGGGTGGCACAGAACTTTAAAAATAGGAGCATATTGGATATTGGATATATATATATATATAGTTTGTAAAAATGTCATAGATATTAAACTTTATTGTATATACCAGAAAATGAAATAGTTTTATATTTCTGACATTTTCACAAACAATAACATTTACTGTGATAATATATTTATGAAATAGTTTTATATATATAACATTTTCACAAACCGTAACATTTACTGAGTTAATATTACACAATATATATATAACATTTTCACAAAAACAGTAACATTTACTAAGTTAATATATATATATACACGGTATATCCAAGCCTCTTTTTTTTTTTAAATTACCATATTTTTAAAGGTTTACGCTAGCGACATTCAATCCCCACCACTACCCACCCCAATTGTCGACGCTTCAACGACTTTCATCAGCGCTATGATTTAGGTGGGTAGTAGTGGCATAGGGTGCCGCTGGCGCGGACCTCTGAAATTAAAAGAATATTAGATAAATGGAGTTTGGATCCACTGGCGCTCCGATTTGGGGTGAGTAGGGGTGACAGTGGGTTAGGTTTATATCTATAACATTTTTACAAACGTTAACATTTACTGTGTTATAACACAGTATATATATATATATATATATATATATATATATATATATATATATATATATATATATATCTGATATTGCCTTATTTTTAACGACCCGCGCTAGCGGTATCTAATCCCGACCATCACTAACCGCAATTGTCGGAGCTCGAACAACCTTCATCAGAGTTCTGATTTGGGGTGACATGGAGTGCCGCTGGCGCGGACCTTAGGAAATAAGGGAATATTGGATAAATGGGGTTTGGATACATCGGCGCACCAGTTTGAGGTGGGTAGGGGTAGCATTGGATTAGGTTTATATCTGTAATATTTTCACAAATAATAAATGTTACTGTTTGTGAAAATGTTACATCGGCATCCCATGCCACCTCAAATCAGAGCTCTGATGAAGGTTGTTGGAGCTCCGATAAAGGGGGTGGGGATTGAATGCCGCTGGCGCGGACCGTTAAAAATAAGATAATATCTGAAAAAAGAGGTTTGGATCCACCGTATATATATATATATATATATATATATATATATATATATATATATACTGTGTTATAACACAGTAAATGTTAACGTTTGTAAAAATGTAATAATTATAAACCTAACCCACTGTCACCCCTACTCACCCCAAATCGGAGCGCCAGTGGATCCAAACTCCATTTACCTAATATTCTTTTAATTTCAGAGGTCCGCGCCAGCGACACCCTATGCCACTACTACGCACCTAAATCATAGCTCTGATGAAAGTCGTTGAAGCTTCAACAATTGGGGTGGGTAGTGGTGGGGATTGAATGTCGCTAGCGTAAACCTTTAAAAATATGGTAATTAAAAAAAAAGAGGTTTGGATCTACCGTGTATATATATATATATATATATATATATATATATATATATATATATATATATATATATATATATATATATATATATATATATATATATATATATATATATATATATATATATATATATATATATATATATTAACTCAGTAAATGTTACTGTTTGTGAAAATGTTATATATATATTGTGTAATATTAACTCAGTAAATGTTACTGTTTGTGAAAATGTTATATATATAAAACTATTTCATAAATATATTATCACAGTAATTGTTATTGTTTGTGAAAATATTAGAAATATAAAACTATTTCATTTTCTGGTGTATACAATAAAGTTTAATATCTATGACATTTTTACAAACTATATATATATATATATATATATATATATATATATATATATATATATATCCAATATGATCCTATTTTTAAAGTTCTGTGCCACCCCTATTCGCCCCAAATTGGCGCTCCAGATGATCCCGATCCCATTTATCCAATCTTATTTTCAAAGGTCCGCGCCAGCGGCCCCCCATGATACTTCGGTGGATCGAAAGCCCTTTTATTCAATAGTCTCTTATTTTCAAAGGTCCGCGCCAGCGGCACTACATGTCACCCTTACCCACCCAAATCGGAGCTCTAACGAAGGTCGTTGAAGCTTCAATAATGGTGGTAAGGATTGGATACCGCAAGCGCGAACCTTCAAATATAAGGTAATTTTGAAAAAATAGGGTTTGGATCCACCATATATATATATATATATATATATATATATATATACTGTGTAGTCTTAACTCAGTAAATGTCTGTTTGTGAAAATGTTATATATATATTGTGTAATATTAACTCAGTAAATGTTACTGTTTGTGAAAATGTTATATATATAAAACTATTTCATAAATATATTATCACAGTAAATGTTGTTGTTTGTGAAAATGTCACAAATATAAAACTATTTCATAAATATATTATCACAGTAAATGTTGTTGTTTGTGAAAATGTCACAAATATAAAACTATTTTATTTTCTGATGTATACAATAAAGTTTAATATCTATGACATTTTTAGAAACTATATATATATATCCAATATGCTCGTAAATTTTTAAAGTTTTGTTCCACCCCTATTCACCTCAAATTGGGGCTCCAAATGATCCCGATCCCATTGATCCAATCTTATTTTCAAAGGTCCGCGCCAGCGGCACCCCATAATACTCCGATGGATCCAAAACCCATTTATCCAAAAGTCTCTTATTTTCAAAGGTCCGCGCCAGCGGCACCACATGCCACCCTTACCCACCCCAAATCGGAGCTCTGACGAAGGTCGTTGAAGCTCCAACAATGGTGGTAAGGATTGGATGCCGTTAGCGCGGACCTTTAAATATAAGGTACTTTTGAAAAAAGAGGGTTTGGATCCACCGGATGTGTATATATATATATATATATATATACTGTGTGGTATTACCACAGTAAATGTTACTGTCTGTTTATGAAATGTCACATATATAAAACTATTTAATATTCTAGTGCATACAGTAAAGTTTACTGTTTGTGTAAATTTTTTTCTTTGAAATTTTATAGTCTTCATGGATCTTGTTTGATAGATCTCGTCGAACAGATTTCAAAAATAGTAATTTTGCGAAAAACGGATTTGTGAATCAAAAGTTGTGATAATTTAAAGATTAAAAAAAAAAGTCCAACCACTTATGTAACTTCCTCAAGGAAGTTACGGATGGTTGGCTTGAAAAGGGTAAAATTGTGAAATTTTTTTCTAAAAAGTTGGAATAGGATCTATGGGATTATGAAAAAGTCAATAGGACTTATAAGCTTGTTGACCTATTAAATGGGTCCTAGATATAATTTGCTCTTTTTTAAAATAGTAAAAAAAATATTTTTGAACTAATTCTTTGCTGTGTTTTTTAAGCATTTCAGTAGGACCATAAAAAATAATCAACTCAAAATGAATTTTTTTACTATATTTTAAAAGAAACGGTCAAACTTTGACAGTTTTTAACAGCTTAAAAGCAACTTAAAATCTGACACAGTTTGATCTATTTTTTTAAAATAGCAAAAAAAATTCATTTTGAGTTGATTATTTTTGTATGGTCCTACTAAAAAAAAATCATATAAAAAAAATCAACCCAAAATTTATTTTTTACTATTTTAAAAAAATGGACCTCATTTAGTGTTCTCAAACTGGGACCTCACTTGATCGTTTCCCTATATATATATATATATATATGTGTGTGTGTGTGTGTGTGTGTGTGTGTGTGTGTGCAGAAAGTCTCTTGTAAGGACTTCTTATGGTGCAGACCCCGGTACATACTATTTTTTTAAAATAGTAAAAAAATGAATTTTTTTATGAAACTTTATGGATATGATCTTTACGGTGAGAAGATCATTTCAAATTATTTTCGTCAAAAAATTTAATAAAAAAACCGTTGAGATGAGGTGATATGTAAAAAAATGGTATAAACATGCATTTTCAACCGTTAAAATATCGGGTCGGCGCCAGCGGCTTTATTGATTGAATTTTTTGATGAAACTTCATTGACCGTTGAGATCATATCCATGAAGTTTCATCAAAAAATTCAATCAATAAGTGGGTGAGATGATCGCCAACATTTCAACGGTCGAAAATGCATATCTATACCATTTTTTTACATATCACATCATCTCAACGGTTTTTTATTGAATTTTTTGATGAAAAAAATTGGAGATGATATTCTCACCGTGGAGATCATATCCATGAAGTTCCATAAAAAAAATTATTTTTTTACTATTTTAAAAAAATGGTATGTATCGAGGTCTGCAACATAAGAAGTCCTTATAGGAGACGCCTCTATATATAAAAGCAAAATAGCATATTAAAAATATAATCATGACAGCGAAACATTGGTTGGAAAAATGGTTCTCTAGTGATGTTCGAACCTAAAATCAATATCAACACCGAACATATGCACCAACCTTTAACATTATATGAATAAAAAAAGACGTAAATTCGATTTCCATATAACGACAAATTTCATAATTAAATAACGGAGAAACAAAATTAACGATTTAAAAAACAAAGGAGCGCCAAAATCATCACAAAACATACCTTCATCATCCTAGATATTGGGATGCGCAAACAATGCCTCAAAATTATCATTAATGCTCAGAGAGAATGAGGTTGTGGGTTTCAATCCAACTGAGTACTGCATCTGAAAATTCTTCAAAATGGGAGAGAGCGATATCTTGAGAAACGCGGTTAAATGAGACGGTGAGATTCAAGAAAAATAAAAAATCTAGAAAAACACAATTTAGCTTTTGGAGGCTTATCACCAACACAACTGTATTAAACACAAACTTGGTGGTACCTCTTTATTTATTTATTTATTTATTTCGTTGATCTAAAATGGAGAAACTTATGATGCGAATTCAGGCGGATTGCAATTTACAACATTGAAAAGTTAATCCTCGTGTTGTTATTTGCAAAAAAAAAAAAAGTTAGTCCCTGAGAAGTCTCACCCCTGGTACGTGGCACCAGGCTGGAGATCATCCAGATTATCAAAGCACCGATACCCATTTATCTCCCTTAGACCTATCAACCCATGGTGATTAAAAAAATCACGATAATATTCCTCAGTATATTGGGTCTTGTTCTCTGTCCAAACAGCGGCCATTCGATCAGCCTCATCATACTGGCAAACTTTTATTGAAACTCCTTCATCAAGGTGAACAGTATTGTCCCCCAAAGGCATGTCCCTGTCAAGTCTCCGAATGATATTATCTTTATCCTCCAGCCAAAACAAAAATAACATAATCCCAAACTACAATCCACACACTAACTAAAAGATATTGTTTTTCCAACGGTTCATGTGTTTATATATATGTACAAACATGAAATATACATATATAAAAAGATCAAATATCAAAAAGTCTCTCAAATATTTTTTAATACATATTTAATCCAAATATTTTATTTTGTACCAAAAAATCTCTTATTCTCTTATTTTTAAAGGTCCGCGCCAACCGCATGGTAAAGCCTTTTCGGTATGGTGAAGAACTTTTTGGTGAAAAAAAAGGCGTGAACTAAATGTGTATTAAAAAAAGTTCGAGGAACTATTTGGTATATTCCCCTGTACAAATATCGAAGGGAAATTTGAGAAAGAAAATTTGGTACTTATTGAAATTAAAAAAAATTAAGAAATTTGTGAAGGGAAAATCAATAAAATAAGAGATGATTGGATATGACGATCAGGAGATCTGAGAGAGAGACGGACATAAAGGGAATAATGGCTTTGTTGTTAGAGAGAGAGTTTGTAATTTCTATGGATAAAGGCTTTGTTGTTGATGATATTGTTGCATTTCTAACTATATGGAAGTGGAGGCGTGGGTGGAACTGGGTAAGTAGAAGATCAACACGTGTAAAGGTCATGGAAGTTATGTGAGGAGGAGTTTGAATTTCACGACACATGTTTTTTTAATTTGAAAAAAATCAAAAATCTAGAAAAACACAATTTAGCTTTTGGACACTTATAAGCAACACAGCTACATACGTGTATATATATATATATAATATATATATATACACACACACTATCACACTAACCGTATACAAAATTCTGCGATCATCGATCGATCGATCGAGTAATTGATAGCCTTCTTCTTCGATTGTAAATTCTACCATTTTTAAAACTCAAAGCTTCGATTCCAATCCAGACTTTCACTTAATAATATCATATGTTCATTTTATCCATAAACAAGTTCTAATCACCATTATATGTCATCAATCATCACTAGTTTTTCATAAAAACTTCTAGGGTTAAGGAATTGGGTTTTTCTCAAAATTCTTTATATCACAATTTCAATTTGATTTAATAATTCGAATTCAACAACAATTATTATTGTGTTTTGATTCTAAGTCATATTCTAACATCCTATGATACTATCTCCACATTAATTAAATATCAATTTCACCTTTAATGCTTAATTCCCCCAAAACCTATTTTATCACACGTGTTACCCACCCAAAATGGATTTGTCAACACATACTATAATATGAACATGAAATTCTGCTATTTAAATCAAAAGCAAGTTTAACTACTTGCCTTATAGGATTCTTAGAGTCTAACTCCATGTAGAAGATGATGAATCTGACGAAGCACACCCGAATCCCCTTTGAATTTGGTCTCTAAATCCTTTTCTTTTTCTTCCTTCTCCCTTCTCTCATTTTCTAGGGTTTAGAATTATGAACATCTGCTACCCCAATTATTTAGACTTAGATCAAATGCTCCTAATCCTAAATTAGGCTAGTGGGCGAAGCCCAAATGACCCGAATATCTCCGTGTGGGCCCGATTATGTCTAAAATGACCCCGGGACCCAATTACTATCCCCGGGTACACTATTTCGACTATCTCGACCCATCCGAAATCAACCGCGACCTCAAAATCACCATATGATTCACTCTACAACAAAGTCCTATCTCATTTTCAAATAGTCTATACCGACTCCCGATTGAGATAAAATACTGTCACGTCTCTATCACTCACTACGATATAAAATTAATAACTTACTATTCACTTAGTAATTCTATTTTATAAATATTGAACCATTAAATATCCCGATTCATATTTTAATCAACACATAATAATTAATTAAATTAAATTACAACACACTTGTAATTTAAAATTACCCGAATTAATTAAATAATAAATACTAAAAAATATGGTTGTTACATATTTCCCCCCTTACAAAGGAATTTCATCCGTGAAATTTGGATGTACCTGTGGTGAATAACTCTGGATATTGCTCTCGAATATCCTCCTCCCGCTCCCACGTCAACTCGTTAATATTGTGGTGCCCCCACAGGACTCGAACCAAAGGTACCACCTTAGACCGCAGCTTACGCTCACTACGATCAAGTATCGCCACTGGTCTCTCCTCATAAGAAATATCTGGCTGTAAATCGATCTCCTTTAACGGAACATGCCAAAAGGCCCTCTCGCTCCTCCCATACTTCTTCAGTGATGACACGTGAAACACATCATGTATTCATTGCAGATACTCATGTAGGCCCAGCCTATACCTACAACCTAGTCGCTTCCCGCCTACCCATCAACTTATGGGTGACACGTCTAGCACAAAATGTAACTTCATCCCCGTCGCCTCCTGACACTCCCTATCAAAGGTGGGACTAAAAGGTATCATCCTAATTCACAATAAAATTGGACGGCACCTTGATCCGACTCACTTCTTCTTTCAAATGAAATGTTTGACATATTGCTCGATAGTATAATCTACCCCAAAATAAAAATTATTCCATTTTGGTCAGTCCATTCCACAATTCGAAGGAAACCCTGGCCTCTTCACGATTTTGGATATCCTAAATATGAATTTTACAAATCTGCGCATCAATCTTGTCTCTGGGAGCATCAAAATTACAAAAATTATGGTTGATAACCTCGAATCAACCTCTTTCCATCCTTAAATGGTGTAAGAGGAAACAACTTCACTATGTCTCATTTAACACCAATCCCCATGCTCAACGTTTCACATTGTGTGGAATATCTTACTCCCTTTTCTCCGAAATATACCAAAAATCATTGCCCTTGAGTTTGTTCCAAAACCATGCATTCCTTGGGCGCTTTTTCATCTGGTTATAATCAACATCTTATTTATGCGTAATCCACTCTAGGCATTTGACTAAGTGAGACTCTGCTCCACTTTCCCAAAATTGTGGGGTTCTCCCTTGTCCAGGGATATCTTTTTACATGTGCTCCACCGCCTTTCAGCTCACCACACACTACAAGAAAACTATTTTCTTACAACATTTTTGGGACAACCCTTCTTTTTATATCTAATTCGGTTAGTTACGCCCAATTAAATTAATGCGGAGCGTCAATATGTTGGCATTAGAAACAAAATTTAAATAAATGCAGTAAAGTAAACATGTACACTCTCATACGTGTAACCAAATCACATCATAAAAACTATAACAAGTGAAACCAACTCATAACTATTAACTGCAATAATCCATCAGTAATCTCAAACTGAAAATATAAAATGCCAATACACGCGGTCCAACACAAAAAAGGAAATAGTAATACAACAATTCTTTCAAATCCCAAGTATAAACAAAGTGATATTAATCTCTGATACCACCCTTAAGAAAAGGGAAACAAACGACATAAATTAAAATGATATAACTCCACGGCTACAGGAATCCTAAGATTGATATGATCTCATCAAGCTCCATAGTCTATTATCCAGCAGGACGAGGACCTGTCATATATTATATATATAAGAGAGGAGTAAGAAGCAAGATAGACGAACGTCAAAGCTAGAAAACAAGCTATAAGATTGTAAGATGTACTTATAATGAAAGCACACTAGTCATTACTCATCTCTATTAATTAAGTTGTTCAATTACCCAACCAATGCTCCTATGTCGTGACTACCCAACCCAAACTCGAGTAACGTGTTGTCTCATATCTTATCATGATTAATCATTACTAATCTCATTTCAGCATTTAACGTATCAAAATATTTCCTTCAAGTATAATATCAAATGCATCGATTCGGGATATTACTTTAAGACACAAGCATAATATCTCACACAACAAGTAATATCGGGTCACTATCGTTACTCGAGGGAACAAGTCGTAACACTAAGCCTACACACGAATATTAACCAATATTACGTGGCAAGGGAAATCATACTAAGTCCTAAATGGCGTTCAAAGGTCTTTCTATCCGACCCGCATTATAACCATGTGTTCGGTTCCGGCGGTTTATCTCCGACATGACACTCGAGCGAAACTTAACCGGATCAATCACAAAAAAAATCGCATTCAACATGTGACTATGTCGACCGGAGGACTAGTCTAGCGTATACTCGACAATATACATGTAAAATAATTTCATGCTTAAGTATATATACAATCGTATCAAGTCTCTTACTCGAGTTATACAATAGTCATTATTTACAATATAACATAATTGATATCATTAATTTACTATTACAACATCAAATCATTTCAAGGTTATATATCCCTAATAACCATAAGTATGTGATCAAGTGAGAATATTAGGCACAACACCACAATTATCTTACTAACAACATGAAAAACATTAGCACTCTTATTTCAACAACTTTTTGGCCAGAATTATAAAACGCCGATTTGAGGCTTTTTCGATCCGTTTTTGAAAAAACTTAAAACTACAAAGTTGTTCAGAATATGATTTTCTACAGGAACTTAAAAGAACACTTCCATTTCCTACTTAAAACAGATCCAAAACTAAGCTATAATATTCACCCCTGTTTTCGACAACTTTCTGTGCAAAATTGTAAAACGCAAATTTGAGGATTTTCCGATCTGTTTTTGAAGAAACTTAAAACTACAAAGTTGTTCAGAATATGATTTTCCACAGGACAACATTGACGAAACATCCATTTTCGGAACCAAAACAACTCAAAACAGTTTTTAATATGACGATTTACTCAATTTCATAAATTTCTCAAATTCAAGAGGTTGTTCTACAACTGAATCCCTAAAACGATGTTATTGCATTTGAATCTACATGGAGGGTGATCCTAATACATTGCATATCATTTTTAACATCAATTTCATATTAATTTAGGGATCCAAATACAAGTTCATGTGAAATTTCATTATAAATACATATTATACACATATAGGTTATTAGCTTGCCTTGGATTGTATGGAGAAGTTGAATTCTCTTGAAATCCTCTTAGCTTTCTTCTCTTCTTACTCTCTCTCTCTCTCCCCCAAACCCTAGACCCCTTTTGTAAAATGAGAAAATGAAGACTTTTTCTCTTCTTTTCTATTTATACGTAGGGTTAGTTTATTTACAAAAATACCATTGCCTATAATTTAACCCTCTCGATCCTTTTACGCATTAATTCTCTTATAATATTTAAGTCGAACATTCGTATCTCAATGAATTCATTTTAACTTTTCATTTCCAAATATTTCGAATATATATACTGACATAGTTTTATTTCCAAACATTTCGAATATATATACTAGCATAGTTTTTTTTAATTCAATTTCAATTCAATAAAAAATGCGGGGTATTACATTCTCCCCCTCTACGAACGGGATTTCGTCCTCGAAATCCAAAATAAAACAAATAAATTCAAGTCAAGTAAGGTAGTTTCGCACGTACCTTCCATGAAGAGATATGGGTGACTAATTTGCAAGTCATCCTCTCTTTCCCAAGTGGCCTCAAACTCATCATGATTACTCCACATAACACGAACAAGAGGAATGACTTTTGACCTCAACTGCTGCTCACGACGATCTAGGATCTTGACAGGGCTCTCCTCGTAGCTCCCATCGAGCTGCAGCTCAACCCCATCTAAATCTATGTGTTGGTGTGAGTCCTGGGGACGTAAGAACTTCCTCAACATGGATACATGAGAAACATTATGTACCCGCTGGAGCTGGTCGGGTAGGGCTAAATGGTAGGTAACTGACCCCACCCTATCCAACACTGTAAACGGACCCACGTATCGCAGTGAAAGCTTCCCTTTGGCACCAAAGAGAACAATGCCTCTCATGGGTGAGACCCTCAACAGCACTTGGTCCCCAACGACGAACTCAAACTTCCTCCGCCTTATGTCAGCATAAGTCTTCTGACGTTCTTGGGCGGTCTTCATCCGTGCACAAATCAAGTCAACCTTCTCTGAGGTCTCCCTAACAATATCTGAACCCATTATCCGGTGCTCTCCGAACTCTAACCAACATATAGGGGATCGACAAGGCTTGCCGTATAAAGCCTCGTATGGTTCCATGCCAATAGTATGTTGATAAATATTATTGTATGTAAACTCCACGAGTTGTATCCCAACCACCTTTGAAGTCCAACACATAAACTCGTAACATATCCTCCAAAATTTGGTTTACCTTCTCCATCTGGCCATCAAACTGAGGGTGGAACGCAGTACTCAAACTCAACTGAACTCCCATCGCCTCCTGAAGATCGCCCCAAAAGTGAGAGATGAAGACACTGCCATAGTAGGACACGATATCATGCAGTACGCCATGAAACTTCACAATCTCATTAATAAACACTATGGTGTACTGTGCTGCCGTATAATCCGTCCTCACTGGAAGGAAACGATCCACCTTTGTTAGTCTGTCGACGATGACCCCAATCGAATCATGATCACGCTGCGATCTTGGCAAACCAACAATGAAATCCATGGAGATACTTTCCCATTTCTAACTGTACAATCGAACTCTCACCACGAAGCCTAAGACAACTGAACTACTAAGCTGATCCAGAAATCAATACCCCCAAGTCCTGAGTCGCTAAGTTTCGTGCATGGAGTGTCTCGCAAGCAAAACCCAAAGGAGGAACCCCTACGATACACTATTGTCATCTTATCGAGATAAAGAATTTGTCAACTCAAGACCCCTAGTGATACAAGAATCATCAATCTCTAAAAACCACTTATCTCTGGACTCAACGGTTCATCACATAACAAATAATCCAACTTCGCCTATTCAATACAGATGTCACTATTCATCAATCATGCCTCGATACTCAACTCAGAATCGACTAACAATGTTGCCCCATCTACACTGTGAGTCGCGATCCCAAACATCAGATTCCACATAGAACAAATGCTACTGAAAGCTCGAAAGCCAACTCTACTCTGAGTTGTCAATAACACTTGCCTTTCACTTAAATTGATGGTGTGTCAACCGATATGGAAACCCTTATGATCCACTAATGTTTCACATGTGCATAAGCATACAACTTCCATGCACTTATGAATATTCTTCCATCATTTCAAGTCTGGAGTTAGGTAAATAATATCAACAAGGTTCATAATTTCTCAAACTAGACAACACCGACAAAGTTGCATTATGGGTGGTCAACGATCCCTCACCCAAAAGTTTCGAACTAACCCAAGATGCAATATGCCCCTTGTAAACCCCTACTTCTCATGGTTTGGTCTCTCTAACCCAAGGCGACAGACCCTCGCTAGATTTGACTTATCGCTCTTTTATTAAAAACACGTATAAGAATTCAACCTATTCGATAGGATTTTCCTTAGATTGTGAGT
Source organism: Sambucus nigra (assembly GCA_949130495.1). Lineage (NCBI taxonomy): Eukaryota > Viridiplantae > Streptophyta > Magnoliopsida > Dipsacales > Adoxaceae > Sambucus > Sambucus nigra. The sequence goes on along the minus strand of OX422221.1, from coordinate 507,414,043 downwards.
ATATTAGAATTTTCTCATCGAAAATAAAATGAACTTGGTTCTTCAAACCACGAATAAGGCTTGTACATTTGCCAAGCAACGAGGTAAGACCCAAAATTCCCACTTATCATACCAAATCAGAATACCGAATTTAACACACTCACCATCCGGATACTCATCTTCCAGCACCCCAACGCTACCTGATCTTTATGAAGAACGGTGTGATATCCAACAGGTCAAAGGTTTTAAATACAAGGTAGCGGGTACCTTCGCGTACCTTGGCCCAAATTAACACTCAGTACTCCACACATAACTGAAGTAAAAATTAAATATCTTATGAACCCATTCGTGGATGTTTGCCCAAGAGTACACACCCTCCTTACAAAACTTTTCAACACTCTCTTGTTGTCCACCTACAATGGAGGTTATCACAACCATTTCAATGAATGTGTCCAACATTTGGAACCCCAAAATGTCTCAATCCTTGCCATTAATGACGACACTCACTTGGAAACACTATCATCAATCACACGAAAACTGACCGAGCTACACACGACTCTACCATTATCAAAAGACCATCAAGACCATTTTATGACTATTCACTAGTCCAGACATCACCAAAATCGAACATCTTACACTTTCTTTCGGAACGTGTCTTTAATCACACATGATCTAAGTAAACATTATGTCACTAACTACTCACTCATGCTCTAATTCATATTAATACATAACGAGGGACACAACATAGCCACGTTGCCATATCTGATGGATTCAAAATCAAGCACCATAATTATCACGGTGTAATAAATTAGTACCCCTAATCACTGGGTGATAACATAAAACCGAACTCGTGGATATATCACCAACGCAAGCGATCACACTCGCATAAAATGAAATGCCTATTGAACACTCCCTCGTGATGTTCTCACTCGACAACTCGTCCCTCGAGATTCTCTACTCACCGTAGGGTTCACAACTGGTAACTCCAGCTCAAGTCCATCCCTTAGCACACTTATATTCACGTCCCGCTCTCGGCAGTTTTTAACAAATACACCGGTGCTACAAAGCAAGATAACCACATCTTATCAAACACCCATTCTAATCTAGGGCTTTACGAAGAACAGTGAACTCCAATCATTACCAAATATGACAGAGAACTCCCTCGAAAATTTTGGACTTCTCCAATGTCATTCCTCATATGACCTTGCGATACGAACTTCCTCATCCCTAGTGTCCATGACCAAGATATCGCAACATTATTGATACATTCTCATGAACTTGTTCGGGATAACTCGCCGAAACATTCCACTCTGAACAACTGAGTACCCAACCCACTAATATACCTTGTACATAACCGAACACACACCTAATCGACCTTAAGTTCATTCCATTACGGATTTTATCCGATCAGAACACTATGACACCACTATGCCACCCCAATATGACATCTATCGCTTATGTGGACAACGTGTAGGTTTACACGCCTACCAAACTTCCCTGATACCAACAAAATATTTCAAGGATAATCACTTATCCATTCCAGATTCAAACTCATGAATCTCCCATTGAACATCATCAAACGGATGAATCTGTTTCTTGCTTTTCATAAGTATGATAACACTCTTGTGTACACCAAAATTGGACCCCTCAGGTCATCCTTTGACGGGGTGGGACATACACCGATTTGGAGTAGTCCTATCTCAAATCACTACCCTTCCTTTACATGTTCATGAGTAATAATATACTCTTATTACCACAAGACTTACTTCGTTAACCATTCGCTGATTAATACGTCATCGAATGCCTCAGAAGTATATCCATCACGGGTGGAGCGCGATAATTCCTTCTCAGGAAAACGTCATAACAACAACTGGACCACATCATTTTGAGGTATGCTATATCTAAAGCTCTACCCTTCCACATTGGAAACAACTTCCGACAACTACACACGCAAGTGGTACCAGCAACTCAGTGGTACTACAGGGCGGGCTATAACTTATACCAACTTCTTTACAGCCATAAGAGCGATGATATTCAAAGTTGATAATGCACAACAAATATACGGGTGTTTCCTCCCCCTAAAGCACTAAAAGTCAACTTAATCATTGAGTTCAACATCGGTGCTCTCACCTACTCGTGGGTGATGAAACTACGATAGTTGCACGTGAATCGCGGTCTCCTAAAATGCTTGGACCCTATGCCCTCCCAGAGTCCACGTCTCATCAAATCACCATCTTAAAAGATAGTAAGTTAACATGTATCCTAAAAAAAAATTATTCAAGTGGAGCACTAGTCATAATTACAACAAGTACTCACACACGGACCTCACGCATACTATCCTATGGTCGATCGGACTTTCACCTCATGCGTGGGACGTCTCGCGAATGAAATCCAAACAAGGAACCCTCCCTATACACAAGGCTAGCTACGAATCGCCCATCGAAATCGTAGCGTGAAGATCTTCCAAGTCATCGAATACAATACCTAATCATAAGGCTCTATGTATCAAGGAAACGACGCGCGAAAAATGTAACGGATTCCCTCAGATCCCTAGAGGCTCTAAAATCGTGCTCTGATACCAACTGTGACAACCCTGCTTTTTATATCTAATTCAATTAGCTACGCCCAATTGTATTAAAGCGTAGCATCAATATGTTGGCATTAGAAACAAAATTTCTATAAATGCAGTAAAGTAAACATGTACACTCTCATACGTGCAACCAAATCACATCATAACAACTATAACAAGTGAAAGCAACTCATAACTATTAACTACAATAATCCATCAGTAATCTCAAACTAAAAATATAAAATGCCAATAAATGCGGCCCAACACAAAACGGGAAAGAGTAATACAACAATTCTCTCAAATCCTAAGTATAAACAAAGTGATATTAATCTCTGGAAACACCCTCAAGAAAAGGAAAAAAAACGACATAAATTAAAATAGAATAACTCCACGGCTACAGGAATCCTAAGATTGATATGATCTCATTAAGCTCCATAGTCTATTGTCCAGCAGGACGAGGACCTGTCATATATTATATATATATAAGAGGAGTAAGAAGCAAGATAGACGAACGTCAAAGCAAGAAAACAGCTATAAGATTGTAAGATGTACTTATAACGAAAGCACACTAGTCATTACTCGTCTCCAGTAATTAAGTTGTTTAATTACCCAACCAATGCTCTATGTTGTAACTACCCAACCCAAACTCGAGTACGTGTTGTCTCATATCGTATCATGATTAATCATTATTAGTCTCATTTCAGTTTTTAACGTATCAAAATATTTCCTTCAAGTATAATATCAAATGCATCGATTTGGGATATTACTTTAAGACACAAGCATAATATCTCACACAATAAGTAATATCAGGTCACTATCATTACCCAGGGGAACAAGTCGTAACACTAGGCCTACATACGAATATTCCCTAATATTACGTGGCAAGAGCAATCATACTAAGTCCTAAATCACATGGCGTTCCAAGGTCTTTCTATCCGTGACAACCATGTGTCCGGTTTTGGTGGTTTATCTCCGACACAACACTCGAGCGGAACCTAACCGGATCAACCACAAATAAAATCGCATTCAACATGTGCCTATGTCGACCGGAGGACTAGTCTAGCATATATTCGACAATATACATGTAAAACAATTTCACGCTTATGTATATATACAATCGTATCAAGTCTCTTACTTGAGTTATACAATAGTCATTATTTACAATATAACATAATTGACATTATTAATTTACTAATTCAACATCAAATCATTTCAAGGTTATATATCCCTAATAACGATAAGTATGTGATCAAGTTAGAATATTAGGCACAACACCAAAATTATCTTACTAACAACATGAAAAACATTAACACTCTTATTTCAATAATTTTCTGGCCAGAATTGTAAAACGCCGATTTGAGGTTTTTCCGATCCGTTTTGAAGAAACTTAAAACTATAAAGTTGTTCAGAATATGATTTTCTATAAGAAATCGTGTTCACACTTCCATTTCCCACTTAAAACATATTCAAAACTAACCTATAACATTCTCCCCTATTTTCGACAACTTTCTGCGCAAAATTGTAAAACGCAGATTTGAGGATTTTCGATCTGCTTTTGAAGAAACTTAAAACTACAAAATTGTTCAGAATATGATTTTCTACAGGACATCGCAGAAGAAACATCCATTTTCGGAACTAAAACATCTCAAAATAGTTTTTAATATGACAATTTACTCAATTTCATAAATTTCTCAAATTCAAGAGGTTGTTCTACAACTGAATCCCTATAATGATGTTATTGCATTTGAATCTACATGGAGGGTGATACTAATACATTGCATATCATTTTTAACATCAATTTCATATTAATTTAGGGATCCAAATACATGTTCATATGAAATTTCATTATAGATACATATAGGTTATTAACTTGCCTTGGATTGTATGGAGAAGTTGAATCCTCTTGAAATCCTCTTAGCTCTCTCTCTCTCTCTCTCTCTCTCTCTCTCTCTCTCTCTCTCTACCAAGCCCTAGACCCCTTTTGTGAAATGAGAAAATGAAGACTTATTCTCTTCTTTTCTATTTATACCTAGGGTTAGTTTATTTTCAAAAATGACATTGCCCCAAATTTAACCCTCTCGATCCTTTTACGCGTTAATTCGCTGCTAATATTTAAGTCGAACTCAATGAATTCATTTTAACTTTTCATTTCCAAACATTTCGAATTTATATACTCGCATAGTTTTATTTCCAAACATTTCGAATATATATAGTGGCATAGTTTTTTTTTTAGTTCAATTTCAATTCAATCAAAAATGCGAGGTATTATAATTTATTTTGCAGCATTGATAAGAAATGTCGAGAAAAAAACTTTTTTGCGACATTTATTTTTAAATGCAGAAAATTTACGGGGTTTGTATACAAATACCATAAATTTATGATACATTTTAACAAATGCCTAAAAGTATCCCGTAAATATGGTATTTTACTACAAATGTTGGGAAATTTTTAATTAAATTATTTTTACAATTTTTAGTTTCGCGAGATGTTTTGCGGGTGTTTTTTAAACTTTTTGGAGATAGTTTTGTATCCCCACTCTCATCAATGATCTCAATTTCACCCGAATCGTTTTCCCTGTTCACTCAACCGGTCGCCCAAAATACCCTAACCCTAAGCAGCCACCGTCGACCATTAACTATCGCCATTTGTTGTGACTCCAAACTGCAAGGTATTATCTCTCTCTACATACATATATATATCTGTGAGAAACCCAAACCTGCTTTTTTTAGTTCCAAATTATTTACTATTAGAAAAAACAAATACAAATCGAAGTGTTCGTATTAGCATTCAGATCGCTGCACAGAGATTTGTTTACGCTGATGATGTCGCCATTCCCGTGTCTTCCTAGGACGTACCGAAGGTTTAATTTTGTTCTTCACCTTCGTTAATTTCCTAATTCATGATTGAGATTTGATGTTGATTAAGTTGATAAGAAATCAAACTACAACACTAAAGTTGAAAGTTTTCAATTTGTTAAAGTCTGATGTCGTTTTACCTTATATTTAAGTCTTCTTTTCTATTTACATGTTGGTGATTAGTATTTAAACATAGGTGTTTGTTTAGGACTATAAATTAACAAGTGTTATTTTTCTAGTGTATGACTAACTAGTTTTTACCACACTAAGTGTTGTATTTACTTCTTCTCCTAATGATCATGAATTATAAATTGGAGTGTATATGACTCAACAAAGCTTGTGATGTGTAATCAAAACTAATTATGAATTAAGTCACAAAGAATTGCCCGAATATAAGTGCATACAAACTCTATTAGGAGATTATTTGTTTTCCCTATATGTTTGGAAACTAAAGAATTTCCTTCTTAGAAAAAAAGCAATTGAGATCATGGACGGAATTAGCTTATAGATAAGGGGAAGTAGGTTTGTATTATAATATCGACGTCTACGCCCAATCCACAAACCATTAGCGTTGATATTTTAAACATTAGAGTAAGTTCTTATTTGTAAATAAAATTTTCCAAATTCAATGTAATAAGTTAGAACAAATTGGTGAAGCAAGCTCCGATAGTTGTAATACTATTGAAAACTAAAAATTCAAATACAAGACTCGAAATAAATATTTAATGTTATTTAGACCATAGGTAACCAAATACCGGTCGAACAAATAAACGAATCAATGTTGGCAAAAATTTGATACTAATTTCCCCTAATATTCTCAACAGATTATAGATTATAGACTATATGTAACATAACATGCATGAGAAAAAACATAGACTTATATTTACTACTAAGTCACTATCATCCTCATAATGGCCAATTATGAAGACTTACTTATAGAAAGAAATCAATTGATGTTACACGAAATTTAGAATAGCAAAAAGTGCATTAAATGTGAGTTGTCAGGATAGGCATAAAAGTAGACAATATATTTGCCCTATATAGTTCTAATTTTTTTTATAAATCTTGAAGTTTCAAGGATAAGGTACACGTACCCTTTATTATTTTTGACTCATAGTTTGTGGTTGAAACATAATATGAATGAGAAACAAAGATAACCAAACTCAGACAGAGGCAATAACAACCATAATTTTTTATTTATTGTCTCTTATCAATTGCGATAATGATTATGAGCGACATAATCATACAAAGGCACAAACTAGAAACAAATTTCTAGAGATTGTTAATACAGTGTATCATAAACCAAAAGTAGTAAAGCATAAAATTTAATACAAAAACTCTTACATTGTACTCTCTCAATACACAGAGTGGAATTATAAAAAAAAAGAGTTTGTGACTCTTTGGAATGGTCACAAGCCTGAGCAGTCATGGTCAGTGATTGAAATAGGGAAAAAGGTAACTAAATTGGGGAAAGCGTGATCCAGAACGTCTTTTTTGAAAGAAAATATGAAAAAATGAATTTGCAACAGGTGACCCAATAGAAAAAACTAACCAGAAATCACAGGTTTGATTTGGATAAAGAAAAGTCAAGGCAATTTGGCCTAAAATGATAATACTAATGTTACCTAGAATGCTTTGATAGTTTTGGTTCCCCTATACACTAAGTGTTGTATGATGTGCATAACAATGTAGGCCTATGTAGATCCTATAGGTAAAATGAGTTGACTTAATTATAGACAATACACTGAAAGAAAAAAGTTAAGTTAATTAGCATGGAATATTATAATTAAGATTCTCCAGTTTCTATTCACCTATGGGACGGATGCATATATTTTTATGTAAGCATGCTGAGTTATCTAATGCCAAGTTTTGCTTTTAATACAAACATATTGGATGCTTGCTGATTTTTCATTTGAAAGGCCCTAATATATTTGTTGTTAGATTTTAGGCATTATACATTTACTATATCTTCTTATTTTTCCTACAAAAAAATAAATAAAAGAAAGACTAATATTGAAATAGGGAATCCATGCAATGGTTGTTAATATCTAAATTGATTGTTATGTTTCTCTGTTAGGCATTTTATAAATGATTTTTATTGGCTTAGGGTTTGCGCTTGGTAAAAGCTTGTTTCGCGATCATTAAATTTCCAGAGGAAAAATCAGATGCTTGGTTGTACAATCCATTTGTTGAAGTTGTACCATTTTTAAAACTTTTGTTTATGCTTTAGGATCTCACTGGAGTTTTAATTGTTGTCGACCTTGTTTGTATGCGAGATGATATGAACAGGCTTGGTGGCAACTCAAAAAAATAAATCAATCTCTTGTATATTATTCTCCTTTCAATTTGGATTTCATTTTAAAGTGTAATTGGATATCACATGTCAAGAAAATTATTCTTTACCAATGACCTTCATTTTCTTTTAACTTTTCAAACTGCGTATAAGAACCCTTGTATTAGATTATTCATTAGTACCTGCATTGCCATCTATATTTAGAATTTTGTTATACTAGAATTCTAGTCTTTACGCTAGAATAGCATAACGACTTTATGCCCTTCAATGTTATGGGTTTCCTTATATTTCTTATTACGTGTTATAAGAGCTAATATTTGTGCAGGTGTCAGTAGACCTCGTTATTGATCATTCAGTTGAGGTCGACATAGAAAGAACTGAGAATGTAGTGCAGGCCAACATGAACCTTTAATTCTAAAGGAATAATGTGAGGTTTTCTTTTCTTAAATGGGGCTCAACTGCCTTCCTCAATATGCTCGTGGTTCCTCCTGTTTCTGGTATTGTTCACCAGGTAAAAATTAGTATCTTTGATTTCATTGAGGATGATTTTATATGTGAAGTTTTAAAAGTCACCCTTAAAATATTGATTGTAAACGTTTGCAGTTTCTTTGTAATTTTATGAGCCTGCCTGGGGCATCATAATATTTACCTTTTGAGTCTCGATTCGTGGTCATATAATCTGTCAAATTTAGGGTATATCCTCCCCATCCCTAAATAAATAAATAAAAGGAAAAGGAAAGATTCATATACATGTATAATCTATTTATTATACCGTCTCTCTGCTTTGGTATTCAGTTCTATATCATCTTCGTCATTTTAATCCCGACCTCCTAATTTAGTGACATTTTATTTGCTTATTTAGTACTCAGCAAGTCTCTCTGATAACTTGTCAGGTCAATCTATAATACCTTGGACATGTTTTCGACACTGAAGGCATTTTTACCCTGATAGTCTGGTGAGAATAGATTCCCACATAACTATATGATTAATGGGTTAGGAGTTGATGGCTGTGGAATTTGAGGTATTGAAGTAGAAGAAAAAATGCTTGTCCAGGTATATTTTTCATGATACTGGCCTTCCTTTACGTTCTTGAGTTCTGTATCTCATCCTTTTCAATTTGTTGAACGTAATGTAGTGGCGAGATTGGTCATACATGTTACTACACTTGAATACGAGCTTTCTTGCACGGATTGTAGATAATATTAATATTTTTAACTACATTACGCTATTTTCTGAAGGTGGAATGCATTAATAGCATAATACCAAAGAATTATAAGTTGTATGAGTGTATCTCTCTACTTTCAATATGATTAATGAGACCTGAGATTGGTTAATTCCCCTCCTACCCTAGTGAAGTCGTTCATTCTCCATAGATAGTAAGTTAATGTTATTTTATTTCAATACTCCTTTGCTTTGATCTTATATGCATCTTTATCATAAACCTTGTCGTGTTCTTAATATGTTTTGTTTTTTTTAGTTACCCCATCCTCATGTGATAATGGGAAGGTTTATCTTAAATATTGCCCCTATCACTAGGGCAATATCAAATTAAATGCGTCAATTATAATTAGACTGACCTACTCTTTTGTGGGTTGTTTCGGGGTTAGAGATTTTAAGTCTAACTATTATGCAAACAAGGGGGTATATTTATTCAGAATTATAAAATATAATATGGGGTAACGAATAACAATATTAAGTGTTTATATTCGTTGGTTATGCTTATCTTCTAGTATGGTTACGAATTGGTTATGCTTATCTTCTAGTATGGTCACGAATAGGAGCATTGAGTGTTGAGCTATGAAGCAACAACATGGATACAGGTGTCGTGTCGTACACGACACGGGCACACAGACATGATAAATCTTAAAAACTAGGACATGATAGGGCAGAGACAAGATGGAAAATAAATATATTGAAAATTATACATACTTATATATATACATACTTTTATATATATATATATATATATATATATATATATATATATATATATATATATATATATATATATATATATATATATATATATATAGAGAGAGAGAGAGAGAGAGAGAGAGAGAGAGAGAGAGATGGCTCAAATAGCGGAATTTTTAACGGATACTATAAACGATATTGTTTTACATTAACATGAGCATGTTTTTCTGCTTCTTTCATTTTAATGCAAAATGACGTTTTTGAGGAGTCCATTTTAAATTTTGCTATTTGAGTCTGCATCTGATCGATTTTGTGTGTATATATATAATTGTCAAACTAATTTATCAAAATTAAAATGGTTAAATATTTCATAATAACATTTAAACCATAAATTAAAAGTATCCATTAAAATCGAGTTAGAAACTAACTTTATTCATTTTTAACTTTAATTTTGACTATTTATAAACTTTAAAAGGATTTACTTTTACACGATGACACTAAAATTTATTAACGTTATTAGTTTTTAGCGCCCATACGTGTTTGCGGAGTGTATTAGTTGTGTTTAAGAAGTGTCCATGGAGTGTCCGACTTCTTTAAAATGTCAAATAAGTTCGACATGCCACGTGGGGTGTCAGACACGTGTCCACAAAGTGTCGTATACGTGTCGAAGTGTCCAACTTGTGTAAGACACCTCCGGAGAAGTGTTTGTGCTTCATAGGTATTGAGTTGTATATCTATCCATGCCATAAAAAAATTATAATGAAAACAAGGCCCCTACTGAAGAATTTTGCACTTTTAAGTTCTCAACTAACCCTCCATCCATGTTGGAAGATTATGACATGTGGATAACTGAGACAGGATCCATCAAGGATCGCCGTCAATGACTACTTCATGGCATGGGGTTATTGAGCATCACATATCTTATAAAATTCACCAGCTCGAAATCTAACAGAGTTTTTTCTAATAAACTCTCCAGTCCAAATACGAACAATATTGAATCTTCTTCTCCCACAAAAGAATTAAAACAATCTCCCTCGCCATCATGATCGCGATCGCCATTGCCTTTACCATCGCCCTCACCGACTATCATGCTCGTACAATTGAGATCCGGCGGTGGCATAGAGTCGTTTTTGGTGAACACCAAAAGAAATCAATAAGAACTAATCAACACTATATCAAAACAGCATCTAACTAGAACGTAATAATCGTGAGCTTTATTAAGACCATGTATCGGTATATGTCAATTTGGAAACTCCATTAGGTTTTCGCCGAAAGGAGAAAAAAATAGAAATTTCGCACCAAAAAAAGGGGGTCCTCTCATCTATGTTATCGAAAGGTCAATTCGGTTCGTTCTTCTTAATAAAGAATTTGGACACTGGAAATGAGTTTATAGTGAAAAAGTTCAATGAAGAGGGAATGTGGAACAAGATGAGGGATCTTAAGACCAGTAAGCAGCAGGCAATGGAGGAGTTTGAAAATTTCGTAAGCTATTCACCAGTCGTCAAAAAGTTAATGCTTCGGAAAAATGTATTGGAAAATTCCGATGAATGCAGAAAAGTCACCCCAAATTCTTATTCAAGTAAGAGCTTTAGATATAGCAAGAGAAGAGGGGTAGCCTTATTGAAAAACATAAAAGGTGTTGCTAACACAATGAGTGGATTAATTACAGACAAAAAGAGAGAGAATGTTTCAACAGGGGATCACGGGTCGCAATGGGATAAAGCCCATAAATATGGGAAGTTGTGTAAGGAGTTTATGACTCTGCATTTGTGCCAAGAGATTCAAGCCCACGAGGGCTCGATTTGGACGATAAAGTTCAGTTTGGATGCTCGTTATCTCGCAAGAGTGGGTGAGAATAAGGTCATCCATGTATGGGAAGTGCAGGAATGTGAAGTTATGTCAATGAAACCACAAGTTGATTTGAATTTTGTTTCGTTAACATCCCTTCACCTTATGGCTCACAGTGTTTTGGATCGGCCTCCTATAGCTGAGGTTGCACCTATGTTATTAGAAAGGAGGAAAACGGAGAAGATTTCTAGCCAAAAAAAGGGAAATTCGATTCCTGATTATGTACAAGTGCCAGAAATCGTGTTTGGGCTTTCCGAAAAACCAGTGTGCTCTTTTAAAGGTAACTTGGATGATGTTTTAGACCTGTCTTGGTCAAGATCTTAGGTCATCCACCTCCTACCCCACCCCACCCTCGAACTCAGGTTTTTGTTAATCGATAGGCTTAAGAAATTGTAATACTTAGTAAGATGTGCAGTCCGGACTAACTTCCAAGAATTTTGACATTTTCTTTATGCCGAAAATAGAAATTTTCATCAACTTTGATTCTTCACTAGATTAGAATGCAAGTTATCATTATCCTACTAAGAGGTAGCCATCTCGTGGCACTTATTTCATGTTAAGACCTTGTTATTACAAATTTGTTATCATTATTAGTCAACCCCACCCTCAACAACCTAATTAATCATGTCAAATTATTTGACATTACTCGTAATATCCATTAAACATTTCGTATTGTGTTCGAGTTCGAGTTGACATAAATAACCTCTGAATAAAAAATTAGGATTATTTTTTTACCAAAGAGGGACAGACCCCCCCCCCCCCCCCCCACACACACACAACATTTTATTAGATAATATAAAGAAGTAGCCTCTCTGGTGGCTTATACAAACACTAATGAGTTAATAAAAACCTAAAGAAAAAGAAAACTAAAGAAAGCTAAAAAAAAATTGGGGAATTATATATACCCCTATTACAAGAGACATAGAAAGCTTTAAAATTTGGGGAATTTATTATATCCCCATTACGTACAAAGACTAATAATCCCTATTTTGATTTTGAAATTCTTATAGAAGGAAGACCACATTTGTCTATGTCAATGAAGCCTTTAGTAGATCTAGGCAGATCCTAAAATTGATCAAAGAAGATGACGAAATCTTGATTTAACTCCAAAGTTTGCAAGAGAATCGACTGCATAATTTGCTTCTCTGTAGCAATGCATGAAGTTGACTTCCTCGTTTTGAATGATCTTGAAGGTATCTGATATTATATCTTTGATTTTCTAAGGAATGGACCTCTTGAGATGCTTTAGAATGCCAATTATAACTTTTGAGTCTAATTCAACATCAATATTCATCATTTTCTTTTTCTCATAAAATTGCAGACTAGTTAATAAGGCTTTGGCTTCAGCGACATTATTTGAATCTTCACCTCCATAAGCCGTGAAAGCCCAAATAAAGTCACCCTTGTGATTCCTTAGTATGCCTCCCTAATTATTAGGACCTGGATTGCCTTTAGAGGCTGCATCAGTATTGATTTTCCATCTAGGAGTTTTAGGCCTGTGCCATTTGATAAACCTTCTCCGCTACATTACTTTAGGAAAAATTCTAATATTAAACATATTAAACGAGTTTGTCTACTGATTATCAATTTTTATTATATTAGCTGAAGCAATGGATTGGATGTCATGAATGATATCTTTGATAATGTTAGAGGAATTCATTTTGATATTTTCATTTGAATTGATTTGTTTCTGTGTTTCCATAATTCCTAAACTAGTTTTAATAAAAAATTGATTAATGGAATTAGTATTACTTCTGATCCACCATTCCATAAACATCATTTGAAAAGAGCTATAAGGGATTTTAATACCAATAATGTTAGAAAAATATATCCATACCTCTTTAGCCATAGGACCATTGATGCATGGATGGTTCAAATCTTCTGAATTTATCATACATCGTCTACAAATAGGAGCAATTTTTATACTAATGTTTTGACTATATAAGATTCAAGAGGGACTATATCAAGAAGGAATCTCTATAAGAAAACTGATATTTTATTTGAAATCACAATATTCCATATCCCATATATTTTTGAAAAGAAAAGTATTAGTTCTAGATTGTTTGATGATCTTATAAGAAGATTTAAAAGAAAACTTACAACTTTCTAAAGGTTTTCAAATTTTCTGATTGTCAATTTTAGAAACATATTGATATATCTTATGAAGATGAGATTTAAAAATGTTAAGACTATGAGAACCATAAGAGTTAGAACTCACTTTATATTTGCTTCTCATAAATTTGGACCATAGATTGTCCCCTGCAATATAATTCCAACAGACTCTCCAGTTAGATACTTTAGATAAATCATGCAAACTTCTAAGACCTATCCCTCCTTATTCTTTGCTAGAGAATAGAGATTTCCATTTGCACTAATGGTGTTTTCTACCACAGATCTTATTATCAACCCAGCTAAAGTTACTAAATATTCTTTCAGTTTTGTTAAGAATGATTTTTGGTAGTTTGAGGGCACCAAGAACTTTTATAAGAAACCACCAAGATAATCTATCATAAGCTTTTGTCATATCTAGATTAATAACTACATTGCTACCTATGTTTTTTCTATCAATGAGATGCATCATCTCTTGCCCCGAGAGAATGTTATCTAGAATATTCATACCTTTAATGAAACATGATTGGTTAGATGAGATGAGATTAGGTAAGTATGAACCCAGTCTAGAATTAATGATTTTGGATATTATTTTGTATTTAAAATTGCATAAACTTTTAGGTCCGAAGTTTGTGCAATGTTTAGGATTTTTGTTTTTTGGAATTGAACAAATATTGGTTGCTCCCCAACTTTTAGGAATGGCACCTCCTACAAAGAAGCTTTTTATAGCTTCAGTTATATCCTTTTTTATGATGTCCCAATAGTTACCAAAAAAATGGCCATTGAATCCATCGGGGCCATTAACACTATCAACATTGAGAGTTTTAAAATCTTCCCAGATTTCATTCTCTTCAGGAATATTGGTGAGATGATTGTTCATTTCTGGGATACTATTTTGCGTATATTATCAAGCAGGTTACTGTTGTCTTCAGTACCTTCTTCTGATATGATAATTTTGAAGTAGTTAACAAATCTCCTATAGTTATATAAGGGTTTTGGTAGCATAAGATAGAGTCGGATTCTATATTATTCCAAAGATCTATTCTATCTTGGCTGAGACACTTAGCATAAATAATGTTGATGTTTATTTTAAAATGTATCATAGGTTATGAAATTTTAAGAATAACATATTGCTCATCATTGTTTATCATCATGTAATTGGTGTCATGTCTCCATAGCCACCAAATTTTGTTATTTGAGTTTGCTCCACGACCCTCAAAATTAAGAATTCTTTTAAGATCCTCTAATTTAGTATGATCTATCTTAGGTTCTAATAGTGCAATAAAAGTGAGTTTATGAAACTTACAGAATTTTTTGAGTCCCCTTTTTGTTGACTTGTTTCCAACTCTTGTGTTCCATGTGACTCTATTAATCATTTAGACTTGAGATATGAGACTTTTGACTTCTTCTTAACATTTGCCCTAGTGATTCTTTTTTCAGACAATTCTGTAGCTTCATGGCAGAGATTCCATATTTGGATAATTCTTGTGTCTTCAAAATCAATGTCAACTGATTTAATTTTATCAATGTGGGCTTGAATGACATCTTTAGAAATTATTTGCTTGTTCTTTTTTCTTTTGGAACTTCTCCCTTGATGCTCTTGTAAATCATGATCTTTATTAAAGTCTGTTTGGATTTCTTGACTTTGAATTTTGAGGTCTTGATTGAGGTTGTGGTTATTTATATCATGATCAAGATTATGACACACTTTTTTTCTCAATGAAACATACAACCCATAGGCCCCACCATAAACTAAAAATCTACTAATTCCAAATACTATAAACAAAAGTGATAAATGCTCTAATTGTACAAATTTTGATACACATCATACAAAGAAATGAAAACAAATATATAAACCATTCATTTGTGGTCTGTATTTTTCTCTCTTAAAACCAGCAAAATCAGTAAAGAAGGTTCCTGAAGTTGTCTCTCCTCTTAAAGTTGATTACGCTACTGATCTTTTCAACATGCTTTCTATTGACAATATTACTGAAAATGGCTCGGTGATATCTTCTTCTGATGATAATGTTTGGGCAAGCTTCCAGTGTATGTTTCAAGTTACCATAGTTAATTTAATGAGGTCACTTGAAATGCTCCGTTTGATGCGCAGGATAAGAGGGCTTAATATTATAATTTATCAGGATATATTCTGTGGGACTACTACCTGATACCGAATTTTGAGTACTCTTGGAAGTTTTTTAAATTACATGTTTCAAAGTTAAAATTTTGAGTATCCCATTAAATATCAACCTATTATACATGTTATAAAATCAACATTTAGATAGAAAGAAAATAACAATCATAATCATATAATCAAGTTCTTGAGTACAGTAAATGTAATGTAATATATTTTCATATATTTAATAATTCTTTTTTATCGTTAGAGGGTGATGTAGTTGGTTCACATAAGGGGAATTGTCACGTGTATAATACAACTAGTACAAGTTGCTCCCCTTGATTTTCTTCTCTCCTCGATTTGGTTTCTTTCCTCCTTTCTTTAATATCCTTATCATAAGAATTTGCCAATCCTTGTTTATAGCTTTTGAATTCCAGTTTCTGATCTAATCACTCAATTCATAAATAAATCAGTTAATTATCATATTATTTGGGTGTGACGTAGATTGCAAGTTAGAACCAAAAAATGAAATTGAAATACAAAACAAAAAAAAGTCCTTAGGAAAAAAGATTATCGATTATCATGTAAGCTTATTGCTTATCTCTTCAGTTTTATCTCAATATAAATTGGGATTATTTTCCCCAAAGCATGCACAACAAACTGACTAATTGGGAGTTTGTTCACAGTTCTCCCCATGGAATCCATGTGAAGTGCTCGTTGCATCTGCCGACTCCCAGATTAGAATTTATGATGGATCAAATTTGATCCATGAGTTCAGAGGTGTCTCCTCCTTATGTATTTTTTAATAAATCGAAGGGTAATCTTGTGTTCAGCAAATAGTGGACAATTCTCGTAGTTAGTGTCAACATAGCTTATTTTCATCATAAATACAAAATTTATTAATCTACCACTCGTGCAATGCCAAGTGTTTAGTGAATGCTACTTCAGTTCAGGAATACCTAATATTTTTACATAATAAGTAGGGACAGGTCTCCAAAATAATCAGTCAAATTTTGGCAAAATTCAACATATTTATGATATGGATCCTGCATGATCTCATTTGGAGGATAAAATCTATCAATACGGGATCCATATTGCACCTATGTCACATTTTTATTAACCATTTCCATGTGCTTCACCTTTTCCTCTGTTGGCCACTCAGATCCATGTGGCACCTCCATATTGATCTTAAGAAGGATTTGAATGTATTTCTTCAAATGAGATGAGATCTTATCCCCCCATCCTCACTCCATGTATAAATACAGGCCATTTATATCGTAAAGCTGAAAAGGTGGGAAGGACGAGGGATGGTCGTTCTGATGAGTAAGAGGAGATTTGAGAATCTCATCGATGCCCTTCTTTTTTTCTAGTATATGTTTCCTTTTCAACTTGTTGTCTTTGGCGGTGGATTTGTTTCTGCTGCTAACCACCTCTATAACTCACCATTCCCGCATTACAGCTTAGCCTTTCCTAAGCTATAAATAGAACTAGAAAGATTTTTTTCACTTACAAATTATAATAAATTTAAAAAAAAATAATCCAGTCTCTTGTATCTTCCAATGGACTTTGGTGGAGGATCTTCTTAAACGGGGTATGCCTCGGTAAAAAAATTTGTCAAATATCTCAAGAAGGTTCAAATTAGTTCATCTACATGGATAAAGAAAACAATTCATAATTTAGGAACTTAATTGCAGTTATTATATAGTTCATTGGTTATTTTTAACTCACCTTATATATGTATATAATTTATTTGGAAGAATTCATAATTGCAATGTTTGAATTTTATGAATTTTTCAAGTATCTGTAGTGGTGGAAACGCCTAAAGATGAGACGGACACGATGATTCCCATCCCAATTTCTAAATTTGATCAGGTGTCTTTGAAGGAACATAGTGACCCACAATGGAGTTTTAGTGAAAAATAATTTTCTCTTTCTTTCACAGAGTCCTCTGAGGAGATTCAAGGTTGGGTGAGCTCCACATTAAAGCCTAAGAATCAATTGCACAAGAGGAAAGGTGTCCCTCGCAGGTCTCCTCTCCATTAATGCCTAAACCATATTGCAAAAATTATAAATAAATAAGTCCCTTTCATCTTCATAGATACTATGTACATCCACAATTTCTTTGTCCACATTAAGGTTTAATAACTATAAGTCCATCTCTTAACCTTATTATATAAAGATATAGTTATAAGATAAATTACTCTAAAGTTGCATCAGTTTTTGGATTTTGGTAGAGGGTTAGTTTGAGAGTGACTCCGTATGTCTGAGACTAGTATGTTCCAGTGGTTGTACAACAAATAAGGGTGGTGTTTTGGCTACTGAGTTTTCTCTAAAGATAGCTGGATAGTGTAGACACCCCATTCTGTTACCCCCTAAACTCTCATTGGGTCTCTAGCACCTCTCCTGATCACTACCTACCCAGGTCATACCCCGAGTACCGACCTAGAAGCCATCGGGCACCCCCACGCTCCGTTTGACCAAAAGTCAAACTCTTCGGTTCAACCAAGGCTGAATGAATCTTCTAAGGGCACTGAAAACCCTTTCCAACTGTCCGTCCCGTGCGCGATTCTAACTTACCATGCGGACGAACGACCCGTTTCCCCCCGAAATTTGACCCAGAGGTCACCGAATGCTCCCGGCCCCGTTTGACCACAATTCACTCTTCAGCTCGACCGAGGCTGAATGGATCTTCAAAGGGAACTGAAACCCCTTTCCAACGGTCCATCCCATGCGCGATTCCGACTTACGGTACGGACGAACGATCCGTTTTACTCCGAAAGGTCATCGAATGCTTCCAGGGCCCGATTGACCAAAGTCAACTCCCCAAACCAGGTCAAGATCTTTGGAATGTCGAAGTACATCTCCTAACCTTTCTAACGGTCCACCCCGTATGCGATTCGGACTTACCATACGGACGAACAGTCCGTTTGCGTCCGAACGATTCCCCGTCCAATGGACTGACAAATGCTTCTGAGCCACATTTGACCCAAAGTCAACTCCCAAACCTGGGAGAAGTCCAAAGGACTTTCAAAGGTCTCTGAATTACTTTTCCAACGGTTTTCCCCGTGTGCGATTCGGATCAACGGTTTGCGTTCGGCAGCCGATTTTCCGAATAGGCCTAAAAAACACCGCCAAATGGCAGGTTGCCAACCCTGCCTGTCGGCAGGTGCCGATAGGCAGTCCCAGGGGTACGTCGATCGGCAGTTCCCTGGGCCTATAAAAGTAGGCCTTGGACTCATTTGCAAGGTGAGCTCAGATCACAAGCATATCACTCTCAGCAAACCCCGAAAACCTCTCTCGAAGTCAGCGTGATTTCCACATCCAAATCCCCTTTTCACCTTCACTTTTCATCACCTTTTTCATTAAGTTTGGTGAATTAACCATCCTCCATCATCATCCAAGTGCAAGGGCTTCTCTACAACATTCAAGAACAAGCTCAAGATCTCCAAGAAGGTCCAATTTTCTGAACTCTCTCCTTAAATTCTCATAAATTCGCAATAACTTGTTTTATTACTTAGCACTTTTATTCTCTCGTCTCATACATCTTAATATACTCTTTATCTAGTATTATTGCACATCTCTTATTTTCATATAAGTAAAAACCCCAAAAACAAGAAAAAGAGGGTTTGCTCATAAATTCCAAATGGGATTCTCGTACCTTTCTCACACTTTTCTCACAACTAAAACACTTTTTTACGCACACCCACACACCCACAAATAAGAGAAGTCCCCGGTTGGATTTATGGGATAAACCCCACCCCTCGTTTTGCATGCGAACTACGTGGACTTTGATGCCTTTATAGGCTACGTAGGCATCTCGGGGTAAAACCCGAGACTCGAGTCCTTTATTCTTACCTTTTATCTCATTTTATATTTTTTCTAAACCCAATCTTCTTATATTCTATATATTTGTTCTTAGTAGCATATTATTCCACATGCGTTATCGTTCCATTATAACGATCAATGTAAGGGTAATCGCGCAAATCCTATTTTCTATATTATTCTTACATTCCTACGGATGACTCGCTTTATCTCTTCCATGATACAAGTCGAGGATTCCTATCTCCACTATATATACACATGCACACATATCACGGGGAAAATAAAGGAATATAACAAAATCCATGAGAGACCGTAAGGGAGGAATGGGTGCCTAACACCGTCCCATTTCGTAACTTAGCCTCCGGACCCTTCACGAATTATTTTGGTTTCGCATGTATCAGTATGTCTTTGGATTCCGTCCTTCGGGACGGCTCCCCCTTTTCTTTTGTCTGTTTTGAGTAAAATAGACTGGCGACTCTAAATCTCTCTACAATTTCACACCTCACAAATTGACGCCGTCCGAAGCGCTCCCGAGAGGGACGCGCGAGACCTAGGATCCTCCCACACATCGCTCTCGCCGCGAGGATCGGGGATGGCCACAGTGGCGACTCTGCTGGGGACATTTTTTACTTTGAGGGCTAGACTCTATTTACATGGATGTTATATTTGTTCATATTCTCCCCCATTTTTGCATGTTCCCCTTTTCCATATGTACTCCCATGCTTATGCTTCTATTCACAAACTTGTAGAAAATTCTCCATGTACACTTCACACCACGTGCACCTAGGATCACATATATCCATGTGTTGCACGCATCACCCATCCATACTTGGTGAACCATTGGTACTTGTACTTTGCTCCCTGTTTGGCATAATCAAGAAAGGCATTCTCATCATAAGATACTAATAAGAGAATCATGCATGATTCACACGACATCACCAAAGAGCATTGTTATTGACCAAATTTTACCCAGTAACTGGAGGGTCACTTCGTGATGGGCGCTGGTCCGGAAGGGCGCAGTTAGCCTAAGCGATATGACTCTCACCTTCCATTGGCCAAGTACCTTCGACGTATATCGAACGGTTCCCCCGCATCGTACCGCTTGACCGAAGTCATGACGGGAGGTATATCGCAGGGAACTCGCTCACGTACGCCGAGTATATCGAATTTGCTCTCACATGTACCGTCCCCACGAGGTATATAGTGAGGCAATTCACGTACACTCAGGTATATCAAATGTCTTGTCCACACGTACCGACTGCCCGCAAGAGCAGGACGTATATCGTGGAAGTCACGCCAAAGTGGGGAACCCATTCCAATTCACCCAACCAACTGCATACCCTCATATAGGCGTCAAACCTAGGACACACATGTTAGATTGCCGGTTTCAACCCGAAACTCTGCCGAAATTTCGGGTCGGCCTGTCGCCCAAATTTTTGCGCATTTTTAAAACGGGACCCTGTTCGTGAGCCTGGTCACAAGTCCAACCATAGTTTTGCATATATTACAAACCCCACTTTTCCAGGCTCGGGTCCCATCCGACATTTCATTTTGCATTTAGGAGAATTTAATACAAGTGAGAACATAATAATCATAATAATCATAATAATCATGCTGAGACCGTCTCACAAAAACATTTCTCCCCTCTATATTAAAAAAAAAATCCAAAAACATTTCTCCCTTCTTTATCAAAAATCCAAAAATACTTTGTCTTTGAATCTCGAAAAAAAAATGCAAAAAAAATATTTCCATCCCTTTTCCTCAAAAATAAATCCCATTCTACGCCTTTTCAGGTCGATCGCACGCCCTTGGCCTGGCTCCCTATTGGCTTCGATCTTCAGTCAAGTCATCGCGGAATTCTGTCCATTCCCCTGTTACTTCTTCCAGGCCTGGCATCCATCTGCCTTCCATGGAGAACACAGACCAAGTACCAGTTGTGCATCCAGATCTGACGACAGTCCTAGCTCAGCTCGTGTCCAAGATTGACAACCTCCAGACTGAGGTCCGAGAGATGCAACGAAACCAGGTTCCTATTCCTCAAGAGCCCGAGGCCCTATTCCCTCGTGCTATGGGTCCACCCAACCCTATTTGGATGCCTGAAGAGTATCAGCACGCTCCACGTGCCCCTCCTGCTAATTGGCCGTCGCCTGCCCAGCTTCCAATGCCGAATCTCGCCCAGCCTGGGGCTAACTTACCTATGGTCATTGATCCAAAGGAGGAGGAGTTGAAAAAAGTCAAAGAAGATCTCAAGATGCTCACTAAGAAGTTCGACCAAGTACGAATCTCTGGGAATTACATGGACTACACCCACATGTCTCCTTATCCTAAAGCAAGGTTACCCGAGAAGTTCAAGATGCCAAATATCGAGAAATTTGGAGGGAGTGGACCCCCGATTGTTCATCTTCTCAGTTATCATCATTCCATGACTCTCCTAGGGGCTTCCGAAGAAGTAATGGCCCAACTGTTTCAGCAAACTTTGAAGGATAGCGCCCTCCGATGGTTTATGTCTCTCGAAGAGTCCAGAATCCGTAGTTGGGAGGATGTAGCCTGAGAATTCATGTCGCAGTATAAATACAATGAAGAGCTTAAGGTCACCCGCCGTGATTTAGAGCTACTCAAATAAAACTCTGGAGAATCAGTCAGTAACTTCATAGCCCGATGGAGGGAAAAAGCATCTACCATGACCAATCGGCCATCTGAGGAAGAGCAAGTCAATATAGTGAAGAAGAATTTCTTGCCCCATGTCCGAGCAACCATGGGAGGACAATACTACCCCCACATTAGAGCTCTCAGAGAAGCAGGAGTAGAAATCGAGGAAGGTCTTAGCAAAATAGAAGTTGAACCGAAGAAGGTGTCCGGACAGTTCATCCCCAGAAAATATGACAAGCATGTCAGTGCCGCAGTCTCAACCATCAACAACATCTCTCAACCAACCACCTCATGGGCACCAGAAAGCCACCCTATCCCAGTCTGAAGAGAATACACCGAGCTCCATGCTCCCCTCTCCAAAGTCTACCAGGGCCTGTTAAGCCGAAACCTTATCAAACCATTGGATCCCCGTCCATTACCCAATCCACTTCCCAGAAACTTCAAGACCGATACCCATTGCGCCTTTCATCAAACAGCTGGCCATACCACCGACCAATGCTTCCACCTCCGAAACATAATCCAAGATCTCATTGACCGGGGTACCATCGCCCCACCAGCCAATCCTAAGCCAAACACTACTCACAACCCACTCCCGAATCACGCCCATGCCATCTTCGTAGAAGAGAACTTAGAATTTGACCCCTCAACTCAAATCGTACCAATACACTCCCCTAAACCTCTTCAAATTTGCCCATATTTCCTCCTACACCCCACTAGCCTCGCTGATCAGGCACTGTCACTCCTTACTAGAGCATGCATCGATGTCCGTACCCATTCTGGAAATGGAAGTATGGAACTGTCAGAAGTCTTAAATCAACTCCTAGAGTTCGGGCTGAAATTACCCTCACAGATGATCATTGATTCCCAGAGATTCAGTAAGCTATTCTTGGAGGCACGAAAATGGGCCCGAGAGTCAGATAGTTGGGTGGTACCAACCAATGAAGTTAGCTTAGATGATGTTGTCCAGTTCATGGCGGAAGCATTCAGGAAAATCAACAACATTTGCAGTATCACCGAGTTACTTGACACTTTGAAGCTACAAGGGCACCTGGTCCCTTCACCCTTACACATCCCCACAGAATGGGAAGACCTGTTTGAGGAAGCCGTTGAAGTTGTGGAGTGCATTGACTTCACAGGAAAAGACAGAATTGTTGCCAACGGGTGGGGAGAAGAATTCGAAGATTCGAATGAAGAACAAGCTTCAGAAAAAGCTAGCACGGTAGCCGACATATGTGGGATGATATCATTTGAAGAACTCCTCGGAGAGATAAGCAAGGTGGAAGAACAGCCTGAGATCGATGAAGAAACGGGATTCATGTTTTTCTCTTCTTCAGTAAATCACATGACCAGATCAGGGAGGCATTACCAGATCTCAAGCTCACTACCAGCAAGTGACAAGGGGAAGGGCGTTGAAAACCTTCCTATGCCAGAAATGACCCTCGAGGAGAGCAAGCTCCTCGATCAACTGAAGAAAACTCAAGCTAACATCACTCTATGGGGGCTTTTCATGTTTTCCCAGCTGAACAGAAATGCCTTAATCAAGTTTCTCACTGGACCCACAGTTCCTCCTTCTACCACACCAGAAGAAGCAGTAAATTTGGTCGGATCCTTGACCTCCACCCGAATGCTGTCCTTTTCCGAAGAAGAAATCCCCAAAATTGGGCCAAACCACAATCACGCACTCAACATCTCCGTCGAAATTATGGGGAAGGTTGTACCACTCTCTCTCGTTGATAATGGTTCCGCCTTGAATGTTTGCCCACTCAAAACCTTCAGATGCTTGGGGCTCAAAGAAAGTGACCTCGCTCCTACCTCCACTGCCATGCGTGCCTACGATAATACCCATCGGGAGGTGATGGGATCCATAAAACTTGTAATAGGGGCTGGCCCTATAAATCCTGTCATCGAATTCCAAGTCATAGACATCCCAGCCTGTTTCAACCTGTTGCTCGGACGACCCTGGCTCCATCAGAAATTGAAGTTCTTCGCCGATGGGCGAGTCATCACCATCTTGGGTGACAACGACAATGCCGAGGGTGCAAGCACCAGCAGTCCAATCCTTGAGATACAACATGGGTCAAATGATATGCTCCTATCAGGGTTTCGAGTAGATCCACTTCTACTCCCGGCAGGGGACGATTTCAAAGAAAGGGTTTGTCCAGAATACGACCCTCATGGCAACGTCATTGTGATTCAGATGTTCAGAAACATTCACTTTATTCCCAGACTGGGCTAGGGCAAAGACAGCAAGGGATACTTGAGCCCATTGAAGTGAAGAAAGCTTTCCCTCCTTGTGGTTTGGGGTATCAACCATCAGAACAAGAGCTCAGAATGATCCGCTAACCTCGACCAAAGAGAAGACTAGACTACATCCAGGCTATCCCAAGAGACTCCTTGAATGGACGATTCATCAAAGAGGGTGAAGACTTCCCCTTTTGCGGCTTTCCAGAACCGTGGTATGACCATACAGACAAGAAGATGAAGCCTGGAATGGAGATCTTCTTCCAAGACAGTTGCTCATGGGCCGAGGGTTCCCAACACATGGTACCACCACTCATCAAGGATACCGAAGAAACTGAGGAAAGTGACTCCGAAGATTCCTTCAACTTACAGACACTGGGGCTGGCACTCTGCATGGTTCACTCGGGCACTACATCATTGGATCCATCCCATCTTATCAAAGCTGCGGATACACCTCTCCTTAACTGGCATGCTACGCCAACTCAACATGTTGAAATCTCACCTAACCCCAATGTTTACCCTATTTCTTCTTCTATTATCTATCCTGGCTCAAATGTAATCGAGACCTCTTTTGATGAGATTCTCAATGCTGTTTTCCCTAGCAATGAAATAAACGAAGATTTTGAGTATCTTGTAGTGCCTTACAATAACTGTTTAGATTATAATCAAACTTTTGATGATGATGATTTTGCAAATGAACAATTCTTAACTGATCTAAATAAGGTTAATAACAAACAACATAACCGCGTTCAAGTTAATGAAGATGAGACTATTGTTATTAACCTCGGTTCTAGTAGCCAACTGCACGAGATTAGGATAGGGGCCACCCTTTATGAGCAGGAACGCGCACAACTCGAAGAATTGCTAAAGGAATTCGTGGATGTCTTCGCATGGTCCTACGACGATATGCCCGGCATCGATCCTAAAATAACTCATCATGAGATCCCCACTCTCCCAGATTATAAGCCGGTTAAACAAAGACTCCGCACCGAATGGTCGCTCAAGGTCAAAGAAGAGGTGGTCAAATAGTTGAACATGGGTTTCATTTGTGTGATCGAATATCCCACATGGCTAGCCAACATAATACATGTGCCGAAATCAGGGGGAAAGGTTCAGATGTGTGTAGACTACCGAGATTTGAACAAAGCCTCTCCAAAAGATGATTATCCGCTACCCAATATCGACATGATCGTGGACAACACAGCCAGTCATGCTCTCAAATCATTCGTCGATGGGTTTGTCGGATACAACCAAATCAAGATGCACCCGGATCATCAAGAAAAACCGCATTCATCACCCCATGGGGAACCTTTTGCTACACTGTTATGCCATTTGGTCTCAAGAATGCTGGGGCTACCTACCATAGGGCTGCTACAACCATCCTGCACGATCTGATTCATAAAGAGGTTGAAGTTTATGTGGATGATATGATTATCAAATCCAAAACTAGGGAAGGTCATGCTCCTGCTCTCCGAAATTTCTTCGAACGACTGTGGCAGTATCAAATGAGACTCAATCCACAGAAATGCATCTTCGGCGTTACAAAGTGAAAACTCTTAGGATTCATGGTCAGTGAAAAGGGGATAGAAGCAGATCCTGCTAAGCTGAAAGCCATACTTGAGATGCCACCTCCCCGAACAGAGAAGGAAGTCCGAGGTTTCCTTGGAAAATTACAGTACATCAGTCGGTTCATTAGCCAGCTAACCTCCACCTGCGAACCCATCTTCAAGCTCCTACGAAAGGATTCAACCAAGGTTTGGTACGAGGCCTGCCAAGAAGCTTTTGACCAAATCAAACAATACTAACCCAACCTCCGGTACTCATGCCACCACAGCCTGGCCTCCCTTTGCTCTTATACCTAACCATAACCGACACTGCAGCTGGAGCTTTGCTTGCCCAATACCTTGAAGATTCCCGCAAAGAAAGAGCCATCTATTATGCCAGTCGCAAATTGATTAGGTACGAGGTCAACTACACTGCTTTGGAAAAGGCATGTGTCGCGCTCGTCTGGGTCACCCAAAAGTTGCGACACTACATGCTCGCCTTCCCCATCAAACTCATATCCTGAATGGATCCCATCAAATACCTGCTTGAGAAACCCGCCTTATCCAGTCGAATGACCCAATGGTTAATGCTCCTAGCCGAGTTCGATATTGTGTACGTCACACAGAAAGCCATGAAAGGAAGAGCCATCTCTGACTACCTTGCGGATTACCCCATAGAAGAAGCTAATGTCTGGATCTCTGAATTCCCAGATGAGAATATCCTTTGCACTTCCCAAGACAACTTCCGATGGCAAATGTTCTTTGATGGCGCTGCCAACAAAAAGGGGTACGACATTGGGATACTCCTGATTGCCCCAGATGACTCTCATACTCCCATCGCCATCAAGTTGAATATCCCCTGCACCAATAACATGACTGAATACGAGGCATGCACGATAGGCCTAAAAGTTGCTCTCCAGAAAGATATTCAATGCCTAGATGTCTATGGATATTCTGCCCTCATCATAGGTCAAGTGCTCAGAAAATGGAAAGTCAAGGACGAAAAACTCCAACCCTTCCATGCCCACCTAGAAGAACTGGCCTCCCAATTCCAAGACATCACCTTCCATTACTTGCCCCGAGCAAAGAATAATCTAGCCGATGCCCTCGCTACCTTGGCCTCCATGGTCGACATGCCCGAAGGAATAATAATGACTCCCTTCCTAGTTCAAAAGCAAGACAAACCAACCCATTGCTACCACATTGAGCTCGTCAGCATAGAAGATCCCGAGTTAGCCAATTGTTGGTACTATGATATTTGGTGCCTCCTCAAATACGGTAGGTATCCCGAGGGTTCCAACAAGAATGACCGAGCAACCATTCGAAGATTGGCCGCCCAGTACATCATCTGTCATAAAGATCTGCTCAAAATAAATTTCTATGGAACTCATTTACACTGTATCGCAGGGGCTGACATCGAACAAATAATGCAGAAGATCCACAGCGGGGAATGTGAGCCTCTCGTGAACGGTCATACGCTTGCCAAGAAAATCATCCGACAAGGTTACTACTGGACCACCATGGCCCAGGATTGCACCGCCTACGTTCGAAGATGCCCCAAATGCCAACAGTTATCCAATCTCCAACATCTACCTCCGCGGGAATTATACAACTTGACTTCTCCCTGGCCGTTCTCCACCTGGGGTATCAACATCATAGGGAAGGTTACACCAAAGGCTTCAAATGGGCATAAGTTCATCCTAGTTTCCATTGATTACTTCACCAAATGGGTCGAAGCTGAGTCATACGCAATATAAATGCCAAGAAGGTGGCCAAATTCATCAAGAAAAACATCATCTGCCGATATGGGGTCCCGCACGAGCTAGTGTCAGATAACGGGTTGCACTTCGAGGAAGAAGTCACAGAAGTAGTCAACGAGTATGGGATTCAGAGACAAAAATCCTCTCCCTACCGACCTCAGACCAATGGTGCCGTTGAAGCCGCCAATAAGAACCTCAAAGCCATCATTAGCAAGATGATCGAAAGCTGTCGGGATTGGGCCGATCGAATCCCATACACCCTCTGGGGCTACTAGACCTCAATCCGAACATCTACTGGGGCTACCCCTTACTCTCTAGTCTACGGCATGGAAGTTGTCCTACCCGTGGAGCTAGAGATACCCTCGCTGCGCGTCATGCTTGAAGGCAAAGTCAATAAAGAAGACTGGTGCCAAAGCCGTCTTGACCAGCTGACCCTCCTGGACGAAAGGAGATTGAAGGCTTTATACCATATACAGGGGTACCATCGTCGAACAACGCGTTCATTCAACAAGAGAGTCAAGGACCGCGGTGTCCGAGAAGGGGATTTAGCCCTCAAGGAGATAATAGAACCCATCTAGGACCCCAGAGGAAAATTCAAGCCCAATTGGAGCGGCCCCTACATTGTGAAGAAAATCTTGTCTGGCGGTGTCGCCATGCTCACTGACCTAGATGGGGAGGAAATGGCTCGTCCAGTCAACCTGGATCGTCTAAAAAAGTTTTACCCCTAGCCCAAAATCTCGACGCGCTACGACTCTTCTCGTCTCCATTCTATTCTAATAAAAATAAAAAAAAACTCTTCGTTTCCCTCTACCCAGAACTACGTGGGCATGATCCTCTGCAAAAAACCATTTTCAAACAAAATTTTCAAAAAACCCTAGAGGTACGTAGGTAGCTCATACATCTTACATGAGCACAGCCCTTTCTTTTTCACAAAAATATATTATTTTCTTATCTCCTAGAACGACAGTTCATTCTAAACATCTACTTGAACAAAAGGATTATGTATGCCTTAGCGATCGGTATAGATAATTCAAAATACAAAATTCATCAAAAGGTACAGCGGGATGATCAGAAACTTGTTTATTTCATTAATAAGAAATAACGGTACGATTACATAAGAGAAGGAACGAATAATTCCCTTCCCCCTTTTACACTCCTAAAAAGCCAAATAAAATCCCCACATTTATTCCCCAATTACATAATCAACTCTCCATGAGTCCTACCCACAGCTGCCAGAGGAGCCTGCTCCATCTTCATCATCTACAACCTGGGGTCCCCAAGTTTCTCCTGCCTGAATGGAGTGCCTCAAACACTCCATGGACCGATGAGCCCGAGCTAGCTTCGAAAAGACCACAACACCCCCTTCAATGGTGTCGGATAAAGCAAACCACCTCTGTCTAGTCTCCATCGCCAATATCTTACTGACCGTTTCCATCCACAACCACCTCATATAATCTTTGGGGACATGCCAAACCTTACCGACAGACTGAGAGGGACGGGTCAACGGACACCGACTCTCCCACATGGAGCAAAGCCGCATGCCCAGACGCTCAGTCAGATCTTCTACCGGAAAGAAATTAGGTGTCCGAGGTGGCACGACCTGTGCCCAGCCAAATTGGCGCAGAAGCCGCCAAGGGAAATAAAAGGAGGTCTGCCTAAGACCAACCAGCCGCACATATGAATACTCTCCTAGCTCCAGAACAGGCTGCAACTGCCCCCACCAAGGCACTGACCAATACAGACCATGAGCCCCATATTCCACAAGCCAGTTCTCCCAGTTCTCAACATACAGGTCAACGCTGAGGAAGTGGCGTGAAAAGAAGTTGGGTACAACGTATAAGGGATACTCTGGAGGAGTCACCAAGCAGAATCTCTCAGACAACCACATGAACAGAATTACGGGGCTACCCATCAAGAAGTCGGAATGACCTTCTCGCCAGGCATCCAAACCATTTAAGGTCTCTACCAATATCACCGCCGCAGGATTGCGACGGTATGACATCCATAAAGTAATGGCTGCAAGTTGTGGGTCCACCAGCAGCTCCCCAGTCACCAGCAGCAACTTTGAAACCATGCCCAGAGCAACGGCTCCAGCATAGCCAACATCACCTACTTCTCGTAAATGCACGGACTGCAACACCGCCGGGAGGGAGATCATTCCTCCCGCAACCAATGATCTGGCCGCCGAAGGCAAAATACGAAGAAGCTCGACCAACAAATCCTTGGGAGAACGGGAAAATTCGGGTAGAGCTGCAGCAACACTGGGATTTACACCCAGCATGGCAGAAAATTCCTCGTAGGTAGGACAAACTTCATCTAAAAGCGGAATACATGGTCTTCGGGGTACCAAAATTGTACCCCCGCCATCAGCACGTTCCACTCAATAGGCCGATTACGCCACAAGGAGACTCGACGCATGTTGAAAGCATCGTAGTCGACATTATGAGAGCACATTGCTTCCAAGGCTTCGAGGTAGTTGGCAAAACTCAATGCTACCAGGGAGAGCCATCTTGCAAGACTAAGAAATAGTAGGCAAGTGAATAAGGATGTGAAGGTGTGATGAAAACACTCCACCCTTACCCCTTTTTATACTTGAGAACCCTCATAAAAGACATAATCCCTGCAGAAATCAGAGGTAATCCTAGCCCATAAAGTACAAAGGCTGAAGAGGGTACCAATCAAAACTTTGAAATTGATGGGACTGGAGTGAACTGCCGATAGGTAGGACAAGGTGCTTGCCGATCGGCGCCCCCCCATTTTTGGAAATTCTCGTTTTTCCTCTTTTGTCAAAATCAGAAAACTCAATAAAAATAAATTGATATTCTCAACAAAATTTCAAAATCCCTTTTTCTCCTTATATAATTTCCCTTTTTAATTAAAACTTTCCTTCAAAAATTCCAAAAATATTCCTTTTTACGGTCTCAGCAGCAAAGTAAAAAGCGCATATGCATTCATTCATTCATCATTAATAAAAGAAAATAAAAAACTCTATTGCATTGCATATATACTTTTCTCTGTGTTACATCAAATTTTGCAGGAAAAGAAGAAAAAAGCAAAAACAACGGGACTCAGCCCGAACCCACGTCCTTTCTCTCTCTCACTCATCTACCCTCACCCCTCTCTCTAAGAGCTTCCACCCCTGTGACGCGCTCTCTTTCCCCTACGACGAGACGACGCGCCCCCACTACCCGAGCCAGAGTCTTCCCCGGACGAGGCTGACGGCACCAAGAAAGAAGGAACAGGGACAGCATCCCGAATATGGGCGGTCGCTGATGATATCCAGTCTTTGATATCTCTCAGCCAAGTGGTCGACACCTGGACTTATTGCAAGGAAAAGTCAAAATCAGTATCAAGCGGAAAAGATAAAAAGAAATCAAAAAGAGGAAAAGGACTGAAAGGTTTACCGCAGGACGAAGCAGCATCAGCACTATCCTTCCATCAGCCCGCCGGATGTTGTACGAAGGAGTGTGCAACCGCACAAAAGGAACCTCTGAAGTCGCCGCTGCAGATGTCGACAGACTGCCGCCGCTATGGGAGGACCCCGCTGGTCGACTCGAACCCGCAGGAGGGAAAGGCAAGGCATCATATATGCTGGGCACCATCAACCAGCTCGTCACGAAGTCCATATAGTCATACGACGTAGCCGTATTAGTGTACAGCGAGTAGGACTCGCCGATCATCGCCGCGACCCTCGCATCCTCCGGCAGCAGCCGCTCCCGCCTCATAGACATAGGAGGCTGCGCAGGTGGCACCACCACCTCCCCCTCAGCAATCTGGCGAACCACGCGCTCACCGAAATACCAGGAATGGCCGAACTCATGCGCCAACAAACGCCTCATCTGCGCGTTCACCCCCGTCATCCCCGTATCCTGAACAGCTGTCCCCCAAGGATAAAAAGTCACCTAAAAATCCCCAAGCAGGCATAAGTCAATACAAAATCAAAGCATGAAAAATTCAAGATGGAAGAGGAAAAGAATCTTACCCTACCACTGGTCAGGCCATTCAAGACCTGACGCACCGCCTCCAGAGAAAGAGATCCCTTCGACTGCCGATTGGCCTTCCACCACCGATACAACTGGCAGAAGTCTCCAATAGTCTCATCCTTCAAACCAATCAGTTGGGTATTGCACCCGATCACCTCATAGAACCACGTCTGCAAAAGATAAGGATTCGCAGTCAAGAATAGGTGCATGAAAGGAAAATGCGAACACATGAAAGGAAAATGCACAAAGTAAATAATACCTCAAGGAGATACGTGGCTCCTAAAAAACGTCGCTAATGCCGTTTAACACAAGGTTAAACTGTATAAGCAACTCCGAATGTTTGTTGGATAAACCCTTTTCTTTTGAAAAAGTTATAAACAAGATTTGTTTACAAAGACACTTATGTACGAGAGTAATAAAGAATGTGTAATCAGTTTTATAAAACTAAGGCAGTTTCAAAAAATTCAGCACACTTAAAGAATGAGGTGAGTAGATTAAGATAATCAACACAATGATTTTTAACGTGGTAAAACCTCTCCCAACAGAGGAAACATCCACGGTGACTTCTAAGTCACAAAAGCAAAAAATCCACTAATAACAAAAATTAGTTACAAACTATACAACATGCAAGCACACAAATCAACCTATTCTAAGTTTAGGAATATACCCCACTTGGCTCCTTCTAACTTCTGATAGATCTGATTTGTTGTTGATGTTTCTCCAGTTTGCTAACTTCCTTTGCTTTAGCTTCCTTACGTCGACTCAATGATCTCAGATCTTAAACACAACACTTCCAGTGTAGTAGTGTGTTAAGTGTTTGTGTAGTGATTCCTATTCACATGCATGAACTCACACACACTTAAATTTACAAACAATCCTATACAAATTACATATAAAGTCTATATGCAGTGTTGTTGTTATTTTTCTTTCTTACAAAACCAAAAACCTTTTGACCTTTAAATAAATCCCAGATTCCACGGATATCTTGCTTTGAAATGGGTCAAGATATTAATCAATCTCTTTTTGAAAATATTTGTGAGATTGAAAATCTCCAAGTGTGAATCCAACTAGGTCAGGTTAAGTTTTGTAAAAACAAAAACTATAAAACATTTTAAAATCAAAACAGAAATGATTTTCTTAAACCAAGTTGAAAATATGCAGATCTAGTAAGAAATGTAACATTCAAAGTATAGATCTAACGTTTTTTATGAAAAAGAAACAAGATCTTTACTCTAAAGTTTAAGTTGTGTACAAGATCCAAAATCACGAGGTTACAGCAACGATATGAACAAACCAATCTCTCTCTCTCTCTCTCTCTCTCTCTCTCTCTCTCTCTCTCTCTCTCTCTCTCAAACACTCAGGTTGTGTTTGGGTTAAGGTTTTTATGAAGGTTTGTTTCAAAGACGAAGTATTTAGGGTTAGGGTTTTGTTTTGGCTAACTGTTTCCCTTTCTCTCTCTTCCCTCTTTCTCTTCTCTCTTATTTTTTTCTCTCTCAGAAGACGAATGACCAAAAGTTCTGTAAGGCAGAGAAGGGAAGGGTATATATAGTGCCTGGGGAAGGTTCTGGACGATCGAGGCAAATCAAAGGCTGAGATCAAGTCTTCAAGGGTTTTGACTTGATCCAATGGTTATAGAAAAGCGGTGACTTAAAAGCATTGTGATTGGTTCATATGTATGCACTGGGATTAACCAAGAACGCATGCATGCCCTTGATAAGAAATGATCCAACGATCAACAATAATGCATCCAACCCTCTCACATAAGAAACACAAATACATAAGCCCGGAGAATGACAAGTGTTGGCTGTTAATTGGCTCTCACACGCGCATCAAACTAATTACAAACCATCACCCTAAAGTCTCTAGCGCTTTGAGATCCTACCCAACCAAACAATTCGAGTGAAAACAGAAGTTTTCAAAATAGCATATTTACCCCAAAAACTATATTATCCCATTTATTAATAAAAACATTTGTTTAAAAAATATTTAAAAACTGTTTAAAATTATTTAAAATGATTTAAAAATTCCCAAAAAATTATTAAAGCTCCAATTCAAGGGGAATTAAACACACACTCAATTTTAATCAATATGAACACATATATGCACTTCTAATTGTGTGTAGTGTGATTCATTTAGTATCTTCATAGATCATTGAAGGGGATAAGAGAGATAGGTTCTGAGGCTTTTTGGATTCTAGGATAGACAACAAATTTTGTCACTATTTTCAAACTAGTTGAGCACTTATACTATGTAGACTTAAGTAAGTCAAAGGTATAAGGTGCTTCAGCTCCAGTAAAAGTCTGTCGGCAGCACCGGATGAATGCGTCCAAAGAGAAGTAAAGGGTCGCCAGAGTCAGTCTCCCCCAATCATAGAAAGGGATGTTCGAAAACATCCTCAAGTACGACAAGAACCACAAATGGACGACGTCGCCGCTCGACGCCACCATGAAACCTCCCAGCACCAACAAGATAAACAGCCGGGCCATCTGCCTCACCTGCAGCCCATCTTCCACATCAATCTCCCTGCTCAACAGAACATCCTTCAGCAAGGGCAGCCGGATAGAATCCCCAGAGACTATCCTCCCTACGTCACCAAGCGCCGCGCGCACCGCCTCCGGCCTCACCCGCAAAGAGCGATCCACCTCTATCTGCTCCCCGTCACAATCTAGCCCTAGCAGCTGTTGCACATCTATGGGAGTCGCCGTCATCTCCCCGAAGCCAAAATGGAAAGTGTGGGTAGTGTCCCACCACCTCTCCCCCAAAGCGCATAAGACCGCTGTCGAACGAGGTGTCTCATCCAGCGCAGACGCAAGCCTCCCAAAACCCACTGATGATACCATCCAGCGCACCATGGGTGGAACATGCCCCCAGACGTCCTTAAGCCCCGTTGTCCCACGGGCACGCATGCTCTTCAAAGAGACATCAGACTGTCAAAAGAAAAAATCTTGTCAAAATCCAAAAGAAAAAAGTAAATCACCAAGAAGAATGCCAAAGGTAATTTTACTCACATAACCGCCAGGGCTCACCACCTTTGAAGAGCGATGATGCGACGGCTCCCGTAGCAAAGTCTGCTCGTCCGCAACCGGCTCGAATGCATCGAAAGAATTCTCGTTCCCCAAAGCAAGAGGCGCTCTGGCCCTCCACTCCACGTTCGCCCAGTCATCAACAGTCAACCACTCCCTATCGACTGCAGTGCTAACAAAAGCGGCTATTTTCTCGAAATCGGAATGCAAGGATAATTCGCAGAGAGAAATCGCAGAAAGAGAGAAAGCAAGAAGCTGTGAAAAATGAAGGGGATTAGCCCCCTTTATATAGGATGCCAAGGGTCATGCCGATCGGCATTGCCCCTTACCGCACCGATCGGCACTGACTCTTTACCTTCCCGAGGTAGTCCAAAAGTCCGTGCCACTGCCAAATGGCACCTCTCAGCCTATGCCGACCGGCACCCCCTTAAAGTTTCGTACAAAAATTCCCAGAAAATGCTAGAAAATCCTGAAAAATCCTTAGAGAATTCCTAAAAATCCCAAGAAGGATTTATAACGTTTTCATCAAGAAAATTTCGCACTCCTTCAGGAGAAACCCCTTTTTTCCCAACGGAACCCTCAAAAGTCAAACGAATCACTTCCCCAACAGATTTTACAGCATCAACTGGTCGTCTCCCCAGCAATCAGCTCCTCAGATCAAATCAAATACACCATGTCACCCCAGCCATTGGCTACCCAGTGTGAAACAATATCGCAGGGTAATTTCCCCCAGCGGAATTCAAAAGAATCACTCGCCCCAGGCGATCTCTCCCAAAGGACGATCCAAATCTTCCCCAGCTCATTCACCATTCCCCAGCGGAATCGGAAATCCAATTCTTATCCCCAGTGGAACCCCCTTTTTTTCCCAAAGGAAATGCAACCACTCTTAGGTCAGAATTGACCTAGGTCTTGGATCATCACCTGAGTTAGGTCAGAATTGACCTCGGTCCTCGGGCGTCACCACTCTTAGGTCAGAATTGACCTCGGTCTTGGATCGTCACTTGAGTTAGGTCAGAATTGACCTCGGTCCTCGATCGTCACCACTCTTAGGTCAGAATTGACCTCGGTCTTAGATTGTCACCCGAGTTAGGTCAGAATTGACCTCGGTCCTCGGTCGTCACCACTCTTAGGTCAGAATTGACCTCAGTCCTGGATCGTTACCTGAGTTAGGTCAGAATTGACCTCGATCCTCGGTCGTCACCACTCTTAGGTCAGAATTGACCTCGGTCTTGGATCGTCACCTGAGTTAGGTCAGACTTGACCTCGGTCCTCGGTCGTCACCACTCTTAGGTCAGAATTGACCTCGGTCTTGGATCGTCACCTGAGTTAGGTCAGAATTGACCTCGATCCTCGGTCGTCACCACTCTTAGGTCAGAATTGACCTCGGTCCTGGATCGTCACCTGAGTTAGGTCGGAGTTGACCTCGGTCCTCGGTCGTCACCACTCTTAGGTCATAACTGACCTCGACCCTCTGAATTGGTCACCCTTGCTCCTCAGGTCCTCAGAACTAACCTCGACCCTCTGAATTGGTCACCCTCGCTCCTTAGGTCCTCAGAATTGACCTCGACCCTCTGATTTGGTCATCCCCAACACGCTCCTTAGGACCTCAGAATCGACCTCGACCCTCTGAATCGGTCATCCTCGCTTTCTTAGGTCCTCAGAATCGGCCTCGACCCTCTGAATTGGTCATCATGCGGTGTCTAATCGACGGTTATCATTTGTTCCAAACTCACCCATCGAGGGGCTCTATAGACAACCCATTCTATTACCTCCCAAACTCTCCTTAGGTCTCTAGCACCTCTCCTCATCACTACCTACCCAGGTCATACCCCGAGTACCGACCTAGAAGCCATCGGGCACCCCCAGGCTCCATTTGACCAAAAGTCAAACTCTTCAGTTCAACCAAGGATGAATGAATCTTTGAAGGGCACTAAAAACCCTTTCCAATGGTCCGTCCCGTGCACGATTCTGACTTACCATGCGGACGAACGACTCGTTTCCCCCCGAAATTTGATCCCGAGGTCACCGGACGCTCTCGGGCCACGTTTGACCACAATCCACTCTTCAGCTCGACCGATTCTGAATGGATCTTCAAAGGGCACTGAAACCCCTTTCTAACGGTCCATCCCGTGCGCGATTCTGACTTACGGTACGGACGAACGATCAGTTTTACTCCGAAAGGTCATCGAATGCTTCCAGGGCCCGGTTGACCAAAGTCAACTCCCCGAACCGGGTCAAACTCTTTGGAATGTCGAAGTACATCTCCTAACCTTTCTAACAGTCTACCCCGTGCACGATTCGTACTTACCATACGGACGATCAATCCGTTTGCGTCCGAACGATTCCCCGTCCAATGGACTGACAAATGCTTTCGAGCCACATTTGACCCAAAGTCAACTCCCGAACCTGGGAGCAGTCCAAAGGACTTTCAAAGGTCTCTGAATTACCTTTCCAACGGTTTGCCCCGTGCACGATTCTGATGAACGGTTTGCGTTCGACAACCGATTTTCTAAAAAGGTCTAAAAAACACCGCCAAATGGCAGGTTGCCAACCCTGCCTGTCGGCAGGTGCCGATAGGCAGTCCTAGGGGTACGCCGATCGGCAGTTCCCTAGGCCTATAAAAGGAGGCCTTGGCCTCATTTGCAAGGGGAGCTCAGATCAGAAGCATATCACTCTCAGCAAACCTCGAAAACCTCTCTCGAAGTCAGCGTGATTTCCACATCCAAATCCCCTTTTAACCTTCACTTTTCATCACCGTTTTCATTAAGTTTGGTGAATTAACCATCCTCCATCATCATCCAAGTGCAAGGTCTGCTCTCCAACATTCAAGAACAAGCTCAAGATCTCCAAGAAGGTCCAATTTTCTCAACTCTCTCCTTAAATTCTCATAAATTCGCAATAACTTGTTTTATTACTTAGCACTTTTATTCTCTCGTCTCATACATCTTAATATACTCTTTATCTAATATTATTGCACATCTCTTATTTTCATATAAGTAAAAACCCCAAAACCAAGAAAAAGAGGGTTTGCTCATAAATTCCAAATAGGGATTCTCATACCTTTCTCACACTTTTCTCACAACTAAAACACTTTTTCCGCACACACACACACACACATAAATAAGAGAAGTCCCCGGTTGGATTTATGGGATAAACCCCACCCCTCGTTTTGCATGCAAACTACGTGGACTTTGATGCCTTTATAGGCTACGTAGGCGTCTCGGGGTAAAACCCGAGACTCGAGTCCTTTATTCTTACCTTTTATCTCATTTTCTATTTTTCTAAACCCAATCTTCTTATATTCTATATATTTGTTCTTAGTAGCGAATTATTCCACATGCGTTATCGTTCCATTATAACGATCAATGTAAGGGTAATGGCGCAAATCCTATTTTCTATATTATTCTTACATTCCTACGGATGACTCGCTTTATCTCTTCCATAATACAAGTCGAGGATTCCTATCTCCACTATATATACACATGCACACATATCATGGGGAAAATAAAGCAATATAACAAAATCCATGAGAGACCGTAAGGGCGGAATGGGTGCCTAACACCTTCCTATTTCGTAACTTAGCCTCCGGACCCTTCACGAATCATTTTGGTTTCGCATGTATCAGTATGTCTTTGGATGCCATCCTTCGGGACGGCTCCCCCTTTTCTTTTGTCTGTTTTGAGTAAAATAGACCGGTGACTCAAAATCTCTCTGCATTTTCACACCTCACAAATTGACGCCGTCCGAAGCATTCCCGAGAGGGACGCGCGGGACCTAGGATCCTCCCACAGATCGCTCTCGCCGCGCCGCCGCGAGGATCGGGGATGGCCACAGATAGTAATAAGAAAACTTTATACTGATGCAGAGAAAATTCTTCAAAACTTTATGACAACTCCGCCACCACTGAAACAGAAGAAACACACCATACACGCTCTAACTATCTATATAACACCAAACTTGCACATGATTAATGTTAACAATCAAAGTGCTTTGTTTTTATAACTGTTGGAAGAAGTATTCACTGTAATGATTCATACATTTTTATATGATTCATACATTGTTATATTAAGTTTTCTACTAGGCATTGTTATACAACTCATTCATATTGAAAGCTCCAATAAAATCTAATGTAATATTATAGCAAATTTACTAACAATAAATCGAGAAAAACAAATTATTTTAAATAAAACATATGAACACTTGAACACTCTTAATTTGCATTGGTATATAAAGTTGACAGTGCTTTGCTTGTTTCTAGACAGTGCAACCTGCTTTTCTGAATAGTGTAGCCTTCTTTACATTTTTTTACCAAGTTTTGACTTGACAATGGTATTACAACCATCATATGATTTCAGTTATACATATTTTCCTCCACACCCTATATTTAAAATCACACATTACTCTTATAAACTCAGTGGTGAATTTTTATTATTGCAGGTTGCTATGACATCGCAACGGCAGAGTAAATCCCTCTCATGAGCACATTCCCATTCACAGTCTCTCTTGCACTCACAATCCAATCTCCAACCACCATTTCAGTCGCAATCTCATCCCAAATCTCATTCCCTTTTGGATTTTAGCTCAACCGAACGATTAAACTCAAGTGACAGTGAAAGCGATAATAGCTCAACGCAGAGTGAGCCTTTACATAACCAAAACGCCCATTCACATGAAGAAGGTACTCAAAGTTATTTGATTTATATGTGCTTAATTAACTATGTAGATTAAAGTCAACCTAATTTTTTAAATTTTACGGTTCACCTTCGGCACAATATGATATTCAATTTGAATTTCAGGATAAATTTGATCCTTTAGAGGCTCAGTTTGAGTTGATACGCACACATATGATGATTTTCCGTTCTGTTGTATCCAAACAGGTTAATAAGTACACAATTTTATCTTTTGTGATTAATTATCATGTATATATATATATAAATGTATGTTCTAATTTTAAATTATGCTATTAACAGGTTCCTCAATCCTCCAACGAATAAAACATACCATCATATAGGTCTATTTTGCAACCCTGGCAACAATTAGAAGAAATAAAATAATTTCAACCTGTAGTGGTACCACAATAAAATCACCATTTATCTCCATCTCAATAGGTAAGTAGATATCTCCATCTCCATCTCAATAGAGAATAGAGAGAGAAAAAATCCATTTCATTTCTTCAGTTTAGTTGTTGTTCTGTAGTATAAACGTTGTGTAGTTAATTATTATGCACTTACGCACCCATATTCACATCAAATTGGTATCAGAGACGCGTTTGTTTTTTGTGCAAGTATTATTATCAAATATGAGTCAAATTCAGGATGGAACCACTCTGACTTCATTCTACGTACAACAAGTTCCACCATCGAAACCCTAACCCTAGAAATTTAAGATTCAAGAAACCCTAACATTTCACCACCTAAAGTTCACAAAACCCCTTCCAAATCTACCCAAACCCTACCCAATTCCCAGATAAACCCCCAAAACACCCAAATGGCCCCACCCGAGAATAAATTCTGGCCTAGTTTACAAACTCGGAGGCCGGGAGCCCTAATGGATGTCGATCGACACCATAATCCGTCAAAATTCCATGAAAATCCCTCGAATTAAACCCCGACAACAAATTAGCTTTGCCGAACCTCCAAACCACTTCGATCAGTCCCATTTTGCCTTCGGTTCATGCCGATAACCCACCCCTTGTCAATTGGTATCATCCCTTCACAAACCCCAATCAATTTCTAAAAAAAAAAACTTAAACCACAAACCCTACCTTCCCCATCCTCAAGAAACCCTAAAAACCACTACATCCACCCACATCACAAACCCTAACCAAATTTTCCCACCACCCGGACCTCTTCAACACGTTAATTCCCTACTAATTTTTTAAAATTACAATTCAGCCCTTAAATTTTCTACAAATTACAAATATACCCCAAATCTATCAAGACTCTACGATTTTATCCTTCCCCCACCCGAAGCATACCTTTCTTCCAAATTATTATGGGATGGTACCAAATACGGGCTCGATATGAATGCATGCGACGTTTTCGATAAGGTAAGTTGTGCCATCATCAAGAAACTCCAAAGTCTTCTAGATTCTTGGGCCAAGATGGATTCATATCTATCTCAAAAGCTTCACACATTCATGTATAGTTCTTACTCCATCAGGGAGTATGAGATGTATCGTCAATACCCAAATAGGTGTCGAGCTGAGTATTTTTAGATAGATATGCCACGTTAACAATGGGTATGTGCACGAGTGAGTCATTTAGTTCCATATTTTGAGTACTTGTCCAACAGTGTCCCTCATATTACATTTGATGTCCTTCCCGCACACACTGATGACACTATATCTTCGATTATGCTCTATGAGGATGTCTCTGAGGTTGTTGAGACCTCGACGATGCTTGATAGTGACTACGTGTTCTTTCCTTGTGATTTTTTCTCATATTCAAGGAGAATGGATGGATCACTCGCACCCGATATAGAGATTTGGAGGTATTTGAGATTGTGGACTTCTTTCCTATTTTTAGGATTGAAGATGAAGGGTACTTCCTATGTGATTTTTGTAATTTATTTATTGAATATGGTTGGGAGACTCGCACTCACTGTCGCGAGGTGGAAATATTCAATTTGTGATGATGATTCGGTGGTTGTTTCTTTTGAGGAGTATATGTTGCGTGTGGAGATCACGATTGATATGGGATTTGTGGACCCTTTTTGGGTTACTTATAAGGAGTGCTCCACGACTCATTTACATTATTTGATGCTACGGAGGCTCATCACAAAGAATTGGGATTACATTTGGCATGAATGGCCCTCTCCGTGTCGATCTCGTGTTGGCTCTTCATTTAGAAAAATTAGAGGCCACCTTCCTATTCATCGACCATGGCGTATATTTCTGGTTTTTCTCTGAGGCTATTTTGAGAGTCGTTATGCGGGATGCTTTAAAGGACAACTTCCCTTTCAAGTAGGGGAGCCCGCAGATGATGCCGTAACACACACTTTTTTGCTCGGGACGAGCTCTCTCAAGTAGGGGAGAATGATGGGAATTAGGGTTTATTGTTATTTTCCCTTTATTTTTTTCTATTAATTAGTTTCCAAGTATGTTTGGGACTAATAAGTTTTTTTTGGTTATTAGTTGCCTTTTTATTCATTTTCGGTATTAGCTTGATTAGCAAGATAACTCTTCCTATTAATAGGCCCCTTAACCCTCATTTGTACTTAACTTTTAATATTGAGAATAGAGAGAGAAAGAAACCCATTATATTTCTTTTTGTTTAGTTGTTGTATAGTGTAGATGTTGTGCAAATAACTTCTTATTTTTACACTTCTGCACCCATATTCACATCACATAACCACTAATATTTTATGTCCCATTTCTATAAAATCTATTATTATAAAATTGTGTGTGTGTGTATATATATATATATATGCATATACTCTTTGCTAATCGAATTGGGTGTTAAGGTACCTAAATTAAAAATTGTGTACTTGGCAGGCACAAGTCAAAGTATATTAAAGCTATTGTCAAGCAAATTTCAAGTAAACTCAAGCCTAAAGCTTTCCATGTACCTGACTACGTGGTTGGGGTAGATTCACGTGTAAAGGAGGTGAAGATGTTGTTAGAGAAAGTATCAAATGATGTACGAATTGTGGGGATATTTTGAATTGGTGGAATAGGTAAGACAACCATTGCCAAAGATATTTTCAACAGTACGTTTGGCCAATTTGATGGTTCCTATTTGCTTTCTAAGGTGAGAGAAATTTCAAAAAAGCATGGTTTTGCTTATCTTCAAGAAGAACTTCTTCGTGAAATATTGAACACAAAGGATATAAAGATAATTAATCTTGACAAAGGGATGAACATCATAAAGGAGAGACTTAGGTATAAAAAGGTTCTTGTTGTTCTTGATGATGTAGATCAAGTCGACCAATTGAAAACTTAGCTGGAACTCATGATTGGTTTAGTGCCGAAAGTAAAATTATCATTACTACTAGAGATCGGCATTGCCTAAACGAGCATATTGGATGAAATATACATGGAAAGGCTATTGGATAAGGTTGAAGCTCTTCAACTTTTTAGTTAGCATGACTTCGGATAGGATCACCCTATAGAAGATTATATGAAACAATCATACCGTGTAATATATTATGCCAAGGGCCTTCCATTAGCTCTTATGGTTTTGGGTTCTCTTCTATGTGATAAAAGATGCTTACCTCAATGGGAAGGCGCATTGGATAAGCTAAAAACGATCACCAACAGAACGATTCACGATGTTGATGGTCTAGATGACACTGAAAAAGATATATTTCTA
This sequence comes from Sambucus nigra, assembly GCA_949130495.1. Lineage (NCBI taxonomy): Eukaryota > Viridiplantae > Streptophyta > Magnoliopsida > Dipsacales > Adoxaceae > Sambucus > Sambucus nigra. Next base: position 507,371,026 of record OX422221.1, on the reverse strand, counting down.
GATATTACTTGTTTCTTTAAAGGGGAGGATAAAGATTATGTAACATATGTACTGAACAATTGTGGATTTTACCCGGAAATTCGATTGACAGTTCTCATCAACAAGTCTCTCATAACTGTAGAAGGTAGCCGTCTTTCGATGCATGATTTGATATAAGAAATTGGTCTAGATATTGTTCACGAAGAATCCAAATATCTCGGCGAATTCAGTAGGTTGTGGTTTTATGAGGATATCATTGAAGTTTTGAGTAAAAATTTGGTAAAGGATGACTTTTCGTAAATTAATTGCCACCACAAGTCTAAAAGCTTAGACCGTTTGGCTTGGGTGAAAATGATTTTTTTAATTGAACTTGCATACGTTGAATAATATTTCACCCCAAACCAAACCGGGCCTCAAAATTATTTTTTTTATTAATGCAGCCTATAACTCTATTTGTTATCCATATTAACGTAACTGACATTTAAGAAATATAAATAACGTTATTTGTTTTTGTATAACTTTGTTTACTGAATTCTGTGTGGTCTTAATTGATAAGGGACAAAAAAGGCTGAAGGTATAGCCTTGAATTTGTTTGAGCCAAAAGAAATTGACGTAAGAACTGAAGCCTTCACAACAATGAACAAACTAAGACTACTCAAAATTCATAACGTGTGCATTCCTCAACATCCTAAATATATTTCAACTGAGCTATGGTTACTTAATTGGTATCGATTCCCTTTAAATTCCTGCCACCAAGATTTGAAGCAAATAAGCTTATTAGTCTTAAAATGTGTTACAACCGCATAATAGAAGTTTGGAAGGAGAAACAGGTGTGGTTGTCATGTACATTTGTATATAACTCATGCATATGTTAAATATACTTTCGTGTTGATGCGATTCAATGTAATTCGTCACATTTTTTTGTTCATGATAGATGCTAAACAATTTAAAATATATGGACTTTAGTCATTCCCAAAAGCTAGTTAGGATCCCAGACTTAACAGAGGCACCAAATCTCGAGGAACTGACCCTTGAAGGATGCACCAGTTTGCGAGAGGTTCATCCATCTGTTGGACTCCTCCAAGGAATTGCTTTGATAAATTTAAAGGGGTGTGAGAATATTAGGAGATTTCCAAATGGCATTCACTCAAAATCTCTCAAAATTTTCGTTCTTTCTGGTTGTTTAAAACTCAAAACGATTCCAGATATCCTTGTTGATATGGAATACTTATTGGAGGTGGACTTGGAAGGATCTTCTATAAAAGATCTTCACCCATCTATTAAAAACCTCACCAGCCTTGTTCGGATAAATTTAAGCAATTGCAAAAATCTTAGGAGCTTGCCGAGTACATTTTTTATGCTGAAACGTCAGAAAACTCTTCTTCTCTCTGGTTGCTCAAAATTTGGCAAAATTTCCAGATGGTCTATCATGTTTAGAATGCTTAGAGGAGATTCATGTAGACGGAACTGTAATAAGAGAGCTAACCTCATCAATTGGACACCTCAACAGTCGTGTTTTGATAAATTTAAGGAACTGCAAAAATCTTACCGGTCTACCGAGCACCATTTGTATTATGAAATCTCTAAAAAAGCTAATTCTCTCTCGTTGCTCATGACTTGAAAAATTACCAGATAATTTAGGATGTTTGGAATGTTTGTAGGAACTTTGTTTTAATGAAACTACTATTAAAGGGCTACCCTTATCATTTGAAAGCCTAACCATGCTTGTTCAGATAAATTTACGTAACTGTAAAAATCTCGCGATTCTTCCGAGTACTGTTTCTATGTTGAGATGTCTCAAAAATCTTATTCTCTCTGGCTGCTCAAAACTTGACAGATTACCAACGGATATTGGAACTTTAGAATGTTTAGAGGAGCTTCGAGTTGATGGAACTGCTATTACATAACCACCACCCTCCATTTCACTTTTGAAGAATCTCATGGTCTTATCATTTTTCGGATGCAAAGGAACGTCTCTGTTATCGTCATTACGGTGAAAACAAGGTTCTGTGGGTTTGCTGTTGCCTCCTTAATCGGGTTTATGTTCATTAAGAGAACTGGATATGAGTTATTGCAATTTGTTAGATCTCCCCAATGATCTTGGGTGCTTGTCCTCTTTGCTTTACTTATATCTAGAAGGAAACAATTTTGTGAATATACCAGCTACTAGCTTCAATTAGCTTTATAGACTTGAAGAACTCAGTTTGGTAGGTCGCGAGAAGCTTAAAAAATTACCACAGCTTCCATCAAGTATACGGTATCTGTATATGGATAATTGTACATCATTAGGAAGCTTCCTGGATATGTTGTTCACCAAGGGGGAATATCTTAGAACCGTCTCATTTGTTAATTGTCTCCAGTTACTTGAGAATCAATGGAGTAAATATAATTGGAGCCCCTGCTTCAGGTCTCTCTCTCTCTCTCTCTCTCTCCATATATATATATATAAATATATATATATATATATATATTTATTTATATTATGTGAATTAGTTTCTTGACGAAACAACTTGATCATTATGGTACAAAGACTCAAATTTATACCATATAGTTGCATTATTCATTTTCCCGGAAGAGATATTCTGGAGTGGTTCAACAATCAAATTATGGATCATTCAATATTAGTGAGGCTTCCTCCAAATTTTGATAATCATAAACGAGTGGGGTTCTTGGTTTGTGTCATTTTTTCTTCAATGGTTGGATTCCTAGATGGTGGGAGGTACATACTAGTAAAGTTGCCACTATGGAGGTGATTGTTAATGGCCGAGGATCAACGAGTTACTGGCATATAGGGACAAACAAAATTTTTGACTCCCAGCATGTGTGTCTAGCTTACAAATGACCTCTTTATGAGATGCCACGTGCTGGTGGTGAAATTAAGGTTTTTGTTTGTGGTTGTGATGAAGATATGGTGTTTAAAAGTTGGGGATCCGTCCCGTACACGAATATGAAGGTGCATCTATCTCTCTATCTCTCTCTCTATTTCCATCATTCGAACACTCAGTGTCTTAATCAAAACCATTCATCTAATCCGTAAGTAATCACACAACTCATTATATATATATATATATATATATATATATATATATATATATATATATATATATATATATATAGGTGTCTTTGTGGACTGACGAATCCTTTCCAGAGATCATTCGGGAGACCGTCCACAGATTAGGTTTCGGCCTTTTTATGGAGTCCTTGGTGGCAGTCCGATCGACCTCCATGATTTTAATGCTCATAGAGAGGTGGTGGGACACGACGTATACCTTACACATGTCGGTGGGTGAAATGAAACTCATCCCTCCGAATTTACATGTGCTGATCGGCCTGCCATCCTGAATCTATCCAGTGATGATTCCTCACCATGCTAGATTGTCGGATGTAGCAATTCAGGCTGCCCTGGCTTTTATGCCTAATGCTCAGTCAAGAGTGACCTAGTCTCTTACGTCTCTCGAGACACATATGCGAGATCGCATGAGGTATCGTATCTAGGAGAGGATGAGACACAGATTTTCCAGTTTACCAGGGTTTTCATGATTTTTTTGTGTTGATTTTAAACATTTTGTAACGACACAATTCTCCGATTGAATCTTAATGTTGTATTGGCTCAATTTCGGACAAAAACATTTCAGTCATAGGATAGAGTTCATGTTTATCTATACAAGCCTATGACGTGTTAGTTGAAGACGTAGCGGCCAAGATATTAAAGCTTCATCAAATGCCGAGTTTAATGTGCCTTGTTTCTACATCACCAATATAGTTCCAATTACTCCTAAGGTATGAATGCATTTTAAATATATATATAAGAGATTGGAACAATTTGTATTGGGTGTAAATTTTATTTTAAACTGAGGTTTATTTTCAGAAGGTTTCATTAAAACTCTAAAATAAAGTTTCTGGACTAAAATCGAATTTTTAAGCTTTCTGGAAGTTCGTTTGAAATTATCGTTCGAACGAATTTTTCGTTCGAATGAGAATTTCTTTCGAACGAGGTTGCCAACGACATTTCCCTTATGGCCACTGTAACTTCTTTAGAAGGGTAGTTCAAACGAGACTTCGTTCGAACGAAAATCTTGTTCGAACGAGATTTCAGGCGGGAATTTTAATTGGCAGTTTTAAGCAGTTTTTCACCTCTATCCCACTACTTTTCCCCACTAACTTTTGAAAGACTTAATATGTGCGGGAACCAACCTTTTTAATCTAACTTTTTCATATTCTTCCATATCCTAGAAAGAGTTCTGAGAGTTAAATTTTTCTACGAAAAGGTTCATGTTTTGAGTGTGTATTATTAAAGAAAAAAATCATTAAACACTCTTGTTTTCGCCCATATTGTTTATTCCAAGTTTCAATATATATATATATATATATATATATATCCTTGCTTGGAGTGTTTGGCACCAGTTCTTTCTCTACCGAGTTGAAGAGAAGTTTGGGTTTACTTATAAATCCCTCAAAGAAAAAGACGTGTTTACTCTTGCGGCATTCTTATATGGTGAAAGGCACCATGTGCGGGTTGATGGTTTTTCCAAAAGCCTAATTGTGGATTCCAAGGTTTCGATGGAGTCCGGGATTGTCAACTAAGCGGAGGTCAGTACAAGAAGGAGCATCGGGGCTTGAAGGGAGTCGAGTGTTGTAAGTCTTTTTGCTTGTACTTATAAAATACCATACTTAGTGGACTTAATGCTAGAGTCGTACGAGATTTTCTCCCGTTGTGGGTTTTTCCTCGTACATCGCAGCGTAGTGGATATTTACTTATTTTACCTTTTTGCAAATATCACATTAGATGCATGCTTAGGTAAAAAGATAAAATTGGTATATTTAATTTCGTGCTAACTTGTTTGGGTAAAAATTAATTTAATTCAAGTCATTAATTTCATTGGATAAAATTTGGTTTGGCCTAATTTACAAAAATTAATTAATTAATTGATTAGGCAAATTTCTAGGACTTGGGTTGAGTTAATATGTTTAAGTGAAAAATATATTTCTTGTTTAATTAAATTTCACTTTATGTTAAGTTTAATTTTAATTTGAAAGAAATTAAAATTTGTTTAAGTTGAGCCATCTTTATTCCGCATCTTTAAAAAGGAAATTGAATTACTTTTTGGTAAGATTTTAAAATTGGGGGTCCTACGTTCGCAAATTGGTATCAGAGCCAAAACGATAAATTACTTCGTTAAAGATCCTTTAAATATTTTTGGCTAAAATGGAATTTTCCCCATTTTCAAAATTTCCTATTTTCGACGGTTCTAATTATGCGTATTGAAAAGTGCGAATGAAATCGGCACTAAAATCTATCGACGAGAGAGTTTGGTTGTCTGTCATTAACGGGTGGTCCCCACCTACTCATTTAGTAGATAATGAGCGTGTTCTCAAACCCGTCGATAGATGGAGTGAGAGTGAATTTAAACTTTCTAATTTTAATTCTCGGGGTTTAAATGCCTTGTTTAGCGCGGTCACACCGGATGAATTCCGACGCATTATGACGTGTGAAACCGCTAAAGAAGCTTGGGATATTTTACAACTCACTCATGAAGGTACTAGTGTCGTAAAAGTTTCTAAACCCCAAAACCTCACCACTCAATTTGAAACCATCAAAATGAACGATAAAGACACTTTTGATGATTTTTATGCTAGAATTTCCGATATTGTCAATTCATCTTTTAATTTGGGAGAGAAAATACCCGACAACCGAGTAGTATAGAAAATTTTAAGGTCCTTACCCGATAGATTTATTCCAAAAGTGCCCGTTTTAAATTCTTTACCAACTTTAGCCTCTACGAAATTAGAAGAGCTCGTAGGTGTTTTACAAACCTATGAACTAGACATGTTTCCCTCCAAAATTGAAAACAAAATAGAAAAAGGCGTTTCTTTGAAAACCCGAAAGGAGAAAAAATAAGTAGTAGAGTGTGAAACTGATAGTGACTCGGAAGATATGGCCTTGTTTGCTAGGAAATTTTGAAAATTTCTTAAAATTTAACAAAGATAAATTTAAAAATGATTTTAAGAAATTTGAAAATTCTAAGCATGACAAAGCCGAAAAGATCCCTAAAACTCCTAAAGAAAATTTAAATAGGGACGAGTCAAATAGGTTTTTTGGTTGTGAAGGGTATGGCCATAGGGCTTTTGAGTGCCCCACTAAACTAAGGAGAGAGGGTAAGCAACCCATTTCATATAATACGACCCTTAGTGATAGTGATAAGGAAGAGGGACTCGATTCCCCCACTAAGCCCAACTTTGCGACTTTTATAGCTACTCATGTGAGCACCGATAATGAATCTTCTCATGAAGATATACAAACACATGACACTTCCGAGGTCAAAGTTTTTTATTCCCTTATTTTTTTATGGTTGTGAGAGTGAAGAAGAGAGAGAGAGTGAAAATGAAGATGAGGTTAATGTGAGTGATATTCAAAATGCTTTTCAAGAATTATATGAAGAATCTATTAAATTAAAAAGTGAAAATTTGAAGTTAGAAACGTGTTTAAGAGAGCGTGCCAAGGTCCTTGATGAGAGTGCATTAGTAAATGACCTTAGGACACGAGAGAGATCTCTTCAAGAGAAGCTTAAATATATAGAAGGCGAGAGAGATAGCCTTAGGGGTTTAATGGAATCCTTCAAAAAGGGGCTTCTCGAGTTTAAAGAGAAAAATGTTTTATTAGAGTCTAGAATTTTAGAATTAGAAAATAAATTAAAAGACTCTAGTAAAGTCAAATCTGATTTGGAGCGTGGTTCGACGAAATTAGATAAAATTTTAGGAATGGTCCAAATTAAAAATGACACTTGTGGTTTAGGCTTCGATACTTGTAATACATCAACTCATAAAGCCAAAACCAATGTTTTAGGAGAATCGCCTAGGAAATCCTTTAGAGATCACTCCTTAGGTAAATCTTTTCGCCGTGACTTTAAGTGTTCACATTGTGGTCGAAAAGGTCATCTTAGGAAATTTTGTTTTGATCTTAAACGAGGTCCTAGAAAATCCCTTCGTAAGGCAACCGAGGTAGCCAAGATTCCTACACCCCGAGATCGTCATTCGTCATTAGTTTGGGTTAGGAGATCCGACTTGGTAGTTTACAAAATAGGATTTTTGGTTCTCATTTACTTTCACATGAAACCTCCCTTGCTAAATCTAAATGTTGAATGTGTTAGCTGTTTGCATACTTTAGCTTTTGTACTTTATGATATATCATCATGCTAAATGTATGCTTGTTTAATCATTTTCTAGTCTATGCTCCATGCTTAATCACATGCTAGTATTATGATTTTTGTTTATCTTTTCGTTTTATACTTCTTTCATTTTAGTTTGCATTAATTGAAAATTTCAAAAAGATTTTTGTTTATCATTTGTCTTTTACCTTGTTAGTAATTTAGGATTTATGAAAAATACAAATGATCTTTATTTGTCTTTTGAGTAAATATTTTTATTTTTAGATAAAAACTTCAAAAACTCAGAAAGATTTTATTTTGTGTGTATTTTAGTTTGACACGCTTTTTGTGGCATATACTAGTGTTTGAATCCTTTTTTTTCGCTCCCATGTGTCTAGAACTTTTAGTTAAGATTGTCAATCCTTAAAATGTTATTTACCATGCTTACATTGAGTAGTTAGACTTTGTGTTGCTTAAATGAATTCTATTTTTAAATGACTCAATTCACACATGCACGAGCTCTTTTGAAATTCAATCGTCACATGTTATATTTGAGCTTTGTGAGGTGTTCTCCTACCAATCTAGTCATCTACATATTTGTGACCTAGGAGGACTAGTGCATGTCAAAATCCGTTGCACGTGAGATTTGTGAGATATAAAATGATATATATAAATGTGCACGGGGAAGGACTCCGAAAGGAATTATTATCCTTTGCGAATAGTAAGCCACCGTTTGGAATGGACCTAAAAGAAATACGTGGTCCAAAGGCCTAAAAATAATATATGGCATTAAAAAGAAAACAAATTGCCAAGGCCTATTTTTTATTTTGATATATTCATTCAAATATATATGCTTATTGAGGGAGATTGGATGGTATATCAACGGTTTGCACAATGTCCATTTATCCTAGTTGCACTTTCAAAGTCATGACTCTATTTGGTTTGTAGAATCATCAAAACTCTAGGCTTGTATGCATTGTGTATGTTTGTTCATTGAGTTCAATCTATATTGTCACATGCGGTTATATTCAAATGTGATAAAGTTTGCAATCAAATGAGAACTCCGTGAACATATTTTAAGTGTTTGGGTCTAAATTTAATTGTTACTAGTTCACACCCCTACACTTCCGTTTCCACATGACACATTTTTGCCATACGAGTGTGAAAAACTTATTGTATGTTGTGTCATTTGTGGGTTTCTATCTATATATATGTGCGTGTGCATTTTTGGTATATTTTAGCGTATGTATATATATGATATTTATTTTGTCTTTGCCTTGCTGTCTAGTCCATCTATGCTTCTACATCATAATTGGTATCTATCTTGTTGCATGTTTGTTGATATCTCATGCTTAATATTTCATGTATCATATTGGTATAATTTTATTGCATCTTAGTTGGTATCCTTTATTCTTTGTATGGATTATTTATGCTTTTGTTGCCCATATGCTTCCTTGTTCTTATCACTTTAAGCTTCATCGTGTTTAAATTAGTTCATATCCTTTGTTTATTCCTGAACAAAAAGAGGGAGAATGATAGGGGAGAAATGGTATCTAATCCTATTGTAATCGTAACTTAGTTTGGGAGCTTTATCTTAGGGGGAGTCGCGACCGTCTTAGGTAGATCACATGTGTTAAAGGGGAGAATTAATTTAGGGGGAGACTTACTTTAATTGCATTATATATTTTAATATTCCCTATGCGTTTGATAGTTTACTTAAGTGTGCAAGAAATCTTCAAAGTGGAAACTTTCATCATCGGCAAAGAGATTGATCCTTGGGTCTTGAGTCAAGTTTGGGTGGGATGTTTGAGTCTAGTAGATCTTGACGACCCTTTAGGATTTTGTTTTGGTTTTTGTCCCGGAATAGCCAAATGGGGAGATTTGTAAGGACACAATTCTCCGATTGAATCTTAATATTGTATTGGCTCAATTTTGGACAAAAATATTTGAGTCATAGGATAGAGTTCATGTTTATCCATTCAAGACTATGACGTGTTAGTTGAAGACGTAGCGACCAAGATATTAAAGCTTCATCAAATGCCGAGTTTAATGTACCTTGTTTCTACGTCACCAACACAGTTCCAAATACTCCTAAGGTATGAATGCATTTTAAATATATATAGGAGCTTGGAACAATTTGTATTGGGTGTAACTTTTATTTTAAATTGAGGTTTATTTTCAGAAGGTTTCATTAAAACTTTAAAATAAAGTTTCTGTGCTAAAATCGAATTTTTAAGCTTTCTAGAAGTTCGTTCAAAATTGTCGTTCGAACGAGTTTTTCGTTCAAACGAGGTTGCCAACGACATTTCCCTTATGGCAACTGGAACTTCGTTAGAAGGGTCATTCGAACGAGACTTCGTTCCAATGAAAATCTCGTTCGAACGAGATTTCATGCGGGAATTTAAATAGGCAATTTTAAGTAGTTTTTTACCTCTATCCCACTACTTTTCCCCACTAAGTTTTGACAGACTTAATATGTGCGGGAACCAACCTTTTCAATCTAACTTTTTCATATTTTTCCATCTCCTAGAAAGAGTTCTGAGAGTTAAATTTTTCTATGAAAAGGTTCATGTTTTGAGTGTGTATTATTCAAGAAAAAAATCATTAAACACTCTTGTTTTCACCCATATTGTTTATTCCAAGTTTCAATATATATATCCTTGCTTAGAGTCTTTGTCACCGAGTCTTTCTCTACCGAGTTGAAGAGAAGTTTGGATTTACTTCTAAATCCCTCAAAGAAGAAGACGTGTTTACTGCTGCGGCATTCTCGTATGGTGAAAGGCACCATGTGCGGGTTGACGATTGTTCCAAAAGTCTAATTGGTGGATTCCAAGGTTCTGATGGAGTCCGGGATTGTCAGCTAAGCGGAGGTCGGTATAAGAAGGAGCATCGGGGCTTGAAGGGAGTTGAGTCGAGTGTTGTAAGTCTTTTTGCTTGTACTTGTAAAATACCATACTTAGTGGACTTAATGCTAGAGTCGTACGAGATTTTCTCCCGTTGTGGGTTTTTCCTCGTACATCGCGCGTAGTGGATATTTACTTATTTTACCTTTTTGCAAATATCACATTAGATGCATTCTTAGGTAAAAAGATAAAATTGGTATATTTAATTAGGTGCTAATTTTTTTGGGAAAAAATTAATTTAATTCAAGTCATTAATTTTATTGGATAAAATTTGGTTTGGCTTAATTTGCAAAATGAATTAATTAATTGATTAGGCAAATTTCTAGGACTTGGGTTGAGTTAATATGTTTAAGTAAAAAATGTATTAATTATTTAATTTAATTTCACTTTGTGTTTTGTTTAATTTTAATTTGAAAGGAATTAAAATTTGTTTAAGTTGATCCATCTCTATTCCGCATCTCTTAAAAGGAAAATAATTTTTGTTAGATTTTAAAATTGGGGGTCCTACGTTTTCACATTTTACGATACTCCTAAAAACAAAATCAGCTCAAAATTATTTTTTATGCTATTTTAAAAAAAATGGGTCAATGTTTCACAGTTTTTGAAAAAGTTTCAAAAACCGTCGAACATTGACCCATTTTTTTTTAAAAGAAAAGAAAATCGTTATGAGTTGATTTTTTTAGGGGTACCCTAAAATGTGTAAAACCCATAAAAAAATCAAACAAAAAACTTTTTTTAGCACTTTTTAAAAAAGAGTCCATACCATATGAACTCATTTTTGAGTTCGCAAGTGAGACTCACCATGTATATTATATATGATATTGGACCATTAATGTGTTAGAAAGATTTTTAGAAATTAGTTCCTTTCGTATATGCTTGGGAGTGTAATGGTAAATTTCGTATTGAATGTTATAAATTGTTTCAAAACTCCAGAAATATGCCAAAGAAATCAGGAGGCTAAGAACTCTGATTTACATTTGATTTTCAATCATCACAAATAATGTACATTGTATAGTAGTTGATGTATCTTTGCCTAAAAATGTGTCAAGTAAAGAAAATTACTCTTGTAATTTAAATTTTAAAGAATTATTAAAAAGATTATATTGTGTAGATGTATATTCAAATAAACATGCGTGTTTAAAAGGAGAGGAGGGGGGTCTTGAATGTAAATAGTTGATAAGTATCCATTTTAATGTGTAGGAGGCTTAAATTCTTTTCCAACTTATGATTTTTTGTCCTTTTGTAAATATATGGTTACAGACATGGAAGGCACAATCTATTTCGAGTGAGCACTGAAAATATGATGCATCTCGATCCCTATGTATGAATACATATGAAGTTTGGATGATTTATGTCAACATTTGTCTTCTCTAAGATTTTTTTTCTTTTCAATTTGATGTAAAAATTCATAAATGAGCTTTTTGAACAGTTTTGACTGAATTTTAGAGAGCAAAAATCAAATTATGGCAGAGATAATTGAATGTCTGACCTATCCAAGTAGTACGTTTAGCGTGTTTCATTATCTAATATTGATTTTATTTTTTCAATTCAAGCAAACATTAACTATATTCTAATACATTTTTACTTTACAACTACATTGAGTTTTTTAATTGGTTATGCTTTGAAATATTTTATTTTGTAGCTTAATTTGGGATATTGATTTGGTGTTGCAAACCATTGATTGACAGAATTATGTTATATGATCACAAAATCACAAAAGAAACATTATATGGTTCTGATGACACGTGCCCAAGGTCACACTTAGAATCCAAAAATAGTAGGGATATAGTTCCTCGATACAATTAATAGTGCACAAATACTCATGTGGAGCTTCCATGCTTACTATTTTGAGGAATCTACATATTTGGGTTGTGATTGCTGTGTAAGTTATATTTTATACGTGATTCCTAAAATCTTTGAACAAAATGATAATCACAATAATAGACATGTGAAAAGAGTTATTTACCTCCTTTCGACGCTATGGATTCAGTCGCGCCGTTGAACGTTGCTGTCGAGTGTCGCCGGTGTGATCGCCCAAGCAATCCTTTAAGGGAGAATTTGGCTTCTCTCTCCTTGCCTATAAACCTTTAGGTATGTGTTTTTCATTCATCTCTTGTATTCCCTTTTGATGGAGGAAAGTCATCTATTTATAGGTGGAGAGAGGGCCAAAATTTCAAAGGTCAATTAATCTAAACCATCCATTAAGGTATAGATTAAGTGGAATTTTAACTCCTTTTTATTCTATATTTCGTGTGGAATACGAACTATTTATACAGGATATAACATATATTTTTTATTGAAAATGGATTAATAAAGACCACATTTTGGGGAAGGAAATAAACCAAAGGTTAATTTAATAATTTCCTTACAGTCTCCCACTTGGTCGTTAGGTTAATCCATAAATATTTTTAATTTAGAATCATAAGGCGCGCATGATATGCTAAATCCTTTAATCATTGGTTTTTATTAGTGCCTTGGTTAGTCCAATAGTCAATGGGAGTCATGGCGGTCGCATATCATTATGTAACATGATTACTTCCATGTACTACATCATTGACAACCTTCTTAACTAGGCCATAATTATGAGTTTTCATAATGGTCCCATAATGTCTTGAAACAGATAATTTTTTGTTACAATTCATCCAATAATAATATGTGTAGACAATGAAAAACAGAATATAATCGATGTAGAAGTTTTATTAAGAGCTCAACAAATGTCAAATACAGGCATTATAATTTACAGAAAAGAAATAACTAGGAATTATCTTCAAGAGCCATTCTTTCAATATGTCTCTGAAATGTCTTTGGAGGTGGTCCTTTTGTAAAAATATCGGCAACCATGAGATGTGTGCATGTGTGTTCAACGAAAACATTTCCTCTTCTAACATCTTGCTTATTTAAGATCCATGTGTTTGGATCCCTTTAATATCCTATCATGCTTGGAGAAAAATATTAATATGTCATCAACATACAGTACCAAAAAATATAAACTTACTCCCACTGATCTTGAGGTATATGCATGGATCAACAATGTTTTGTTTGAAATCGAAGTTCGTAACGATTTCATCAAACTTTAGATACAATTGCCTCAAATCTTGTTTCAGTCCATATAGTGGCCTTTGATTATGAAGTCTTCAGGTTGACGCATATAGACTTTCTCTTGTAAGTCTCCATTGAGAAAGGTTTTAAAAGTTTAATTAACACATAGTAAGATTTGAATATTTTACAACATTAAAATAAGATGCTCCTGTGGGTAGTCATCACATATTTTAACTTAATACCATTAATGGTCTTAATATTCAATAGACATAATTGAGTGATGTTATTGAATTAGGTATCTGTGGATATCCTTGGTTCAAACATGTACAAACACTCCTTAATTGTGTATTCAACATATGATTATAGTATACCTGTGGGCAACTAATTGACATATGTTAAATAAATAGATTTAAGCATTATAATGGTAATAAATGGCTAATTTGGAACTTGTAAGCATTCCTTAATTGTTTATTCAACATATGATTATAATATACCCGTGGGCAACTAATTGATATATGTTAAATAAACATATTTAAACATTATAATGGTAATAAATGGCTAAATTAGAATGAGTAATAATAAGTATCACTGTGGCGATACCTAACTTTAATAATGCAATTGCATTCATTTAATAAATTAATATGAATACTTATGCATATTTTATCATAAATTCCAAAAGCCATAAAATTACATAATTGTAAAATTCTTGAATAGCAAAAGGTGTACATTCTAGAATAGGTCTAGAATCCCAAAAGCTTAGAATTTTAAAAAATCATTTGTTGACTTAACACATGATTATAGTATACCCGTGGGCAACTAATTGATATGTGTTAAATAAATGGATTCAAATTTTGAGAATTTGAAAATACATAATTTCTAGAATTCCAAAGGGTTTTGAAAATTGCAAAAAAATGCATAATTTAAAGAATTCTAAAAGGCATGGTAGCATGAATTCCAATAGTTATTAGCATGAATTTCTAACGTCATAATAGAAGGAATTCTAATACACATAATATCATGAATTCAAATAGACATAATTCTAAAAGACATGAATTCTAATAGACATAGTAGCTGGAATTCTAATATACGTAATTCTTTTAGACATGAATTCTAATAGTGATAATATCTAGAATTTTAATAGACATAATTCTATTAGACATGAATTCAAATAGACATAATTCTAAAAGATATGAATTCTAATAGACATAATAGCTGGAATTCTAATAGACATAATTCTTTTAGACATGAATTCTAATAGTCATAATAACTAGAATTTTAATAGACATAATAGTTGGAATTCTAATAGACATAATGCTAAAAGACATGAATTATAATAGTCATAAGAATTTTAAGAGTCATGAATACTAAAAGTCATAAGAATTCTAAGAGACATAAATAAAAATTCTAAGAGTCATGAATACTAAAAGTCATAAGAATTCTAAGAGACATAAATAAGAATTCTAAGAGTCATGAATACTAAAAGTCATAAGAATTCTAAGAGACGTGAATAATAATTTTAAGAGACATAAATAAGAATTCTAAGAGTCATGAATACTAAAAGTCATTAGAATTCTAAGAGAGGTCATAAGAATTCTAAGAGACATAAATAAGAATTCTAAGTCATGAATACAAGTCATAAGAATTTTAAGAGACATGAATAAGAATTCTAAGAGCCATGAATACTAATAGTCATAATTTCCAGCAAGTGGCCAAGCCATAATTTTCAATATGATAATCACGTCAATATATATATGTAGTGATTTATACCATAAAATAGGAAAAAATAATTTATTTTTCCCAAAATGGATTTTTTTTAGTTATCACTACAATAACATAAATAATCTTTTGAGGATCACTCTCCAATTTGCAGAATTGTAAAATCAAATTTTAAACGAGAGTTATAAGTGTTGACATTTATCAAAAATGGCAAAACTGCATTTTTGAAGGTCTAAACGGTGTCAAAACGCAAAACTGTGTGGGGCCCATTGTAATCAATGGATTTTGTTTATTTCGACGTTTACAGTCGACCATGTCAGTTTTGAAAATTTTTGATCAAGTTTTGACCTTTCACATTCCGACAACAACAACATCATTATTTATTTTTAATGGAAAATCATATGTTCTTAACATCAGCTCTGATCCCACATGTAAGTTATATTTTATACATGATTCCTAAAATCTTTGAACAACATGATAATCACAATAATAGACATGTGAAAAGAGTTATTTACCTCCTTTCGACGCTATGGATTCAGTCGCGCTGTTGAACGTCACCGTCGAGTGTCGCCGGTGTGATCGCCTAAGCAATCCTTTAAAGGAGAAGTTGGCTTCTCTCTCCTTGACTATAAACCTTTAGGTATGTGTTTTTCATTGATCTCTTGGATTCCCTTTTGATGGAGGAAACGCATCTATTTATAGGTGGAGAGAGGCCAGAATTCCAAAGGTCAATTAATCTAAACCGTCCATCAAGGTATAGATTAAGTGGAATTTTAACTCCTTTTTATTTTTTATTTTGTGTAGAATACAAACCATTTATACAGGATGTAACATATATTCTTTATTAAAAACGGATTAATAAAGACCACATTTCGGGGAAAGAAATAAACCAAAAGTTAATTTAATAATTTCCTTACATGCTGTGTATAAGGAGATAATTCAGAGGAGGATTGATATTAATTTTAGTTTTAATAGTAGTGATTTCGGGGTTTTGTAAGTCGAGAAAGTTAGTGAAATCATAAAATTTTGTAACCCATAACATAATTTGAGAATTGTCCATTATTATCAAAATAAAGGGTCTTAAAACACAGATTATTAAATTACTTTTTTAGCTTTACATAACTTCTCATGTCCGTCCATATATACGAATTTATTGAGAAATATCCATACACACTATAGAGAAATTGAATAAGTTTCTTTGACTATCTTGTATAAAAAAGAACTAAGCAGAATGTTAACTTTTTATTTTTTATTTTTATTATGTCTCATTTACAATTACTACCAAAGAAGTCAATTTCTTTGGGTTTTATAGGAGGTTTATTGCTGAGATTTACCAAACCAACCAGTAAATCAGTAATAAGGTTATGCATTATTTTTTATGCTTTAAAATGTGGCATTATTTTGGTCGTTATTAGTTGACACCTTCTTTTTTTATTAGGAAGTAAATTAAGAATTACGTATGAATATGTTTACTGATTTACAAATAAATTACAGCACAGAAAAATCCTGGGCACACGATATATTGCTAATATATTGAATCCAGAAACCAAATATAGACTTGATATTCATCACACAAGTGGGAATATATGTATTAGTGACTTGACTTGTTGATATGATCAGCTTTTGCATCAATGTTTATAATTATTAGCCAATTGAGTTGTTAAGTTGGACTTGGGCCTTGGCCTTATATGTTTTATATTTCATATGGCAGGAGTAACGAATAAGTATTTCAGCTGAGGGTGATCCGTTGCTCAGTCTCCCAGTTCAGTTTAATTGAAGCTTTTCCGCAAGTATTCATTTGACTACTACATATATTTGTGCATCCAATGTTGGGCTGGCAAATGGATAGGTGTGGGAGGATTTGATCGGGTCGTTAATCGGTCAAGTTTAGATATATGCGAGTTAGCAGCTGATTGATTGTTGTTGCAGTCGGATTTCGGTTGGATTAAACGTCGACCCGTTTTTCATTCAAATTTTTAATTATAGATTCCTAATTTATATGAGTAGGAAAGACAACGGATCAATTTTCAACCTGCTTAAACTCGCAAATAACCGGTGAGTTTTTAATGACCCGTATGCTATCCGCCTGAAACAAACATGATGGTGCCCATTCTCAACCATTGTGGGTAGAAATGGGTGGACGAATGCTGTTTGGGTCCATTTTTCCGGCACTAATTGAATGTATGATACTTATTGATTTGTCATGCTTATGAGAAACAAATATGATGTTCTTTTAGAAGTCATGTGTTATATATAATATTCTTTTTTTTATGGATTATAGAGCTTCTCTAACTATCATTCTAGTTGTATGGAATTTGATGGTCTGAAATTTTCATTTAAAATTTCATGTTTCCTAATTCTGTAATTAAAATTTAAATATCTAAACCAGGATATTCGGTTCTTTCAACTCTCATTGCCTAGTGTTTGTGCTCCTTTCAAATGCTTAGAACTTTCTAAATGTGTTAAAGGTGGAGATTATCTTCCCGTTCTGGAAAGTTCTTCTTAGAAAAAATCTACTCTATCATGACAATCTATTTATATTCCTAAAACAATTGTGGGAATAAGGGATCTTGAACCTCTTACTAAAGCCTATCTCCTAAAACTTAAAGCAAGTATTGAACTTTTTTAATGGGACCTAGGGAGTATAAGATCTCAAACAAATATCATGTCTATAGGATGTATCTATATAAGTTTCCGTGCCTTATTCTTGATATCATCAAAATCTCAGAATTCTTAGTATAAAATACATTAATAAAACCCTCACCAAGTTGGTAATTCTCCCTATTATATCACTAGTTTTTCATAATAAAATATTTAATTTGTCGATGAGGCTCTCTAACACACTCCACTTAACATAACAAAGAACACATCTCACTTAATATCTTTCAAGTGTTCTGATCGGAAGATCGAAATTAACTTTACCTCTCAAGTAAACCATCAACATGGCATTCTAATCGGAATATCAATTTATCTCTTTTTTGGTTAGTGTTTCAAGGTTTTTGAAGTGAAATAATGAAGCGTCTTTTGAGTTTCATTTCATTTTAGATTTCATTTTCTATGTTTTGAGTTCTATAACTTCTGATTCACAAAATAATTCATTGCCTTTATTTTAGACAATATTTATTTACAAGTCTAAGGGTTTTGGGTTCTCAAGTTTTTATTCTTCTACAACCCATACTGCGTTTTTTTTATATATTTTCTCTCTATTGAAACATCCACTCATGACTCATCCTCTCTCTTCATATACTGCTGTTTGGTTTGGACAAAATATTGTTTTAGTCCTCGGTGGGAGTGAGTAGTTATAGTTTATTTGGTTGAAAAAACTCGCTTAGTTTTTTGTATGATATATTTTTTTTATAAAATTATATTTGAATGTGTGTGTGAAGCTTTTGTAGATTAAAACTTTAGGAGAATAGCTAACTGATAACTGGTGAATACTAGGTGGAGTAAAGTTAGGCCATCTCCATGGTGGTAAATATCATAATTGGTTGAGCCTTCATTTGTTTTAGAATTTGGTTAGAATGAAGTCATGTGAAATTTTACAAGTATCTAAATAAGTTTGTAAAGTTAAGTCAGTGGATTTTTACATTGCAATGTGCATTAAATTAAACTTGAGTAAATCTTTTATTTGCTTTAAAATGCATATGGATTTTCTAAATATTAAAATTAAATTACTTGGTTGAATATTGGTGGTTAGGTGGTTAGCCGGAATTTTATTCTCTAGAGTAAATAATAAAACTTGATTTCGTCAAGTTGGCGGGTTAACCCAATCCTACACTGACTTGATAACTCTCTTAACTCAAACATCCTACAAAAGATCAGCACAATCTGTGACCAGCCCACCTAAAAAACAATCGGTCCAACTCTAGTCTTATATATCTTTTAATGAAAGAAAACGTATAGATTCTTTGAAGAATTATATTTATTTCATTTATATTGCGTGTGGAAAAAATAAATAAATTATAAATCAATTGATTGTTTGGTCATTTGCAATTTA